>OY759269.1:17172021-17267021 GCA_963662155.1 Lamellibrachia columna
TTTCTACATTAATGTTGTGATCCTCTTGCTATGTCGGCCTTTTTCAATTAATTCAGTGCATTTCTCTTGTCTCCTAATCAGCGGTCGGTCTTAGCAAAGTCGAGTTCCGAACCACACAGTCGGACGATCGCGTCTTCGTTAGTGCGATTCTCATCTTGCCAGCAACGCAAGGCACATTTGTGCACAATCGCCAGCTGTGTTAGTGTGATATATGTGCAGCAACATCACCGCCGTCGGCAGGGTGCGCTTGGCAATGCATTTATGCATGTGGTTTAACCGCACATCTATGTATTTGACTATGCATTTAATGACTAGGCTTCTCGCCGTCATTACCGTGTTGAGGGTGAAAGGCAACTCATATGTAACCTTTTTTTTTGTTAATGAACTATCCTTTAAAATATTGCACGTCTGTGTGAATTATGGAATCTAAGCTACTCAAGTACTCCCTCCCTGGGCAGTCAGCCGCACAAGGCAGATAACAAATACGCCGTCCATCTCTATTTCAGCCATTTTTTCAAGGTCCTGAATCTTTATTTTCTGGGTTTTTGCCTTTCTGGCGATGGCTCGTTAGTACGTTTCTTTTGGGCGTCTTCGTTTCCTTTTCCCATGTGTGCTACGAAAATGTTTTTATTGTTTTATCTGTGGAACGAACGAATACCCAGGCTGCGTGTACAAATACACTTAGCCGAGGGCGGTGCTCAAGGCGATATCAACCCAAGGTGGCGATCGATCTTCCATTCCTCTTGATCTTTTTACGTCAAGATTCTCGTGGAAGTTTCGTTTAACAGATGGTGCTCCAAACGGCAGCAGACGATCGTCTTCGGGGATAGACGACAATTGATTGCATCACTTTTATTTTCTTCTTGCGTCATTCTATATATCCTCGCAATCAACAGTGCGCCGCAGGAAACATCACACGCCTCAACACAAGCCGAGATTAACTCGTTTCGCGAGCCATTTTGGTGATAGCAATCCCTGGAGTCGAGCGTAAATTTCGAATCTGTTTTTGTCGACCTTTCATACGCTCTGTAGTCAGTATAGGACCGGGCGGCCTGTCTAAGACGTACGATGCTTGTATCGGACAGTTCCTTCAGCAGGTGAAGATATGTATGTATGTATGTATGTATGTATGTATGTATGTATGTATGTATGTATGTATGTATGTATGTATGTATGTATGTATGTATGTATGTATGTATGTATGTATGTATGTATGTATGTACGTACGTACGTACGTACATACATACATACATACACTTTTTAAATAAATAGAGGTACGTAAATAATGTGTTGATTTGGTAATTATGATTTCATCAGTGGAAACTGTATATATATATATATATATATATATATATATATATATATATATATATATATATATACATATATATACATACATACATACATACATACATAAATACATACATACATTCTATATATATATATATATATATATATATATATATATATATATATATATATACATATATATATATATATATGTATGTATGTATGTATGTATGTATGTATGTATGTATGTATGTATGTATGTATGTATGTATATATATATACAGTTTCCACTGATGAAATCATAATTACCAAATCAACACATTATTTACGTACCTCTATTTGTTTAAAAAGTGTAAAAGACGATTATCTCCGTAATACAGTTGTCAGATTATGACGTAGAATTTCTACATCGCACAAGTAAGATAAGTTATACGTCACTTTGCAGCTATTTTAATGATGCATCGGACAAACTAAAAACAATCGAATACAAAATGTGGTCGATCAAGACAGCGGGGGACACGTGTTCTACTGTATTGTGCTGTAGAAGTGTAAATACACTATACAGCTGCAATCGGTTCAGTGTTCTTTCGTCCTTGACCACTGTCTTTGACCACTGTGTCTTATCCTCGGTCAACGTCCTCAGCTCCCTCGATCTGAGTGGACAGGTGGTGACCCCAATGTCCATTTAACAGCTTTGTGCCTATGCATTATTTAAATACATGTCGTACGTTCGCGCTCTAATTGCGCGGACTTTGTAGGCATTTAGAAACAATCACACAACCCCTGTGATAATGTGTAATGAATTTTCACGTGGTAGACCCCTTCCAGTGTTCGTGTGACCTCCTGTGTCTTAGCGTTTGTAAGTTACAATTCCGCAGTGCTCTGTTACAAACTCGAATGAACCAATACCAGAATCTTAAAAGAAGCGACGTGAAAACTTTGGTCATTGCTGTATTTTTTTCGCTTTCCTTCTTGTATTATTTCGGGTTGCACGTTGGCAGATCATCAACTTTCTTGTCCAGTTTTCAAAACATCACGTCTAGCTGCCCGGCTTTCAGGACGGACGCTGACAAGGGAATTTTGTGGGTCTCCAATTATTCATGACGAAATCATCGGACGAATATAATTAGTATATTCATATTTCGCAAATTACCCGATTCGCGATGAGCTGGATCAAATGAGGAAGCAGTTTAAGGAGACGGAAGTGCCAATTGGTTTAGTCGTTAGATCCTCGAGGGATACGCAGTTTTCAACGCTAACGGTTTCTTTCCGACGAAAGTCTTTCTGAATGTGTGTTATCTATGAAGCCTGAGTTGTTAAACGGCGCTAATGTGCCGGCAATGTGCGAATTCACCAGAAGCACCTGTGTCGTTACATGTCCGTAGCCACAAAGGTTTGGACATGCAAGTGGAAAAGCGCATAGTCATAGCATCATAGCATCATCAATGTTTGGCTATGGAACACTTTTATGGAAGACTCATCCTGTGACTTGTAGTGTGTACACAACAATGGTTCTCTCCACGCCGCTGAGTGGCGCTGAAGCTTGGACAGCCGACTTCCTAAGCACATTATGTACTCCCAACTGTCGGACGGGACTAGACGCAAAGGCCGTCCCAACTTAAAAGTAAAGATGTAGTTAAGCGAAGCGAAGAAAAAAGGATAGACTGGTTTCCTACTTCAAAAATACGACTTTTGAATCTGTCTAACACGGCCATCTTTATCGACACCATCTTGGCGGAATAAACTGCTATTTTAAACTTGCGTTTAATGTCTAGTTTTATATCTTACATATCCGTTTTACTCTTTTGTTATAATATTTATTATTTTAATTGATAACTAGTTGTATATTAGTATAGTTATGTAGTTATTTATTCATTTACATTTAATAATATATATAATAATGTTTATTTAAAAACATTTAATAATATATTTATTAATCATATTATTTTTTTAGTTGTTATTATTTCTTATTTAAATGTAGCTATTGAAAATGTATAATTTTATATTTTATATTTTAACTACCATTGGTATTTGAATATAGTATTTTAATGTCAATTGTAGACACTACTGAACAAGGTCTTATTCTGGATATGAGTGTATAATTGATTTTTTTATATCAGTATTGTTTGCTTCACTGAAACCAATGTTAAAATCACTCAGGCAATTCTAAACTGTGCGCAAAGTTACGATTGTGTTCTATCACAAACACGTGCACTTTTAGCGTTTCTAGCGTTTTCATCAAATCCTGCAGTGTTGTTTTCAAGTAAATCACAACGGAAGATGCTTTGCATCATTTCCTGCCCATCCGGAGACCCTTCCAGAACTAACACGAGCGCAGTCAACTCGAAATTAAGTCTGTGCGCAAAAATTGTACGGTGCGCAGTAAAATTGACCTAGTCGGCAATCCAAATGTACCATTTTTTCCTATGCAAGACAATTTTCTTAAAATCACTGGTACAAGTAAATTAATGATTTGCCAATGAAAGTCAAATTACTTCTCAATTTAAAGGTTAGAATTGATGTACTCCAGAGATGTTAGGCGTGAGAGTATTATTTACGGCGATGACATCTATCAAAACACTTTTTATGGCGATACGCCTGACATTTTACATCAATGATTTTCCAACTGACAATGCGATTTCCTTTCCCCGCGCAAGACGTGCCATTCAATCAATATCATTGGTGATGTTTTCATTTTCCAAGTATCATCATTTATTTTCACCGCACTCCACCTGTTATAGCTGACTGATTGCAAGCGATAGCTATCTGTTAATTTGTAAAATATCTCGAGGAAACATAATATTATGCGTGATGTGTACCATGCTAATATAATAGCTGACTGATTGCAAGCGATAGCTATCGGTTAATTTGTAAAATATCTCGAGGAAACATAATATTATGCGTGATGTGTACCATGCTAATATAATAGCTGACTGATTGCAAGCGATAGCTATCTGTTAATTTGTAAAATATCTCGAGGAAACATAATATTATGCGTGATGTGTACCATGCTAATATAATAGCTGACTGATTGCAAGCAATAGCTATCTGTTAATTTGTAAAATATCTCGAGGAAACATAATATTATGCGTGATGTGTACCATGCTAATATAATAGCTGACTGATTGCAAGCAATAGCTATCTGTTAATTTGTAAAATATCTCGAGGAAACATAATATTATGCGTGATGTGTACCATGCTAATATACTAGCTGACTGATTGCAAGCGATAGCTATCTGTTAATTTGTAAAATATCTCGAGGAAACATAATATTATGCGTGATGTGTACCATGCTAATATACTAGCTGACTGATTGCAAGCGATAGCTATCTGTTAATTTGTAAAATATCTCGAGGAAACATAATATTATGCGTGATGTGTACCATGCTAATATAATAGCTGACTGAGTGCAAGCGATAGCTATCTGTTAATTTGTAAAATATCTCGAGGAAACATAATATTATGCGTGATGTGTACCATGCTAATTTAATAGCTGACTGATTGCAAGCGTTAGCTATCTGTTAATTTGTAAAATATCTCGAGGAAACATAATATTATGCGTGATGTGTACCATGCTAATATAATAGCTGACTGATTGCAAGCAATAGCTATCTGTTAATTTGTAAAATATCTTATGGAAACATATTATGCATAATGTGTACCATGCTAACATAACAGCCATCTCCTTGCAATCAGTTGCTAAATATTATGCTAGGTGTTTAAAAATATAATGACAGACCAAATGAAATTCCATGAAACACCATAAAACATCCATTTAGTAAAATATTGAACAATACAGAACTTTGTAATAATAAAATTAATTGGAAGCACTATATTTTTTAATTGGCGCTTTGGTGTTCGGGACGTATCAAATGTATTGTTCTGTCATCAAAGTTTAATAAAATATCACACATATTTGTTGCATTACCTTGACACATTGAGGGCATAAATATGTCGTGAGTGTGGATATCATATGTAAAACAACACATTCTGTCGGCACATTATTAAGATGGCATGCATTTATTCAGATCTCAACAACATTTATATTAAGACAAAAATATATCATATGTTTATAATTTTGACAAAGTTCACTCTTTATAATGTTACATACGTAGATATTAAAATAGCATATAACATTAATAAAAACAGTTATAAAACTAATTACTTTTCCGTTCAACATACTGGCGACCTGTGCGACAAACTTGTGTTAACCCGGAATAACATCAGTTCCTGCCACGGCCACCAGAGGCGTTTACTTCGTCGACCCAAATTTGTTTCACGTGAGAACAGAACGACGGCGTACGAACGAACGACGATACTTAAGTGAATATTGTTGCGGTTAATTCGCCTTTGTTGCTCTGTGCAAGTTGTACCGTCAGGTTAAACCGTTCTGTTCGCATTCCTCGGCGGAAGTTTCGATTTTGTAGCTATCTGCTACCTGCCAATTCCCGTCGCGCGCCTTTTAATTATAGTCTGCACGCCATTAATTATGCACGTTGGTCTTCCCGGCAGCTGAACAGGCACCTCGGGCGAATTGGAATACAAAAAGCGGTTCGACCGTCATCCCGGCGAGACCGTCCCGAGAGCCGTCAGCAAGCGTTCAGAGGTGACGCGTCGCTGAAGGCTAATAAGACAAGGCGCAGACCCCGCGTAAAAGAATAACTCGGCGCCGGATCGAATCGACGCTGGCGCCGCACAAAAGAGGAAAAAGAGGAATCGCTGTCGAGTTGAAAAAAATCCAATCTCCAGATATAGCGTAGATGATTATCTGCGGTTAACTGCGCTGCGTGTCTTAAATGTGCATAGGTGACTAAAGATACGTATTACTGCGTAAGCGTGGATTGTTTTGTTGGTTTAGTTACAGATGAATCGTGTGATCGTTGCGCAGCCGTTTGCCTCGGGATCTTCATTTTGGTAGCAGTAGATTATCTTAAACGTACAAAGTCTGGTGATCGTACAATCACGTGATTTAGTATAAGCTCCGCATATTGGTCGTCTAAATGTGTTTTCATGAACTATAATTTGAAAATAATTTGATCGTTACCTCTTTAATTTGAATGTTTCGGGTCGGACATCATGTCTACGTTGTATGCGCAGGAAACGTGTTTTTTGTACGGGTTTTAGCGGATATGCCTATCACGTGATGCCGTGAACACCAGAGTCCAATCAATTTTGTCCACAGGTATTGGAAATTGTATTACGATCATATAACAATAAGTATTATTATTATTGTCATTATTGTGGTTATTATTATTAATGTTAGTAGTACTATCATTATTATCATTATTATTATTATCTTTATCATTATAATTATTATTATTGTCATTATCATTATCATTATTGTTACTGCTATTGCTATTATTAGTAGACACCTGTCTACGGTGGACACCTGTCTACGGTGGAGACCTGTCTACGGTGGACACCTGTCTACGGTGGACACCTGTGTACGGTGGAGACCTGTCTACGGTGGAGACCTGTCTACGGTGGACACCTGTCTACGGTGGACACCTGTCTACGGTGGAGACCTGTCTACGGTGGACACCTGTCTACGGTGGAGATAGAACGCGACTCAGATAATCCGTCTTCAAAACTTAAATCTGTTCTTTCATATGACGGATTGCTCCATTTATTTGATGCACATTTTTTTTCTTTTTTTAAGATGCGAAAATTACGTCATTTCAGAATCCCAAACACAACTGTTTTGAGACAATACCATAGATTATTGTCGATACGCCTTATACACGAGTAAAATGATTGTGTGATGTCAAATTCATATACGAACATAATTATAGTATATTGTTCTTATTCACAGAATTGTCTTCCAAAATCACGCGCGTGTCAGTAAAGAAGGCCGCACACGCTGAAATCTAAACTCGGCAAACCTGAGACATATTGCCCTGAACAATAAAACATATTCCAAGCTATAATAATGACGCCATCAGCCTAGTAGATAAAATTCGCTCGTACGAACCTTCTCATTTGACCTGGCGGCCATGACGTACAGAAGACACGTGTTCTATTTATATTGGTTAATGTGCCGTTAACGCCTAACACGTACGCGGGATGTCTCCAACATAACCTACAGCAATTGCAACGTTGCTGTATCAACCATCAGTACGAAAATCTGAAGCGGCGATTATCTCGATGCGGTTCCTGGTTCTAACGACGTGAGAAACCATTTGCTTGGCTTGCCTGAGGACTCGTACTATACCGCTTCGTCCACGTTCATATCGCGCTCGGCGTCGATACATGGTGAGTTAAGTCTCTTAATTACGACCGGACAAACACTAATCGTCTCCGTCTTTCGGCTGCAAATCCTGCTCGGACGATAATCGCAATCGAACGACCAACACTGCACAAACGGATTCTGCGGCTCATTGGCAGAGGCAGATTGCATTAAAATAATCCATCGCACAATAATATGTTCCCCAACCTGTTTTGGGATGACAAAGCGCGTGCACTCAGCGGTGCGTAAGTGTTAAATAACGGGGACAACGATAAAGCTGTTTCTATTAAACTAGGATTTAGTGTCTTGCTTTACTTGAATGTAGAGGTGTAACAGTTACCTCGATAGTACACTTAACTATATATGGTAACGATAATTAGCAAAACAATTCAGCAGGCCTACTTGTGTCACTGTAAACGAACATGTTTTTCAACTATAATTTTATTTATTTATCGACCTAACATGAACAATCGTCAGTAAGAGCAACATCATTCCGCATGTTTATTCAACTACGCCTAAGAGCAACATCATTCCGCATGTTTATTCAACTACGCCTAAGAGCAACATCATTCCGCATGTTTATTCAACTACGCCTAAGGCTACGCAATAGCACCATCCATGAATTACGACTTGGGACGCTATTCCGTGTTACTATCGTGATAGTTACACACCTATCGCAGTACCATCGCAATAGTAAAACTATTCACGATAGGCATCCCTACTTGAATGGATGCTTGTGGACGTTCAGGCGTCTTGTATTGTTGCATTAGACAGGTTGTTCACCTCTCAAGAAAATTGGTGGTATTCTCCAAATATTTCGGTCGATCCACTTGGCCTTCGTCGGCGGACAAACGTCGCTACGGGCGTGCCACGTGAACAAAATCACGTGACGAAAACTATTAGAAATATTCGGAGAATACCACCAAGCCGTGGGTGTAATTCACTGTTCTCAACCAACTGAAATAGCACGAGGCAGCTTTAGCAGCGCTTCTTAACAAGCACTCCGACCCTGGGAGAAGAGGTCACATAAAAAAATCAACTCTTAGAAGGATTATTAAGAAGGACACCATGTTCTCGGGGCTAATCTGATGAACGCCATGATAAATATTTGCCGACGTAAGGAACACATCATGTCACCACTTTGATTGGATGCTATAATATATTATGTAAATAAGTGAGCTTTAGCGACATGTATTTCCACCAAGTTGACCTTCTGCGCAGAGTGGGATTACGTAACAGACGGAGAGCAAGAGAGATTACATAACGGCTTGGTTTGTTGCACTAGAGGGGACGAGACAGATCCGCTGCACATAAAACACACGCGTCAAGGTGGAAATTAAGGAAAATTTGGCCAAAGCGAAGCACGTGACAAAGGCGACTAACGATATTGTTGTGTTGTCGTCAATATAGGGCATTCATCCCGAGACGTTAATCCCAGAACCACATACTTCCTATGTTGGGATCGATCTCCCAAGAAAAGCTTGGACAAAGTTGAATCGCCTGCGAACTGGATTTGGCCGGTTTAGCGTATGCCTCTATAATTAGTCACTGTCAGAAAGCGCTGCAGGACAACAAACAGCAGACCACGTCATCAACGTCTGTTCACTCTGCGATGCCATAAACGGAGTAGTTGAAATTGCAGAGCTGTATATGGCGACAGGCGAGTCTCTGCTTGACGAAATACCACAAGAAGACGACGAAGAATTGTCAGGCGAAAGCTAGGCTTTCAATAACATGTCGTCTCCGTTAGTTTGCGGCAAGTAGCAGAGAATGCATCGATGATGACACTCGAGTCGAAAACATTGCCAACGCTAGAGACATGACATCAAGTTACATCAAGAGAAGACAGGTAAGTAGCAACATTGGAAAAGAAGACCCGATTGTCTCTTGCTTAACACCATAGATGGATAACTACGAGAACAAATCAGAACTTAGACATTGGACAGATGACAACTTAAGCATCATTGGACATATGGTGGCGTCGAAGTGACTAACAATATTGCATGGAGCCGACAACGGCCTAACTGGTGCAATGGTCACACACCGTCATCTCCAGAGGTATGTCAATTGACAGACGAAGCACGTTGAACTAACACGTTGAACTAACACGTTGAACTAACACGTTGAACTAACACGTTGAACTAACACGTTGAACTAACACGCAGTTGCACATCATTAATCGCTTTCGCCAAATCGATGCACTTGTGGAAGCTGATAGCCATGGATTTTCCGATGTTCGGTTACCATGAAGCTGAAAGCATTACATATAAAGCATCATCGCCAGATCAGTATAGCTAGACAGACGAAGCTCATAGTCGTAGGCTGTGTTGATCTACACTGTTGTCACTTATGGTTCCAAGTCGACGAAAATTCGGGGGTCAGATAACAGGTGAATTAAAGCCATGGCGTTGGAAATTTTTCGAAAGTGTCCAAATCGATTGGGTGCTCGGAGGACAAATGCCTCGATACCTAAAGACTTATACATACATGTCAACTGGATCAGCGATCACAGTCGATGACAACTTTGCATACACGTGTGAATATAAGGGAGAGTATGGGCATGCTGTATGGGAAAGGAATCGAAAGTGTCCAAATCCTTGCAAATGCATATACACGGGCTAAGCGTAGTCATTGGCAATCTTGGAAATATGAATAGGATTGTGAAATGGGACGTGCTGTCTGGGAAGACTCCCACTTGGAGTTGGGAAAGCGGAGGAAACAACGGAACACTGAATGTGTTCTGTGTCGGGATCAAGACAGGATGTGG
The DNA here is from genome assembly GCA_963662155.1 of Lamellibrachia columna. Lineage (NCBI taxonomy): Eukaryota > Metazoa > Annelida > Polychaeta > Sabellida > Siboglinidae > Lamellibrachia > Lamellibrachia columna. The sequence continues at coordinate 17,182,305 of OY759269.1, forward strand.
GAATTGTGGGACATATCCGACCTTTACGGAATAGTTGAACGTGTCGTGAAGAGTCTTGCGCAGTTTCGTTCACCCCACGTTGATCCAGTTCACGCGGCTCTATCAATGAGTACCTGGCTATAGACAGTGTTGGATATGCGAACGAATAGTCTCCGCACAGTAATTGCAGCGTGGCTGAATGCTTCCCCAAAAAGTCGAATTGGCGTTGGAATAAACAGGTCTGCCAGGGTTGAAGTACGAATCGCTTTGAATCGTCCAAAGGACTGGAAACCGCGCTATATAAGAACGTATGTTTTTACATTAAAAGTAAATTTTCGTACTGAAATATTTATTTATATATATTTATATATTTATGTTGTCATAGCGATGTAAAGTAACTCATTATATATCTTTGTCACATATGTATAGCTTCACAGTGGCTGTGGAATCAAAGTACATGTGGCAAAATGTCGTTTAACTGAATCGATAAAAATACATTAGTTCTCAAGCTATAAAATATATGACGCTAAAAGAGTAAACTGAAGTTTTGCGAAGACACATCAACAATTTACAACCGGAAAGTAATACTATTATATGCATTTGACAGTTTTCATGGGCACATATATACATGCATACACATAGACGCACACGCACGCGTATACTGGTATGACGTCAGTGAAGCGCGTGCGTTACGTCATAAAAGTGTGCGAAGATTTCGAGGATTATGACAACAGAGCTCTAGTAACGACGCCAAACACATGACGTGAATATTAAAATGTGGTTACGTTTTCTTTATTTTATTGGAGACTTGATCGTTATTATATTACGCAATTGTTGCGAGATGTATATGTTTGAGCTGTGCTATAATAATTATGTACGTGCTAAATGTTCTATTTTCTTGTTTAAGCTCCGGGATTTAGCATTGACTTGTGACTGTTGTGACAATGAAGTGTGAAAGTTTACACAGAGATATTCCGAACTAGTTGACATTAATTATGTTTGCCTTATGAAACTTTAACAAGTCCTATACAAGTGATTCGATGTCGCAAGCATTTTCTATTTTGGAGCGAATCCATTCCCAGTACGACGGAGTTCAAATAATGTGTCATACCTAATAGACAGCGGTTAGATCAATATATTTTTGTACAGAAGCACACTTTTGTCTTTACCAGATTAATAATAATAATAATCATAATAATTAACTTCTATGGCGCCTATATCCTTAGGAACCTGAGCTCAGAGGCGGAACAAAACAGATTCATTAAGTATAATCGTGAACAGGGGCGCGCAGAAATCATTATCAGAACGACGGACAACCGAAGATTTATGGTGGAAATGCAATTTGGAATAAATATGTCTTGAGTTTTTTCGGAAGATAGTTATATATATATATATATATATATATATATATATATATATATATATATATATATATATATATATATATATATATATATATATATATATATATATATGCTTGTGTGTTATAGTTTGTGAAGTTCTATATTATGTACAACAGTAGTTTAATATATATTTCAATTATTTATCAGTTGCTAGTCTTGACCAGTATATTCGGCTCCCTCTTGTAGCGAGCTAATTGTGAACTAACAATTAGCTCAATTGCGAGACTGCGTCTTCAACCGAGCTCAATGAGGCGGCACGATCTAATTTGCGCGATAACCCATCTTGCGCACACATACATAAATATATGAAACTAGTTCAATCTAATGTCTTTTTGTATACACATACACATAAGAAATGCAGCCCACATGTAATTTAGCACACATGGTGAATGGAATAAACATAAATTAAAAAGCTGTTTTCCGTTTGCGGTAACGTACTGTCTGGGATGATGGAAATGTATTTGTGCTTAGCGTGAAACAGGCTGATGGTGATCGGAAAACAGAAATAGAACTCAGATGTTCTCATGCTATTTCACCTGCTGATGCGAAACCAGGTTGGCCTCGAACACCGATGAGAAGCTACATTGAAAATAAGCAACCATAATATATGTAGTTTTCTGTCGATTTGCCGACAGGTTTAACCATTGCTATGTCGACTACATATATATAATGAATTAAATAAGTGAGTTCACTGACAGTCGAAACTGCTAGTGGAGCGCCAACTAGTGTCTTTTTTCCATCTAGTGCCTGGATCTGTCGACACGTGAATAAACCACATCTCCGCCTGTTGTTCTACTTCAAAACACCTAGCAACATAAAACTATCCGGTAAAACACATCGCCGATAGAGCAACCTGTAAATACGTCAACCAGTGTAGCGTCTTACTACGCAGGTTGCTTAACGTGTTCAAGTAATAAGTCAGTTGGTAAAGCTATGTTCCGGTCGTGACTCAAGCCACGTAAACGCGATTGAAGCCAATGTAAGATAACGTTTCGTTTGGTTATAACTAAACGGACGTTTCAATAACCGCTGATTGCGTTCTTCCGCAATTGAATTCTGGGACGACTTAGTTATTCTTCTGCTCGCAAGATGGTGCGACAGAGAAAGCAACAGAAGCGATCATGAATCGAGACGAGGGGTGTACCGATTTATCGATGTGAGGGACAGGCTGCTCGCGATACCATCTGGTGAGCAAAAAAAGAACTACGTTGTCCCCTAATTCAGTCCACGAAGAAGGGCAGTTTCCGTAACGTCGTAGTGATTAAAATGTACTTGTGATAAAACGGAAATATGCATAATCTTATTTTCCCAACTTGATACACTTTTTCATGAATCAACGCTTCATGTGTGACACATTCTGAACGTTTTACTAAACATGCACATTATCTTATTCTCCCAACTTGATAAACTTGTTTCATGAATCAACGCTCCATGTTTGACATATTCTGAACGTTTCAAAAAAATTATATGCAACGTAACTAATGTCGCTATAATATTTTGAAGTGGCCATTTTTTTTAAAAGCAGCTAAAGGTTCACAAATAATCGTACGGGGCTCATCACGTTCAGAAAACCTCAACTGGCAACAAAGCTGTTTTTTTCATCTAGTGCCTGGGTTAGTCAAAATCTATGTGTGTTGACGTGCAAAATGCGACACGTTTGATAGAAAGCCAACATATCAAATCCAGATGTTCGCCTACTAATGTAAAAACAACATGGCATTGAATAGTGACGAACGGCTTCACGAATAAATAAGAACACGTCTATAGAAGTTTTTTCTTTGCGGACTGCTTTAGCAATTACTCTGCTGACAATGGATAATAACATTATATTAAATTAATTATAGCATATGTTTCAATGGAATCAATAATTTCAATCTCAATAAGCTCAATATACTACATACTCTAAACATCAGTCGTCCACAAAGATACTCATTTGTTGAACATCAGCATCATAGAAGATGTTTTTTATTGGTTTTTAGTCATTTGGTAAACAAGACCTACATTTAAAACTCACCAGTACGTCTGCTCAATTTACGACATTTTTCTCTCTAAATCAACCGTCCACAAAATTACGCAATTAAAATAAACGCTAACACCTTTACTGGGAAAAGATTTAACAAGATTTAACAAGATTTGCCATCCAAGCCAAAGGCCCAGATGGCAAGTGGACAAGGAAGCCATTGGCTTATCGAGAGTCCAACAATGTTCATCTACTTATAACCCGCCCTCCTGAGATATGTGTCAACCTTGTGCTTAAACATATTCACGCTGCTAGCAGTTACACAATCTGTAGACAATTTGTTCCATTCATTTATTTTCCTCTGTGAGAACGAGTGCTTCCTGATGTCCAATCTACACTGATCCTTTTCTAATTTTACCTCATGTCCTCTAGTTCTGCTATCCTTCTTGAGTGAGAAAAACATATTTCTATCAATATTTTCATACCCATTCAATATCTTAAAAACTTCAATCTGATCTCCTCTTAACCTCCTTGTCTCTAGAGTTGTTAAACCACATTCCTTGAGGCGTTCTTCATAACTAAGGTCTCTCAGTTCTGGAATCATTAAATATGTAGGGTAATGTGGGGCAAGACACCCCTATGCGAGAAACTGCTAACCCCCTCCATCTACCCATTATACTCGAAAATAAGAATTTCGAGATAGCCACATAGACCCGCATTTCATCATGTCCATCTGTTTACAATATGGTTGCAGCAGAAACATGCGGTAAGCTATTCACATTGAAAGGTGTGCTTCATCAGTATACAAATTGTCCTTACCGAAGTGTGACTATGTCCAATAGCCACGGGAAATTGAGACACACAATGGGCTAATGTGCTTATAGTAGTCGTATAAATGCAATAGATTTGGACGATATATGAAAACAATATTCAAATAGAGAAATTATAATACTGCAAACGCCCAGAAGGGGCTTCTTACCTCTGCTAAAATGTTACAACTTTTTTAGAGACTAGGTACGTCAACAATTTCAACACACGAAATGTACCTAAGATAATGAACTATCTTTCATAAAACATATACAGATTTACTGCAAGGATTCTTTCCCGCATACGATTTCCCCTTAAGGGGGGCTCCTTGCCCGACCATAGCTTACAGTGTGCTAAACCGATAAACTCACCAGTCGTGTGAACTACCCCAGGCGAAGTTACGACTGCCGAGTTGTAGAAGGCAGGCGTCGCCGGCATACTGGGTCTATTACTGTAATCCCCAGTGACGATCGTACGACTTGAAATGGCCGCAGAGTGGTCGTATTCGAAAGAATTGTATTTATATGCTAAACTGACGTCCGATGCTTCGCCGTCGACATGTGCGTATAATAACGCTGCGTGTGGCTTGTGCGATGGGCACGCTATAGATCACGGATCCTCGCGTGGATTCGTCCGATTTATGTTCTAATGCTGAACGACTGTAATCGCGAAAACATTTGATTTAGGCGACGCTGAGGCCAGTTTTGTGATAAATCAAAACTGAGAAAAAGCGAAGACTATTGCTTGTGTAAATCACATGAATACTCGCTAATGTTGTCGGATCAGCATTAGACGCACACTAGAGAAATATGCAAGAGCAATATACTGGGCTGGTGTCAATTATGGCTGACGGCTCCACGAGAACCGAACAATCAATAGAGGGATGTCAACCTGTGTCCGTTACGAACGGTTGTATAGAAGGTTGTTCATGAAGGTCTAGTGTCCGTTACGAACGGTTGTATAGAAGGTTGTTCATGAAGGTCTGTGTCCGTTACGAACGGTTGTATAGAAGGTTGTTCATGAAGGTCTAGTGTCCGTTACGAACGGTTGTATAGAAGGTTGTTCATGAAGGTCTAGTGTCCGTTACGAACGGTTGTATAGAAGGTTGTTCATGAAGGTCTAGTGTCCGTTACGAACGGTTGTATGGAAGGTTGTTCATGAAGGTCTAGTGTCCGTTATGAACGGTTGTATAGAAGGTTGTTCATGAAGGTCTAGTGTCCGTTACGAACGGTTGTATAGAAGGTTGTTCATGAAGGTCTAGTGTCCGTTATGAACGGTTGTATAGACGGTTGTTCATGAAGGTCTAGTGTCCGTTACGAACGGTTGTATAGAAGGTTGTTCATGAAAGTCTAGTGTCCGTTACGAACGGTTGTATAGAAGGTTGTTCATGAAGGTCTAGCGTCCGTTATGAACGGTTGTATAAAAGGTTGTTCATGAAGGTCTAGTGTCCGTTGTAGCACATTTGACCGCGCATGGGTTTATTTTAAATCACAGCCTAATTGTTGCACAACTAGTAAAATAAAAATCACAAAAGTGGATATCATAATCATCACCATCACCTTTATCAACATTATCACCATTATCATAACATCGTAATACTAATAATAATTATATTAGTAGAAATACTAATTATCATCATCAACATCCTCACCAATATCATCAACATCACCATCAGTATCAATTTCACTGCCATCATCATGCATATAACCACCACCATAATCATCAACACGGGGGTCATAGAAGGGACGTTCACGTCGCGACCCCTGTCAGGTTTCTGCCTGCGAATCCTGCTACCGCGCTACACCGAACTCTTCCGGAGAGTGCAAACAATTACTACACAGTCCAGCAAAGACGGAGATGTCGACGAGCTACAATGTCGCAAGCGTGACTCCTTCTCAGGGCCGGCATTGTACATCATCTCAGTTGAAGGTCTTTCAGAGGTCAAACAACAGGTTCTGGCAGACACATAGGCGAGAAATAAATGTGACATTCTCTGCACCGAGAACTTCCCGGATCCCGGGTATGACACTCGTGATAGAGAGCCCACGTGACCAGTATGGCAGTGACGTCACCAAATGAGCAGTTCTCCTTCCCAGCTGACTTAACTGATGATTCTGTAAAAGTGGTGATTGGCGACTTCAACAGTCACAGTGTGGTTTGGGGATATTCAGAGACAGGCGGTGATGGTGAATTAGTTGAAAGGTGGTCAGATGCAAGTCATCCACGATGCAAACCTACCGAGTTCCTTCAATAGCAGCCGATAGAGATGTGGACATAACCCGGACCTGGTGTTTGCCTAAAACCGTAAAGCTAACAAATGTGAGAAAATAATCCTGGATCCAACCCAAACCTCCCAGCACCGACTGATTGGAATCAAAATCCATTCAGTTCAGTGATTGTCCCTCGTGCAATTCCCTTCCGCCACCGTTCCAACCTAAAAAAGGCAAATTGGGGAAAAATGTCTTCAATTAAAGACTTACCATCTTACCCAGCTAAGTACGATGTCTTTGTGAAGAGGATGAAAAAGTCCTCTAGGATCAATATACTGAGAGGCCATATGACGAACTACAGGCCGGGATGTCACAGGATGCTAAGGAAATACACAAGGACTCCATCAACTTGAACCTGCTGCCAGCTATCACTGGGTGCCTCCAACCAAAGCGAGTGGACGACCATAACTGCTATATGGCATTGTTCCACCATCGATCAGAAGGGCATCATTCTCACAAATAGAGAGAACCAAGCAGGAAAGCGCCCCCGCCACTCCCCATTCCAACAGCACCCAACATGTTGAAATGCAGGAATAGTTTCCTTCATGATGTTAAGCCCCTGGATGGTAAACCACACAGCTGTTAAGCCCCTGGATGGTAAGCCATACAGCTGTTAAGTCCCTAGATGGTAAACCACACAGCTGTTAAGTCCCTGGATGGTAAACCACACAGCTGTTAAGTCCATGGATGGTAAACCACACAGCTGTTAAGCCCCTGGATGGTAAACCACACAGCTGTTAAGCCCCTGGATGGTAAACCACACAGCTGTTAAGCTCCTGGATGGTAAACCACACAGCTGTTAAGCCCCTGGACGGTAAACCACACAGCTGTTAAGCCCCTGGATGGTAAACCACACACCTGCACAATAGATGATTGGTCAACGCACCTGCAATCAAGACCTCCTATCGTGATGCCGATGGGTCCCTACCGAAAGGAGCTGGAGAGTCGTGGTCAACTTGGCAGTGTCTCAACCACCTCGGGTGAACTGTGGCCACGTGGGGTGAAAGAAATTGCCAAAGTTTCGAAATGGCAGCAAAATGAATCGAACCCGGCTTTTGATTGGGCGCCCGGCATTCTAACCACCGTCGTCATCATTATTAGTGTTGTGGTTATTCTATTCGCCACCATTGTCATGAAGTAATATTCAATTGCAGATCAATTGATGGGAATTGATAAATACGTTGTGATATATATGCATCATGCTGATGCTGCTGCTGCTGCTGCTGCTGCTGCTGCTGCTGCTGCTGATGCTGCTGCTGCTGCTGCTGCTGCTGCTGCTGCTGCTGCTGCTGCTGCTGCTGCTGCTGCTGCTGCTGCTGCTGCTGCTGCTGCTGCTGCTGCTGCTGCTGCTGCTGCTGCTGCTGCTGCTGCTGCTGCTGCTGCTGCTGCTGCTGCTGCTGCTGCTGCTGCTGCTGCTGCTGCTGCTCTTGGTAACCTGTACGAAAAGTGAGGAAAGGAAAAGGAATTGAGAAAACACACTGGATAGACGTCAAGTCGTAGCAGTTCCGAACGACATTGCTCAATTAAGTTATCCAGAACGTTTTCTCAGTTATTTTCCGTCCTTCTTTTCCAAGAACACAGGACGTTCACGCAGGCGCACGTTCTACAGATCCAGGGACGCTTGTTGGGAGATTACGTGACTAACTGGCATTGTCGTAATGACGTCGGTTTTCGGTAAACATTAACATTGTTATTAAAATTTCCACTTCCGGACCGCACACTCCTACTTCGTCCCAAGTGTATTCCACCAGGCCGGTACTCCACGAACACGTCCAATTAACGTGTCACAGTCGTGAAGTTTACGTCCTGTCACGTCTACGTGACACGTGCTCTGTCACCGCTAAGCCAATTCCCCGCACACGTGTTGTCACCGTACGGAACACTTATATCGTAACAACATCGACTACTCACAGAACGAAGCAACTTGGTCAATAAGATAACTGCTTCATTCTTTGCATCTGTACACCGCAATATTTAGAGCAAAATCATCAGGAATTAGGAAGTCGCTTTTGCATTAATCATCATGCGTAATTATCAGTAGCTAAACGATGTGACACGTCGCTTAATGGCAGGATAATTTAAGCAACGACTAAGAGTTACCTTAATTGATATATTTGTAACAGTAAGGTGAAAAACACTGCAACTCGTCGCTTTTGCAGTCATGCTTCAATCATGTTCTAATGTTTTAAACAAGATTTCAAGAAAGAATCCACATCTACGTAAGACGGTCACAACCGGGGTATTAATTATTGCAAATCAGTTGGGGTTTAGGAAAACAACTTAAACTGAGACAGTCCCATAAATACTGATTATTGCTATAGCTATCATTTAGCGGGCTTAGCTACGCCAGGTGGTTTCCAAAACGCAGCACAGTGAGAGACTGTTTCACAAACCACTCGCTAAGTGTCGCTACTTATCCCTGTCGATTGCCGTGGAACAGACAGCGGTCTAGTAGTGTCCCCTGGCGAATATGATATTGATATTTTCTTTCCCTGTACGTCTAAGTGATACGATCACAGCGTGCTGATACGAAAGCAGATAGTATGTATACCAATCACAACATGATTTATCAACTTCTCTCTGCTGCGACATACAGAGTACGTCATTCCTCTGATAGGAGGCTAATACGCAATAGGAAGAAAAAGGCATCATTATTATTACGAGTGTCTTTCGCCGTCGCGACAGCCAGCTTGCTCGAGCAGCTGGTTCTTGCGACCGCTTAGGCCGCGTCCCTTCAATAATTATTGTTCTGTGTAGCGTTCAATAATTATTGTTCTGCTTAGTATAGTCAACCGACGCAGCTGCTCCAGACCGGCCCTTGTCTTCTTATGCCGACGAAGAACACAGGTTTCTATTCAGTCGGTGAAATCAGTGAAGCAACAAAGAGGTTTTGTACGTATATCCAAGATGTAGATGGATTTGAGGCAATTATTCTTTTCTTCGACCATACGCGTTTCAAATGTGTGTGGCAACATTAATTACGCACTGCGCACGTGCGTGCTTGCGTGCGCGATTTTTTATGTATCATCTCAACTTATATTTATTTTTTTCTATTGATTCATTAGTCCGCTGCGCCAACTCGACTCTGGGAAGCGTCCAACACGCTGCAGTTACTGCTCGAATTAATTCAAGTGCTTGACTATAAAAATAGCGCAACGTGGCACCAACCAAATAGTCTATGTCTATGACTGTAAGTTAATTCGAACACCGGTTATTTCGATTCCGCTAATTTAACTACTACGCTACCGTGGTACTATTTGGTAACCATGATGTGGCTCACAATTAGCAGTAGGCAGTAAACCCGGTGTTTCTGAAGTTATTACTGGGAATAGTGGGCACACTTGATAGTCTGATCGGATATAGATGTTAAAAATAAAGTCAGTTTAGCCTGTGTTGGAAATAATACGAAATCTCTAGTTAAGAAACAGTTGTTGTCATCATCAATTGGTGACAATCTCGTTTTCGTCATTTCCAATTTCGTTCACCATACGTGGCCACAGTTCACTCGCGCATTAATTGTCGCGTGACTGAATACTTCCCACAGAAGTCGAGTTGGCGTTGGAATGAATAGGTCTGCCAGGGGATGAAGTGTAAAGGACAGGTCTGCCAGGGGGTGAAGTGTAAAGGACAGGTCTGCCAGGGGTGAAGTGTAAAGGACAGGTCTGCCAGGAGGTGAAGTGTAAAGGACAGGTCTGCCAGGTGGTGAAGTGTAAAGGACAGGTCTGCCAGGGGGTGAAGTGTAAAGGACAGGTCTGCCAGGGGGTGAAGTGTAAAGGACAGGTCTGCCAGGGGGTGAAGTGTAAATGACAGGTCTGCCGGGGGTGAAGTGTAAAGGACAGGTCTGCCAGGGGGTGAAGTGTAAAGGACAGGTCTGCCAGGGGGTGAAGTGTAAAGGACAGGTGTGCCAGGTGGTAAAGTGTAAAGGACAGGTCTGCCAGGGGGTGAAGTGTAAAATACAGGTCTGCCAGGGGGTGAAGTGTAAAATACAGGTCTGCCAGGGGGTGAAGTGTAAAGGACAGGTCTGCCAGGGGGTGAAGTGTAAAGGACAGGTCTGCCAGGGGGTGAAGTGTAAAGGACAGGTCTGCCAGGGGGTGAAGTGTAAAGGACTGGATACCGCGTTATATAAGAACGCACCTTTACCCTTTTACACTAATTTATTGATGAACATTTTCACCAATTGTTACCACCTTCCGCGAAATGTTATGTTTTTTGGAAGAAATCACCAAGTGGATAGACGTGGGATCGCCAGTAGATATTATCTACTTAGATTTTCAGAAAGCTTTTGACAAAGTGCCACATCAAAGATTACTACTTAAATTAAAAGCCCATGGTATCGGGGATAGCATAACTGACTGGATAGAACAATGGCTGACTGACAGAAGACAACGAGTTGTAGTAGATGGAGAAGTTTCAAATTTGAAATCGGTTTTGAGTGGGGTACCTCAAGGATCAGTATTATGACCTATATTATTCTTAATTTATATCAATGACTTGGACGACAGTATAACAAGTAACGTACTGAAATTTGCGGATGACACAAAACTGTTTAGAAAGGTTAATACTGATGGTGATAAACAACATTTACAAAACGATCTAGACAGATTAGTGAAATGGTCTGAGAAATGGCAGATGTTGTTCAATTTTGGGAAATGTAAATGCCTACATACAGGAAATGGGAACTTGAATGTAAACTATAAAATGGGAGATACTGTTCTGGGTACTACTGTAAAAGAAAAGGACTTAGGAGTTACAATAAGCGCTGATATGAAAGTTTCAGAGCAGTGTGGTATTGCAGCTTCAAAGGGTAATAAAATTCTTGGATTGATTAGAAGAAACATAACATACAAGGGAAAAAAGTTATTTATACCTCTTTATAAAGCAATAGTTAGACCTCATTTAGAATACTGTATACAAGCATGGAGACCATATCGTAAGAAGGATATATATATGTTTGAACGCATACAAAGGAGAGCAACTAAAATGATTCCAGAACTGAGAGACCTTAGTTATGAAGAACGCCTGAAAGAATGTGGTTTAACAACTCTAGAGACAAGGAGGTTAAGAGGAGATCAGATTGAAGTTTTTAAGATATTGAATGGGTATGAAAATATTGATAGAAATATGTTTTTCTCACTCAAGAAGGATAGCAGAACTAGAGGACATGAGGTAAAATTAGTAAAGGATCAATGTAGATTGGACATCAGGAAGCACTCGTTCTCACAGAGGACAATAAATGAATGGAACACATTGTCTACAGATTGTGTAACTGCTAGCAGCGTGAATATGTTTCAAAACAAGGTTGACACGTATCTCAGGAGGGCGGGTTATAAGTAGATGAACATTGTTGGACTCTCGATAAGCCAATGGCTTCCTTGTCCACTTGCCATCTGGGCCTTTGGCTTGGATGGCAAATCTTGTTAAATCTTGTTAAATCTTGTTAAATGTTACCAGCCTGTTTTCCATGTGCGAATATTGTTGCATGGGTAGCAGACGTGGGACGAGGTGACGACCGTACTGCCGACTGAAGTAACCCGGGATGAAGTCGCAAGTGTAGAAAACTAGACTTTGAACTGAAAAGGACCTAGAGCTGATATGACCAATAATACGACCACGTGACATTCAAATCACATGCGAGGATAATTCAAAGGCGCATACAGTCACTGTGCAATATACTATCACATGGCGATCCCGGGGGGGGGTTCGGGGTTTCGAGCGAACCCCCTTTCTGACATAATTTGTCAACACTGTAACATTTTTCAGAAATCTTCGGGTGATTGTGTACACACGAAACCACTTTTTAAAACCTGGACGGGCCAGTATCATGAAATAGTTTACATATTATCTCTACCCTTTAATTTGATTACTAAACATTGTGAAATGTTCGTACGTTGTATTATTACTATTTAACCATAGTAGTAGAAACTGTTAATTAACTAACCATTGCACTAACATATGCACATGGGTGCAATGTAGTGCAGTGCGTGCGTGCGTGCGTGCATGCGTGCGTGCGTGCGTGCGTGCGTGCGTTTCCGTTTGTGTGTTTGTGGTTTTTGTTCCTGCTGACATATTATGAGTTTTGTTTTCCGGACATGTTTCCATTAAACTACTCGCAACACGCAATGCGTCTTTGAAACAGTCGTTGGGATTTGACGTAGCACGTGTCCTGCGGGTTCGTGTTGTGCCTGACTGTAGTTGACAACCGTAACCTATAAAAAGCGTCGAAATCATGAAAGCACATGTCGTATACTGACATTGTGTAGACGTTATCTACGGCGGCGTTTCGGACAGATTGTCAGGCGACACACAAACGGACAATTCCAGCGGCTGGGAGAATTACGAAAATCGATTATATAACGAAGGCATCAGACGACGTTTCCGTAAAGCTGGGATTATTCGGTCCAGAAGGAGGCGTCGTTGTCGGTGCTAGTCGGAAGGTTTTGTAGAATGTTCGATTAGCAGCGATCGCGAAGTTTTGTTATTGGTTCAACAGTAACACAACAGTCGTACATTGCATTAGTGTATCGGCGTGTATCGGCGTGTATCGGCGTGTATCGGCGTGTATCGGCGTGTATCGGCGTGTATCGGCGTGTATCGGCGTGTAAATGCACATTTGGACAAGTTTGTATGTGAATCCGTATGAACTACCTTGGCAAAAAAATGTATAACTCGTCGAAGCATACATACAAACGTGCCGGTCGGATGAAAGTATACTTTGTACAGCCACGTGCAACAACACTAGGATCTGTGTAGGAAGGGAATCTTAATATGTTACATACTTACATGTATGTGTACGTAGGTGCATGCGTGCGTGCATCCGTACGTACGTACGTACGTACGTGTGCATGCATACATACATACATACATACATACATACATACATACATACATACATACATACATACATACATACTTACATACATACTTACATACATACATACATACATACATACATACATACATACATACATACATTCATACGTACACACATACACACATGCACACATACACATATACACACAAAGACACACACACACACACACACACACACACACACACACACACACACACACACACACACACACACACACACACACACACACACACACACACACACACACACACACACCACAAACACACACAAACAAACAAACACACACACACACACAGACACACACACACACACACACACACACACACACACACACACACACACACACACACACACACACAACAAACAAACAAACACACACACAGACACAGACACACACAGACACACACACACACACACACACACACACACACACACACACACACACACACACACACACACACACACACACACACACACACACACACACACACAAGACAATTTTTTGTTTTGTAAACACGCAACCGTTGTGACATCGATGTCGTGATTAGGATAAACGTAAATAGATCACTACGTTGCCTTTTGAGAACTCACGATCCACGCTTCCACTCGAGAACTGCACGCTTATTACATGTTCGTTCCATTTTAGTGATCCTCTAACACGTACGAATTTCAAATACTCAGCAAAACTAAAAACGTTTAAGTTCATACCCTAGGTGACGGCATGTTTTAATTTTTTGCGAACTCTTTGTCTATCGCCCAATCATATTGTTTATGTTTACGACGTAAGTACATCGCCCAACAACGCCCTAAATAACGGATATAATCGTGAATATTTAGTTACATTGTGGACATTGAGGAACGATGACGTCAATATGGAGGTCAATGACGTAACGCTGGATAACGGACATTTGATTCGGCTTTGCCGCGGGACGTCTGCAAGCCCGGAGCAATAAGCCAAGAGGCCGTCTCACATAATTTACACAGCTATGACGAGTATTACTGTGAGACAAAGGATTTACTTTGGCGATAGTCGCAGACGCTTTGCGATATACAGCATGGAGGCCAAGGTCGTTGCACCACGTGGACGGGAAAGCTGTACTGGGCGGTCAATATGTGGTATAGTGAGACGATGCCACTGGCAGACGAACAACTACAGAAGTTTGAAGTTTGCAAGAACAAATTGGTCAGGAGAATTACAAAGAATGTGCGTAGAAGGAGGACAAATGACCTGATAGGAGAGGTTGGGATGCAGTTCAGCTTAACTGGAAGCGGACGATGTGGGCAGGTCACTTGGTGCGGATGGAGGGAGCCGATATCAAAGCAAGGAGATGCAGCGAAGAAGTCAGGTCGCAAGGAAAGGGGAATACCACCGTTACGATGGTTAGAGGGATGCGAAAAGGCGGGTGATGGTGAAAAATGGAAGGAAAAGGCTGATAGGAAGAGGCGATAGGCAAGCTGTATCGAACGGTCAGAATTTACAAAAAGGACAACAATCGAAGCAATACAGTAGTACAAGAACTAGCCAGCTCCAGTCATTTAAAGGGACAATGAGAAAGAACACGTTGACTGTCTTCGACTGCTGGCATTGTTATTTAGTTCGTGCGCGAGCACACTTACGATGCAGCAGAAAAACGGTCTGATTGCCTTTCGAAAATTGCATGTGGCCTTCAGTCGGCAGGATTACGCGAGCTGGACAATTATATTGTCATGTTGCGTCGTCGCTCTCGAGTAATTGAAACCATTACAACGCCACCGGCGGACATAACGAATGCACATACGCAGTCGCTGATGTACGGTGAGTCGAGTTGCGGTGATGTTGATGAGCAGTTCGCGTCGTGATTGCGCAAGACACTGCGACCGATTTAACCCAATACAAACATATCAGAAATATCGTGGTTGTATTACGTGATTGTGCAAGACAATACGAGAGATTCAACGCAATACAAGCAGACCAGGAACATCGTGGTTGTATTACGTGATTGTGCAAGACAATGCAACATATTCAACGGAACACTAGCAGATCAGGCATATTATAGTTGAATTACGTGATTGTGGAAACACTACGACCGATTCAACGCAACACAAGCAGATCAGAAATATTGTAGTTGTATTACGCGATTTTTAAAGACATTACGACATATTCAATGCAACGTAAACAGATCAGGACTACCGTAGTTGTGTTACGTGATTGTGCAAGACAAACGCATGGAGTACGAAAGCTGCATACAAACGAGGTAGCGAAGATGTTAAGTCAATAACTTATTGAAATGAAAACAATATGACACATTCTACGCAATACAGGCAGATCAGGAATAGTCCGCTCCTCTTTATCCCTGTAGTCCGGGATGAGACTGGCACCGGTCGTTGATTTTTGTTCCCCCTTCGTCTTCGTCACTAGTCCCGTTTCCCTGCCGTCTCCATAAACCGTCTCCACTAATTTTCTCCACTCCCCCATCCATTGCTCTCATTCTCCTCTCTGCAGTGTCTTTCACAATCCACCCCATCTCAGGTTCGATCTTCCTCTTATCCTTCTACCCTCCACTCTAAGCGCATCCGCTCTCTTCGTCAACCGTTCCTTTCCATTCTTTCCACGAGTCCAGCCCACTTTAGCCGGCTCCTCACCAGCTTCCTTGTGAGACTCTCCCTCACTCCAACTCCCTCCCTCAACTCCCCCATTCTTCGCTAATCTATTCTTTCCACTCCCGCCATTCTTCTCACCCAGTTATTCTCGCAAACTTGTACTTAATCTTGTTGATTCTCAATCGTCGTCATGGTCTCTAGGCCATAGAGGTAGGCTGGTCTCTAGGCCGTAGAGGTAGGCTGGTCTCTAGGCCGTAGAGGTAGGCTGGTCTCTAGGTCGTAGAGGTAGGCTTGTCTCTAGGCCGTAGAGGTAGGCTGGTCTCTAGGCCGTAGAGGTAGGCTGGTCTCTAAGCCGTAGAGGTAGGCTGGTGTTACGCATGAGCTAAGCACATTTCCGTTTAGCTTCCTATGAATAACTTAGTAGTATTACGTGATCGTGCAAGACAATATGGCGCATTCAATGCAACAAAAGCAGATCAAGAATATCGTAGGTGTGTTACGTGATTATGCAAGAGTAGCGAATGGAGTATGGTAGCTGCTTACAAACGAGGCAGTAACGGTGTTAAGTCAATGACTTAGTGAAATGAAAAACTGACAGGATTAATTAAGGGCGTAGTCATTCATTTGTACTACAATTACGTGAAACCCTATACGTGACACGGGATTGACTAATAAATATTAGCTAATACTGATGGTATATGACAATATGTGATATCACGATTATACAATAGGGATGTGCGCATGCGTGAGAGGACACGTAATGGAATACTATACGAATAAAACACCTCGACACGTTATTAACGGCTGTATGGCATGAGATCATTGCGTCGAGTTGGAATCATTTCACATGTCCTAGAACTAGGTAGGACGAAATGGTGGCAATCGTGTTATGGTCCTGTGCGTTAATCATAGTCACGTTACGTCATGTAGCTGAGTAGGCGTCGTTACCATGTTACCTTCTGTCGGGTGTGTCCGTGCCAACTTCATTAGTGATGTGTCGAAAAAATTATATTGAATTTAGCTGGAGGAAAATTAATAATAAATAATATAGATATATTTACTATTACCTACACATGGGTTGTATTGTATCGTTGCAGTGTATGATATGGACAATGCGATCATTTCAGGCGTAGGTCTATATTGACGGCGATATCAACGAATACAATTACACTAATAACAATGTTGTTAAACGACAACATATATGAGCATGTTAATATCAAGCGCGTTAAAAACACATCGTTCTCTCATGCAGCGTGCATGATGCCAAATTATACATGACATGACATTTTAGATAATACGGCCAATGCTAATGCTGAGACAGTGACACACTTAGGAAAATAATTCTCATCTGTAGTATCAACTTAAGGAAATTCGGACCAGGAACATCGTGGATGTGTCAAGCCATTGTACAGTATAATTCTTTTGAGTCAGCGTAAAGGAATTCGGACCAGGAACATTGGGGTTGTGTCACGACATTGTACAATATGAATCGGTTGGATAAACATCAGGAGAGGCAGACCACGGACAACGCAGAAGACACCTAGTAAAACACTTATACAGCTAAGACCTCCACGCTGCTGGATAATTTGCAAACGCAGTGACGACAGAATGTAAAATCAACTTAAGGAATCGCGGATGAGGAACACTGCGGTTGTGTCACGCCATTGTACACAATACTTATGTCGAATCAGCATAAGAACAGCCCGACCAGAAACATCGCGGATAACATCTTGGAAGACAATTACAAAAACCAAGCCCTCACAGCTGCGAGATAATTGCTAAGACAGCGACGTCAGAACGAGTGCCAGAACGGTCAAAAGGTCGAATAAGAAAAAACAAGACGAATGGACTAGGATTGATGGTCTCGCGAGACAACGGTGTGAAGAGATAGCGAAAGAAGACAGTCCCAATCACTGTACAACGCACTAACACCTGCTCCTCTTGCCACCTCGCTCGTAAATATCTCCAGTCGGACGCTCTCTTGATGACAATATTCTCCTCGCCCATCCATCATCGCCGAGATAACCAGAGACGTCGCGCTGTCGCATTTGGCCGGCGTTTTGAAAAATTATTGCACAACAAGCATCTTGAGTATTAGTGGCAGTGCGTGACTAGCAGGTGGGAAATGTGTAATAGAAGTCGCTGTTTGCAAGAGACCGTGCGTTCTGTGTTAACGAAGGACAGTTTTTCTTCTTGAAATCCTGAACCGAATGAAGCATCTGTGTATCCTTTGCTTCTAGCCACAATGCTCTATTAATTAAATAATCAATCTCTATATGTTGTGGTTACTAGAATTTGATGGTTTTACGAGCCCGTATTCAACTAGTCAACCTTTTCCCGAACATTCTCAACAAGTATTATGCACGCATAATTATGCACGATTTTACATAGTACTAACCTTTACCTCTTGGACGAATCTAGGTGGCTATGTGAAAACATATTCACTCCAACGTCTAGTACTCGTTTGTGGTATAAATACGATTTGAAAATATGTTTTGAATGTGTGTAATCGTTCTTGTAAGAGAAAGTGCACATACTACTCAAGTATTCGTATTTGTTAATGAAAAAATACGTTCTTGTAAGAGAAAGTGCACATACTACTCAAGTATTCGTATTTGTTAATGAAAAAATACGTTCTTGTAAGAGAAAGTGCACATACTACTCAAGTATTCGTATTTGTTAATGAAAAAATACGTTCTTGTAAGAGAAAGTGCACATACTACTCAAGTATTCGTATTTGTTAATGAAAAAATACGTTCTTGTAAGAGAAAGTGCACATACTACTCAAGTATTCGTATTTGTTAATGAAAAAATACGTTCTTGTAAGAGAAAGTGCACATACTACTCAAGTATTCGTATTTGTTAATGAAAAAATACGCACGTCTAATTTATTGCGGACACAATACGTACGGGCAGTTACCAGCAGGCAAATAGTTGGGGTATGTATACAGGCTAAATGACCTCAGGGAACCAGGTGGTTAATGTCTCAATACTCATCATGTACCCGGCTAGACGTCACCCCCAAATATTACAGTACGACATATGTACGAGTATAGATGCGCCGATGTATGACTTTGGGTTTGTGCGCATACATGCGCGTCCTACCATGTACTGGCGCAACAGGTTACATACGAAAAAAATGTATAAATAAGCCATAGGAAGAACATGGCTAACCCCCCCCCACTAAATACGCCACTGGTGCTTATCTTACTCGTATCGATTGATGGCGTGGAGACCATTCAATGACAGAACAGTGGTATACTGTAAAACTAAATATAGTTTAATGCCACATTTGCTTCTACGAAAGAAGCACTGCAGATAATCATACTCAGGAAAAAATGGAAACGAAGAGAATACATTGTACATCATCTCTTGGTACAATATACCAAGAGGCTGAGCAGAACCGTGAAACCCGTTAACTACTTGTTACTTCACATTACGCACCACATGCGCAACACGTGTGGCGGGACCCGACAGTTTTCCACAGGTGCATAATTCATAGACCCTGGGACACGGCACTACCATTGTTCGTTACCTGTTAACAAACAAAGCACGGTTCCCACTACAGTGCAATTTCACCGTCCAGATGTACTGGGCTGATATAAATATATAATGAAGCATCACCATTGATACACTCGTCTCAACAGACCAATGCATTTGATTGTGGCCTGTCCTAGCTGTCGACCCGTAAAATACTGTACTCAGATTCATAGTGTTTTGGGAAATGGAAAGTGCGGACTAAATGCCCTCTGCCGACACTGTCACTTCCTATCGAATACCATCCATTGCCTGGCGTCGATTGCTCCGTATATAGATACTTCTGATGACTGCGTGGCGCCTTTAGCCCGCGCTGAGGCAAATCAATCCTACTACTGCAGCACATATATGTTGGCCACAGTTGTCAGCCAGCTAAATTACAGCCAGATTACTGACAGAGTAAAGTCCACTGCAAAAAGATGTGCTGCAAGCTTATGACAATTGCTAATTGTTAGAACTGGTCGTGCATGTTAGACATGCTGGTTTTGAAGAACCAATTATATCTTTTCGTTTACGAATGTCACCACGAAACTCAACTGTTCTATAACTGTAGGAGACGGATAACGGCTATTACTTCCGGGCTCATGACAAACGAAATAAGTATCTGTGGTTTTCAAACCGCACAGCCTCTTAGAAATGTTTGCTACCTGAAAAGGTATTGTTAAACAGTAATATTATGGTCATATTTGAGGACTACGACACTTTGACTGTGCCCAGATTAAAATTGATAGTGAATGGCGGTGACTGCAGGATCCCCTGCGCATAACGGCATAATATAGTCGTTATGGGCGCCATTTGATGTTGACTTTTTCATCGAGAGAAACAATGACAGAATTTGACGATTTTTTCAGCAAATTGATAATAAGTATTAATATAATTAAATTTCAGAAGATTCAAAACACCAATGAACAAACGTAAACATTTTCGCCAATGGGAAAGTACACAGTGATCCATTCCCTATTATTGGTAGGAATGAATTGTGGGAAATACAGGTGTATATTTGCGGAGGATTAAAGCGCATCACATATTTTCTGACATGGCGTCTTCGAGTAGGTTGCATGCAGAACAAATGTAGTTCCTTCTATTGACCTGCAATGCAGATATGTTGACCTGGCTTGCATTTGTATGCAATGTATAAATAATGCATGTGTTTATGATTATCGATATTGAATTTCAGGACAATGTACATAAATGTACCCTTGCTGATAAATTGATATGCATCTGTATAGTAATATTCCCAATTCCCATGACGCTTTAGTGCAGTCGACAATTTCCAATGCACTTAGATACACGTTATCGGAATAGGAAAGCTACCTTGTGTTTCCCTCTCTTTCAACGCATGCGCAGAACCGTTGTTTTTTCTCGGATTTCCTTACGGATGATATTCCACGGCACATGCATGTGAAACTATATTTCAAACGACTGACTATATCGTCCAATGGCCGCATCAAATTGCATCATTTCCACATATGTTTTACACACAACAAACTGGTCATCGACGTCCTAGCAGTTTGATTCCAGTATTGCAATAGCATATATCATGAACTCAAAGTGGAACTTGGCAGGTCACATTCTGAGAATGCAAACCAACACATGGACCATCATAGTAACCAACAAAGACAAGGAAAAGACACAGAAGAGGAACAGGAAGACCGACGAAACGATGGCGCGATGACACAATGCATTATGCATGAGCAGTTTGGACGAAAGACGCCACATATATAGAAATGTGGAAATGTCCAGCGAAGAATACAGTGTACACCAATAAGGACCCCTCAATTGTCTCAAGGCCTACATCACTGGCGCGCAGATCAGTGTACGTCATGACTTTCTTGCCCCGCACAGATGTACCACCAGGAGGTACAAGTATATTCCTTCTTGCTGCATTCAGTCAAAGTCAATCGTGCAACATCATCTGTTCGCAACAGACAAAACGAACACTTTTTAACTCTGATGAAGCTTCTAAATAACATGCGATTAAAAGTGGCGTTATTACGTCTAGTCGTACAGCCAGAGACATCACAATTGCATCATGAAAGATCGTTCGACTAGATGCGCTGCACAATTTCCTGACCGCAACATGAGCGTAGCAGACGTCTTTCTAGTGCGTTTCACGTAAGTGATTACGACCGTATCGCAATGACAAGACACTATGATTAAGGCCTAATCATCCGTCGCCGGGAAAGTGATACTGCAATCTATTTTTGCAGCACGCTTGCTTCGCGCAGGCGAGCCGCAAGCTGACGTACCGTCGGGCCGTCGTCAAGACTAGTAGTTTCGCTTTACATACAGACCGAAAATAATACCTCATAAATGTGAACACGCGTTCGAGTGTGCTATATCAAATACCGGCGCAATCAATGTTTCGCTCTACAAGCAGAACTACACGCAGCGACTGTGTCCCGTTTAACACATCCAACGCAAGGAAATACGACCGGACGTAGTATCCACATGGTGAGAAATATCCTGCCCAGGTTGTTTTCAAAGAACGCCCTCCTATTTCAGTCACACGACACTAGGGTCGTGGTCTCTTTCCTTAGGGGTTCTGAGCGGTCTGCAGAATCAGTGAGTCAAATAGGAACACGGATATTTGCTAAGAGGACATTTGTTCACATTATATTTGCTCACTCGATTCTTGCTAACTGGGATATCTGCTTACATGGCCTTTGTTCACATTGTAAACATATGGTTTTTGTTAAATATGCGAGAGAAATTAATGAATTGATGCAAACGTTATAATGATGCACTATTTCTCTACACTACCAAATTGATAACTTGTCAACTTGTTTAAGTGAATTTTGCATCATAATGGTTAGGGCAGCGCTTCCACATTAGGAATATATATACATTATTTCAATGCACAATATATTCTTGACTTTTGGTTCAATTCGGGCGGATAAAAGCTGACGTCTACGTTCCAAAAACAAGCACATTTTAGGTTTCTTTTAATTGATTATTAAGAACCCCACATATCTTTGAAACATACATACCCTCTACAACCCTAAATAGAAACGCTAACATCGTTTGGTTTAATTAATCACCAATAACACATAATGCTGATGTAACATGCAGACTCATTGCATGCCTACAAACCGTTTTTTGTATCCTTACATCAATCAACGAACCAATCAGTAGGTCCTTATCAATTTGTACGCGGCTGTAATGTGATAATAGCATTCATTGGCTAGGCAAATGCCCGTTACCAACTTTTCGTAGTGAGCAAATGACCTACAACCAATTCGTTGATGCGTAGCTGTAAAAAGCGAGAAACGATCTCAGGGCGATCAATAGTAATTTGCGATCGCCTACCGTTGAATCATAGAGTACCTACCGGTATTGTGACGATCGGTTTCTCAGTATGGCGCGCACACTTTGCGAAACACAGAAAATGCATGGCGCCCGAGCGAACAATTGATTGCATGTTGGGGTGTAAATGAGAGGGTTGTATCCGATACGACGATATATCGCCCCCGCCTCGTCCTCAACGCCGCCGTGAAGGCGCATCGAAGCGGGCGACGCTTCACGTCACGTTTCGTGCGATTGCGTCCTAGTCACGATAGCCTCTGGATTACGTATCTCGCGCAGTTAGCAGCCATTCAAAGTTGGTATGGTACTTCGTGTTGTCCGTACCATTCGTTGGGTTTGTTTAGCAGCATACTGTGACGCAACCTGTCGTGTTGTTATTCCATTGGGCAAATCGTCGTGGTAAAATTTTCACGGAACCGCCACGCAACCGTGGCAAGCAACATAATACATATCCGCTCTAGGGAAGACACGGCGCAGCCATCTTTAACCGCCCGACCGGGGCCAACGGCCATGTCGTCTGTGTATATCGGGACTAAGTGATACTAATTAGACTACGCGGTTTCGCCGTTCGTCACCAGACGAGACGCTGTCGACAACCTGACGTTTCTATTTAAAAGAGAGCCGGCTTCGGCCGTTATCCATTGGCTGTGGCGGTCGTCACACGCCATGTCTGGTGCTGTTGAACGCAAGATGCTTGACGAGTCCCGGTGACGGCCGCATGAAAACCGAGTCTAGCGCCGGGGTGGTGGCATCGCCGCCGCTCAGTCAGTCCAACGTCGCGCGCTTCGTTGGCCACGCAATCTCGTCGTCAGCTGAAACGTTTTGCGTCCCACTAACGATTTTCCTTCGGCGCCGTAAGATCGGACGCAGCCGCGCGCACGACGGATTGTTGCGTCTGTCTGCGAAGCTTCGGCCGACGTCGTCTGAACGAGATGTTCGCGTCCCAGAAAAAAGCCGCCGTGAATTACGGGCGACGCAATCCAGCGTCCTCGGCTTCAGACGCGAGTTCGTGCGTGCGTGGCGTTCGCTAGAGAACGCGTGTACGCCGACGAACGTCCGCGAACAAACAGCGCATTAAACATGCAAGGCAACGCTTTGGCCAGTGGTGTTAGTCGTCCGCGTAATGGATTACTGTTGTGGCCCCGAGCCGATTTCTCAGTCTGGTAATATTGCTGAGTCCCGTGTGGTCGTTGTACAACAACTAGCGCCGAGTGGGAGGAGCTTCCGTGTCGGAATGTAACGGGGCTCCTTTCTGGGGTCAAGCACTCTCCATTTCAAACATCTCCAAAAGGGGCTCCAATCTTGGGGTCAAACAGTTTCAACACTCTCCATTTCAAACATATCCTTCGACATGGTTTGCTTGCGTACCTATCATCTCCGTGCCAAAGAGTGGCACATAATGCTAGCACGAGATCTCGCTAGTTCCCTCTATCTTGGGCCCTCCTTGCCACTGTGTCCCAAGTTAGCCCAGCAGCATGTAGTTCTTCTTCCGGTTCGTCTCCATGTTGATTTAGGTCGACTCCTTGTCGTCGTCCTTCTTCCACTTCTTCCACTTCTTCCACGGTTCGTCTCCATGTTGATTTAGGTCTACTCCTTGTCGTCGTCCTTCTTCCACTTCTTCCACGGTTCGTCTCCATGTTGATTTAGGTCTACTCCTTGTCGTCGTCCTTCTTCCACTTCTTCCACTTCTTCCACGGTTCGTCTCCATGTTGATTTAGGTCTACTCCTTGTCGTCGTCCTTCTTCCACTTCTTCCACTTCTTCCACGGTTCGTCTCCATGTTGATTTAGGTCTACTCCTTGTCGTCGTCCTTCTTCCACTTCTTCCACTTCTTCCACGGTTCGTCTCCATGTTGATTTAGGTCTACTCCTTGTCGTCGTCCTTCTTCCACTTCTTCCACTTCTTCCACGGTTCGTCTCCATGTTGATTTAGGTCTACTCCTTGTCGTCGTCCTTCTTCCACTTCTTCCACTTCTTCCACGGTTCGTCTCCATGTTGATTTAGGTCTACTCCTTGTCGTCGTCCTTCTTCCACTTCTTCCACTTCTTCCACGGTTCGTCTCCATGTTGATTTAGATCTACTCCTTGTCGTCGTCCTTCTTCCACTTCTTCCACTTCTTCCACTTCTTCCACTTCTTCCACGGTTCGTCTCCATGTTGATTTAGGTCGACTCCTTGTCGTCGTCCTTTAAATCAACGCTGTTTTCGCTGGTAGCTAATTGTTCGTTATGAGTCAGTTCGTTCCTCCCTCCCATTTTCAGGATGATGCTAATTGTATTTTAACCTCTACGATGAATTGTGAGTCTACCACGTAGTTCATATATAACGCCACTTTTAATTGCATAGAATACTCCATTTGCATTGCATTTGTTGTGCATCGATGCATTTCTCTACTTTGGGACTCGGAAAGATCGCCAGACAGCAACTGGCCATTCATCAGCACCAATCAAGGATTACCCAGCTACCTATTATCGAATTACTCTATATTGTCATAAAAAACGATACTACGTAAACAATGCGTTATCAGACTCTGCCGACATTAAAAAAACGCCGCCTAGTTGATTAAAAATGCATCGCTAAGGTGTGTACATGCTTGAGTAGGTGTGCACATGGTCGTTTCTGTGTGTGCATGTCTGGACGTATTTCAGAATTGAAGTCAGTTCATCGTCTGCCGTAAGTATGCAGTGATGGATTATCTGAAAACGTCGATAAGGCATTGCTTAACGTAAAGTGACAAGATTCATTGTTTATTTATGTTAGTCGTGAAAGAAAACTAATCCAATCACCATCTACCGGCAAGTAGTTCTGGGTAAATCAAGCTTAGGTAGGAAAGTTATCTAACTGAGTAAATCCTATCATGACATTCGATGTGGAGCCCGGAAGACGGTCTGATGTCAACCTTGCCATCCTTCCAGCAACTCCTGCGGTCGGCCTGGTACACGGTCTGATGTCAACCTTGCCATCCTTCCAGCAACTCCTGCGGTCGGCCTGGTACACGGTCTGATGTCAACCTTGCCATCCTTCCAGCAACTCCTGCGGTCGGCCTGGTACACGGTCTGATGTCAACCTTGCCATCCTTCCAGCAACTCCTGCGGTCGGCCTGGTACACGGTCTGATGTCAACCTTGCCATCCTTCCAGCAACTCCTGCGGTCGGCCTGGTACCAAGTGTGCTGCTCACAATTTCTTTGGACTTCACCAGTGAAGCAGACATGGGCCGACCCAGGATCTCCACACTCGTCGCCTTGGCTTTCGCCACGGAGAAGATAAAAAGAGTGGTACAAATTATTGTCTGGCGAGACAGAAGGATGTCGATGTTGAGTGTTGAGGAACATCGGTATTTTTTTCTTCCTGTTAAATCCCACTTACTGTGAGTGTGCGTGTGTGCGTGTGCGTGTGCGTGTGCGTGTGCGTGTGTGTCTTTTTGCCCACTCTCCGGTTAGCAAGCTGTTTTACTATCTATTAAATTGTCCCTTTGTGTTGGTAACTGTAATGTACTATATGCTTACCTACTGACTTTTTATAACATTGTATTAATGTAATTATTTACAGCTTGATTATGTGGCCGTAATCTGTACTTAGTTATTATATTATATATTCAAAAAGGTTTAGTCTTTGACTTTGCTTTATGTGGGTTAACGTAAATTTAAATAAGTCGGATCTAGGGCTAGTGCCCTATGAACTATTTACTAACAGGCTTTTTCATAAGACGTTTATTACCCAGAGTCGCCCTGCGGAAAAATTCTAGCATCTGTAATTTTTTTTTCTATAACGCCTTGGTCCCATTATTTTGCATCTGTAGTGGTTTATTTATGACTTTTCTCTTAATCTAGGCTACGTGGAATGTTGAACTACACACACACGCACGCACGTACGCACGCACGCACACACACACACACACACACACACGCACGCACGCACACACACACACACACACACACACACACACACACACACACACACACACACACACACACACACACACACACATACACACACACATATATATATATATATATATATATATATATATATATATATATATATATATATATATATATATATATATATTGGAATAAATTTATTTTCACCTTGGTTGTTAAACCTTCACTTTTATAATCTAACTATTTATATAATTTTGTTTTATTGACCTGCTTGAATAAATTATTTATTATTGTTCCTGTTCGAAGGCATTGAGAGGTGATGACTTTGCCCTGTGCAAGCAACTTACTCATATAATGTTGATTGTTATGTCAATATATCCCCAACAAAAGAGAGTACATCATTCGCTTTCCTTTTTACATGGTTTACAATGTGTAAACCTTTGTTTTAATAGCAAGTTACTTGCAAGTTACCAATCCCTTGCTCTAGGCCAACATTTTAATTAAACATTATACTTCTCCTAGCAGGAGACGTTAGCATCAGTCCTGGGCCTGCCATAAGTCGCAACATCAGTCCTGGGCTTGCCATCAGTCGCAACATCAGTCCTGGGTCTGCCATCAGTCGCAACATCAGTCCTGGGCTGTCATCAGTCGCAACATCAATCCTGGGCCTGCCATCAGTCGCAACATCAGTCCTGGGCCTGCCATCAGTCGCAACATCAGTCCTGGGCCTGCCATCAGTCGCAACATCAGTCCTGGGCTGCCATCAGTCGCAACATCAGTCCTGGGCCTGCCATCATTCGCAACATCAGTCCTGGGCCTGCCATCAGTCGCAACATCAGTCCTGGGCCTGCCATCAGTCGCAACATCAGTCCTGGGCTGCCATCAGTCGCAACATCAGTCCTGGGCCTGCCATCAGTCGCAACATCAGTCCTGGGCTGCCATCAGTCGCAACATCAGTCCTGGGCCTGTCATCAGTCGCAACATCAGTCCTGGGCTGCCATCAGTCGCAACATCAGGTTTGCTACCACAAACGTCCCATCGGTTTAGGGTAAGACGGTATCGTTTAGTCACTTATTATTTTCGAAAAAGACAGACATTCTTGCCATCATTGAAACTTGGCTTAGAACACACGACACTGCTGCTTGCATAACTAAGATTTCTCCATCTGGTTATACTTGTCATCATCGACCATGTTCAGTTGGAAGAGGTGGTGATGTCGACTTTTTGTTGTCGGACCATTTTAAAATAGATTCACGTTTAATCCCTGATTACTCTACTTTTGAATCCATGTGTGTTGAACTTTCAGATTTTTCTTTCTCAGCATATTTCTGTGCCTGTATCGACCTCAGGCCCAGACACCCAACTTCTTTGAAGAATTTCAGGATTTGCCGGGAAAAGTGGCAACTCTACATTCGGAATTTTACATTTATGGTGATTTTAATTTTTATTTCGATAAACGTATAGCAGTAACCATTACTTTTGATGATATCCTAACCTCATTAGACTTAAAACAACATGTGACGTTCTCTACACACACATTTCTCTATCACTTGCTTGACCTTGTGATAACTCGCTCAACATGTGACAATATCCAGATGCTAACAGCTTCTGATGGCTTATCTAATCACCACACAGTCATTGTTGATGTTAATTTTATAGAACACTAATATAATCAAAACACGACACGTCTTACAGACCTATATATATATATATATATATATACGCCCCGATAACCACCAAATCTGTGTCACAAACCACCAGCTAAGTGGATGACTCCCGAAATATTACAATCTAAAAAGCGTCATCGTTATCTTGACCGAGTGTGGCACAAATCACGCTACCTTTGGATAGATCACGTTATTCAAAACAGTGTCACTACTGCAACACACAAATGGTTAAAGCCAAATCGGATTATTATACAAATACGATGTCAAATAATGCTGAAAATCAACGTCAGCTATAGAATTGCATAAATGAAATTTTACACAGAGTGCCTGCTCCGTCTCTACCTAATCATGTCTCATTCAAGTCTTTGTGTGACTCGTTCTCCAGTCATTTCAAGAACAAAATCAGTCTGATCCGGTCTGCTTTTCCAGATCATACTTTAAATCATTTACAAGTAGACTCTCCGCAACTAAATTGTCTACTTGCTTATTTTACACCTGCCTCAGTTGATGAAGTAATCTAAGCTTTATTTCCAAGGTATTGGAAAAAGTTGTAGCAAGCCGTCTAATATCTCACATTGAGTTAAATGTTATGTCTAACGTATTACAACAATCAGCTTATAAACAGTTGCGATCGTGTTGTGCCAAAACAAACATAGACTCTTCCGGAGACACCTGTGCTGAAAGCTCTCAAGCGTGCGTGCTAGCCTGGCTGTCAGTTTCCAGTACTCATAGCCACAGATAAGTACACCAAGAACCGTAAAGAACCATATCAAATATTCCATTCCACACGCTGTGTTCACTGCCCACTAACCTTTACTCCACATGACTCATTCTCTGCACTATATTTGTAATTCGTAGCCTTTTGCTGATGTCTTCACTCCGTATTCTTCCGACCTATATTGTTATAATACATTGATTACTACTGAACCACAGAATCGTAGCAATGCACTCAATTAAAAGTATCTGTACTTTAGATAGTTTTCGATACAAGCCTGTTGGAGTGTTAATACAATCACACGAGTAACACTGCAATTAAAAAACATCATGTCCATCTGTGATAATTGTGCGTGCGTGCGTGTGTGCGTGCGTACGTGTGGCCAAATAAAGATATATTATTCTACAAATTGCGTATCAAAATACATCTCAACATTTAAAGTTCCGCTTTTTCTAATAAACTGCATATTGCTGGAAACGACGACAGTGAATAATTATGCAAAAACACATATTTCTAGCGCTGACACAGAGGTTCGATAAAACTGTGCATTGTGCATTTTCGTGTCGGTTTTGTAAATGTGCTATTGATGTTCAACGATATGAAAACATAATCTCCCACACGATGATTGAAATGCGTCGTTTTCGTGTTAGTTAATGGACCGTTATCCAACCAAGCCCTTTGAACACTTGATTTTTCTGATGACACGAATACCATTGTTACCGCATTGACACGAACATACTACTGTACGATACGGATGTTTAACTCAAACCGCCCGCGATGGCCTAGGACAATGCTGGCATACGTTAAGGATAATAGTATACACAATTGGCATGCTGCAACTGACGATTTGTTTCTAGAAAATGTTTTTACTTTTGTCATTGGGACACGCGATCGATAACCGGATGATGCAAATATCCCAAAGTACATAATTTGGCCAGTACTGATGCAATGCGAATACGTTAGCTCGCTTATGTGCGCCATTGATCGGACTTGGCTGTACTGTACTCTACTCGCTCATTGATTCATGAACTATAGGCATGTCATATCTATGCATGCGTTACGTTCTAAATATTTCCTTAGCGAAATAGGACACGTGATAAGTGGTTGTGTATCCATGTTACGATTATAAACTCAAGTTACAAGATTTAACATTTGTCATCTGGAACTTGTGGCTGTGGACGGAAGCCTTGCTAAATCCTTGTTGAATGTGGTGGCGTTAACATAATCGCAGAATGACGCTACTGAGGCGATACACCGCCTAATGAAGCTTTAAGTCTTTTCTTGCCCCGGGACATTGAAAACAAGTGCCCTGTTTAAGAAGAATGTGATGTGAGTGTGTGTGTGTGTGTGTGTGTGTGTGTGTGTGTGTGTGTGTGTGTGTGTTTGTGTGTGTGTGTGTGTGTGTGTGTGTGTGTGTGTGTGTGTGTGTGTGTGTGTTTGTGTGTGTGTGTTTGTGTGTGTGTGTGTGTGTGTGTGTGTGTGTGTGTGTGTGTGTGTGTGTGTGTGTGTGTGTGTGTGTGTGTGTGTGTGTGTGTGTGTGTGTTTGTGTGTATGTGTGTGTGTGTGTGTATGTATGTAGGTATGTATGTAATCATGCATGCATGCGCACGTACGTGCGTGCGTACGTACGCACACATACATGAAAGTATGCAGCATGTTTAGAACAAGCATCCCTTCATAAACAGATCCTAGTGTTGTTGCACGTGGCTATGCCAAGCATGCTTTCATCCGAACGGCACGGTTGGCAACGTAAAGGTGATGACTTGACATGGATACCCTCTGACGATCCATCCTGGAGATGTGAAAGCACGCATCGGCGTCGAATTGATTACTCTTACGATGGAAAACAGCAAAGCCATATTGAGTAATGTTTAGCTACGATAGATTTTATATATATAGTTGCACGTTCATGAGAAATACTTCTCCTCATAATGAGAAACATGAAACGAGGTATAGCGGAAGCAAAAGTCAATCCGTAAATTAGTAGATGAGCAAATAAATATTTTTTTGTATTTTCGTAGTGATATTCCCACACATGGAGACAACAGTTTGAAATGTGATTGAATTCGCTAGTTGTAGGGTAGAACGCGTTGCAGAATTAAAAAATTTCTTATTAAACTATCAATATGAATACCTAGACGTAATATAAAATATATTTATGCCAAACGAATGCATTAAAAGAAAATATATCGCCCAATAAGATGGATTACTCGATACGATAAATTGACCCGTATCAAGTACGTCCAGTTCCTGAAATATAAGGATTTTTCAATATTGACAAAATGTCGAGTGCGCAATTGCTGCCGTGCAATATCGGAGTTATCACAATCTAAATCAAAAATAAAAAGTTGTCTTGCAGCTGTAATCAATAATATCGTGACGGCCCGAAAATTATTCACTGACGAGGAAAAATTAAGTTTCCTGCTTAGCACGCACAGTTGTGGTAGTAGCTAGGCGGACGTACAGACATAATCGTGGACCTAGGGGACATTATGAGGAATATCACGTACACAGACGAGGAGCTAATTATGCCAATGCACAGAGCAATTGTTCGGCCGCATTTAGAATATTGCACACAAGGTTGAAGTTAATATCGTAAGAAGAACATGTATAAGCTAGAAAAAATAAAACTAAGCTGATTCCAGAACTGAGGAATTATGGTTATCAAAACGTCTGATGAAGTGTGACTTGAAAACACTACAGACCCGTAGGAGAGGAGGCCAAATATAATTTATTTTAATATTGAAAATATAGTAGAAATAGAAAGACAAAGCAGCAGCAGTTAAAGAACAGTGTAGGTTGAACATGAAAAAATATTCATTCTATCAACGATAAATGAATGGAACAAACTATATATTGATTGTGTTAATGCTAGTGTGAATATAATTAAAAATTAAATTAACAAACATCTAATAAGGACGTGCTATGCATACAAAAAAATTGTTGGACCCTCGATAAGCAAATAGCTTCCTTGTCCAGTTGCCATGTGGAACTTATCGCCTTGGGTGGCAATCTTGCTAAACGTGTTAGTGTTTACAACCAACTGAGTTCATGTAGCTTGTACGAGGTAAAGGTTCACTCTTATGGTTGACGCGTGCACTATTGCCTTGCACGTGCTATACCCAGGGCGCTTCTTTTCTCACCATATCTACCCCTACTTAGACTGCTACACTGACTAGTCTCCTTACTGCGTCCTTCGAACATCCAGAGGCAACTCAGATAATTGACTTCACATCAGCCTAGTCTCCTTACTGCGTCCTTCGAACATCCACAAGCAACTCAGATAGTTGACTTCACATCAGCCTAGTCTCCTTACTGCGTCCTTCGAACATCCACAGGCAACTCAGATAGTTGACCTCACATCAGCCTAGTCTCCTTACTGCGTCCTTCGAACATCCACAAGCAACTCAGATAGTTGACCTCACATCAGCCTAGTCTCCTTACTGCGTCCTTCGAACATCCACAGGCAACTCAGATAGTTGACCTCACATCAGCCTAGTCTCCTTACTGCGTCCTTCGAACATCCACAAGCAACTCAGATAGTTGACCTCACATCAGCCTAGTCTCCTTACTGCGTCCTTCGAACATCCACAGGCAACTCAGATAGTTGACTTCACATCAGCCTAGTCTCCTTACTGCGTCCTTCGAACATCCACAGGCAAATCAGATGGTTGACCTCACATCAGCCTAGTCTCCTTACTGCGTCCTTCGAACATCCACAGGCAACTCAGATAGTTGACCTCACATCAGCCTAGTCTCCTTACTGCGTCCTTCGAACATCCACAAGCAACTCAGATAGTTGACCTCACATCAGCCTAGTCTCCTTACTGCGTCCTTCGAACATCCACAGGCAACTAAGATAGTTGACTTCACATCAGCCTAGTCTCCTTACTGCGTCCTTTGAACATCCACAGGCAACTCAGATGGTTGATCTCACATCAGCCTAGTCTCCTTACTGCGTCCTTCGAACATCCACAGGCAACTCAGATAGTTGACCTCACATCAGCGCTTTGTTCCCAGAACAAAGCGCAACCTATGCAAGTACACATTATGTGTAGTTGCGCTCAACATCATTTACAATGGAATCATCTTAGAATCATCTCAAACTACAGCTACGGGCACCATGTAGAGAATTGTCTTTTCGAAACTGCATTTCCACCCTAAATCATCGGCAGCCTGTCGCTCTCACGATGTCGTGTTCCTCTTCACGATATCATGATTAACTATTTCGATTTGTTGTGCCTCTGAGCTCAGATGTCAGATAATGTGTACGCTATGCGTGTGTTAGTATTATCATCATCATCATTATCGTAATTATCATCACCATCACCACCATCATCACCATCACCATCACCTCCATCACCATCATCAACATCATCATCATCACCAAAATCATCAACATCACCACCACCACCATCATCATCTCCATAATCATCATCATCATCACCACCATATATATATATATATATATATATATATATATATATATATATATATATATATATATATATATATATATAAAGAGAGAGAGAGAGAGAGAGAGAGAGAGATAGAGAGAGAGAGAGCCAGTATCATTATATTATGATATATAGAGCCAGTATCATTATGTTATGATCTATAGAGCCAGTATCATTATGTTATGATATATAG
Organism: Lamellibrachia columna; assembly: GCA_963662155.1. NCBI lineage: Eukaryota > Metazoa > Annelida > Polychaeta > Sabellida > Siboglinidae > Lamellibrachia > Lamellibrachia columna. The sequence continues at coordinate 17,215,928 of OY759269.1, forward strand.
AGCCAGTATCATTGTTATGATCTATAGAGCCAGTATCATTATGTTATGATATATAGAGCCAGTCTCATTATGTTATGATATATAGAGCCAGTATCATTGTTATAATATATAGAGCCAGTATCGTTATGTTATGATATATAGAGCCCGCCCACTTGTGCCATTTTTCGTCGAATGTTGATCTGGTCCGATTAAAAATAATTTAAAAAAAAAAAAATTTGCACAAGCGAGCGGTCGTGTCGTAACTGATATTGGAATAGGTCCGGTTTTCACTTAGTGGACGTGGAGGAAGAAACCGAAGAAGTGCCCAAAATAAAAACTATGGACTAATTCCTAGTAACAAAACATGTTTACAAGAAATGGCTTTGCTTAGTTAATTAGTCATGGTGTTGATCATGAAAGATTTTCCTAGAAAATTCGCCTTTGCAGAAAATTGCTCAAAACTTATCGAGGCGTTACAATAATTAAGATGCATGAATGGAGTCTCCAGGGATTCGTACGATAGACCTGATTAAGGTCAACTCGGTGTCTCATTGATCAAATATTGATTTGTACCGATAAACATATAATGTTACTACAATTCCAGCATGAATGTGTATCGCAAACTATCGATTGATCGGAGAACAATTAGTGGATACATAAGTGACTTAAGTACGGACTGTCTTAAAATTACATGGGTAACATGGGAGACTTATGAACGAGTTGTCTTAAAATTGCATGGGTGACTTAAGGTATTAAAATTACATGTACGTACTAACTGCCTTAACATTAAATGAGTCACTAAATTACAAACTGTCTTAGATTTCATAGTAATTTGAATAGGAATTGTCTTAGCTAAAATTACACATTAGTATGCATGCGCATGCGCCTGCAAGTACGTATATTCATAACGTATGTTTCGCCATTTGTGTGTGCGAATATTCATGTCTGCTTAAATGGTGTTTGCATATATGTAAGTGTGTGCGAATATTCATGTCTCTGTGAGTGGCGCTTGTACATTTGAGTAAGCGTGTGTGCGTATCTATGCACGTATATGAACAATTGTGTATGCTTATAAGTACATTCTGTGTACGCATGATTAAACATGAGTGTATGTAGGTACACGCCAACAAATATACCTTCTTGAACAAGGAAGAGCATGTGGATTCGTGTGTGACAAACACGAACAAGTGGTGACATAATACAGATTTAAACAAGATCGCAGTATGTAGACACTTGCACAAAGACTGAATGTACCTTGTCTCTATTGTTGTCAAACCATACTCTTTTTGGCGTACTCTATGTCCACAGAATAACACAGAGAAGGTATTTTTTGGAGATTCGGAGATTGTCATAATAGTGCTACAAGATGTAGAGCATTACTCACATGTCTTGCTTATCGGCTGAACTAACATGTCCGAGTTAACTGGGAATAAAACGTTGCTGTCTTATCTGATAAGAGCGTAGACTCGTGCGACCAGCGGAACGTGGTGAAGATGCGATAAGAAACGTCCCGGTGCTGACAGTACCCCTGTTTACCTGGGAAACTAATTCGCAGGTCCTTAGGTGAATCCCAAGCAACTGGTGCAAAAACGCGTTTATTGGCTTTCAAAGTGTAATAAATATATGGAGACCACAGTGGTGAAACGTTCGGAGTCAAACATGTACCATTTTGATCTAGAGCAATTTTAAATATGGGTATGATTCGACTCGTTTTGCTAATTTTTCGTCCATTGTCCTATATTTAAAATTCTTTATTTTGTAGTGAAACATTAAGATAATTTACTGCTAAGTGCACGCATTATGTACTAAATTGTATCCGAAGAGTGAATATATACTTGGGGTAGTATTCGCCAGGACCCTGCTCGTTCTAGCTTTGTTCGCCAGGACCCTTTTTCTTGAGCACCATATATATATTACTATGCATTTGATAGTGACCCTTTTGTTTCATCAGATATGTTCACATAACCTGCACTAACTCATTTTATTTGTAACGTGGACGCTGATCCTTTTACCTTTGTGGACTCTGTATTTAAAATAACGTATCGTTCGTGCGTGCGCCGACATATATATATATATATATATATATATATATATATATATATATATATATATATATATATATATATATATATATATATATATATATATATATATATGTCGGCGCACGCACGAACGATACGTTCTTTTAAATATATATATATATATATATGTATGTGTGTGTGTGTGTGTGTGCGTGCATGCGTGCGTGCGTGCGTGCGTGCGTGCGTGCGTGCGTGCGTGCGTGCGTGTGTGAAAATGGTGTTGCGAATATAAGAACATATGTACGTTCGTACGCATAATATAACGCTGCCGAGATCTTTGCTGAAGCAACTAGTAACCAAAAACGCATTTGAGAAGACGCAATCCGACACACATTCAAGAGCGATCGAACTGTATGGTAAACAATATACATATTAGAACCCACAGAACGTATAATTAACGTATAACGCTAACTGGTTACGTGTACGTGCACATATCCACACCGAAGCACCGTCATATTATTCAAACATGCTAAAGAGGTCTTCTTAACACAATATTAACGCGATGTTAATGGCGAGCGTTCGTAGAAACCACGTAGATAATAATACACAGCCGCGGGGAACTTCAAATTAAACGCAGATGTGAACACCGGTTCGGTATCTAGTCCATCATCGCGACGAGACGGCATCTTCCTGGTGATGCGCTAACAAACCCGATATCACGCCCTTGTTGATCTAGCGGCGAGATCTGTCGAATTCACCGCGGGTTCCGCCGACGCTGTTGATCAGCGGTTAGACGAATGGTGACGGATTAGCGCCTGATGAGACGCGAGCTACGAGTCCTTTAATTAATTCAGAAGTACGTCCAGCGATGCATTTAATTAATTCATGGTAGCGTCTGCACAACATCTGATCAACGCTTGTGTTTATTTATACGCATATCTTTGATTTGATGATTTCTCAGAAGTTCTAAATCGGATTCTTGTCGAAGGACATTTACAGACATTGCTGGTGTACCCTTGGGTGAACGGGTCCTGTTATTGAGGCAGTGCGTCTAAGGGTCTGTGGGGAATGGGAAGGCGGGAGGGTATATATAGGTCATGAGGCTTCTGCCAAATGGTCCTTAGCCACATGCTGCTGCCAAGTATTTGAAGTAGAGTGGACTCTCCCTAAAATTATGTACTTCCGGTGTATGGAACTTCCCATTAAAGGCAACAACTTTGAAATCACCAATTTCTCCATATGTATGCAATTGATAAATACCTGTGGGTATCACTGTGTGTGTGGTGTGTGAAGGTATGAGTAACTGTGGGCAAGGTGGCGCTGTGTGTTGTGTGTGGAGGTGTGAGTAACTGTGGGCAAGGTGGTGCTGTGTGTTGTGTGTGGAGGTGTGAGTAACTGTGGGCTTGGTGGTGCTGTGTGTGGTGTGTGGAGGTGTGAGTAACTGTGGGCATGGTGGTGCTGTGTGTTGTGTGTGGAGGTGTGAGTAACTGTGGGCATGGTGGTGCTGTGTGTGGTGTGTGGAGGTGTGAGTAACTGTGGGCATGGTGGTGCTGTGTGTTGTGTGTGGAGGTGTGAGTAACTGTGGGCATGGTGGTGCTGTGAGTGGTGTGTGGAGGTGTGAGTAACTGTGGGCATGGTGGTGCTGTGTGTTGTGTGTGGAGGTGTGAGTAACTGTGGGCATGGTGGTGCTGTGAGTGGTGTGTGGAGGTGTGAGTAACTGTGGGCATGGTGGTGCTGTGAGTGGTGTGTGGAGGTGTGAGTAACTGTGGGCATGGTGATGCTGTGAGTGGTGTGTGGAGGTGTGAGTAACTGTGGACATGGTGGTGCTGTGAGTGGTGTGTGAAGGTGTGAGTAACTGTGGGCATGGTGGTGCTGTGAGTGGTGTGTGGAGGTGTGAGTAACTGTGGGCATGGTGATGCTGTGAGTGGTGTGTGGAGGTGTGAGTAACTGTGGGCATGGTGGTGCTGTGTGTTGTGTGTGGAGGTGTGAGTAACTGTGGGCATGGTGGTGCTGTGAGTGGTGTGTGGAGGTGTGAGTAACTGTGGGCATGGTGATGCTGTGAGTGGTGTGTGGAGGTGTGAGTAACTGTGGACATGGTGGTGCTGTGAGTGGTGTGTGAAGGTGTGAGTAACTGTGGGCATGGTGGTGCTGTGTGTTGTGTGTGGAGGTGTGAGTAACTGTGGGCATGGTGGTGCTGTGAGTGGTGTGTGGAGGTGTGAGTAACTGTGGGCATGGTGGTGCTGTGAGTGGTGTGTGGAGGTGTGAGTAACTGTGGGCATGGTGATGCTGTGAGTGGTGTGTGGAGGTGTGAGTAACTGTGGGCATGGTGGTGCTGTGAGTGGTGTGTGAAGGTGTGAGTAACTGTGGGCATGGTGGTGCTGTGAGTGGTGTGTGGAGGTGTGAGTAACTGTGGGCATGGTGGTGCTGTGAATGGTGTGTGGAGGTGTGAGTAACTGTGGGCATGGTGATGCTGTGAGTGGTGTGTGGAGGTGTGAGTAACTGTGGACATGGTGGTGCTGTGTATGTGTGGAGGTGTGAGTAACTGTGGGCATGGTGATGCTGTGAGTGGTGTGTGGAGGTGTGAGTAACTGTGGGCATGTTGGTGCTGTGTGTGTGGTGTGTGGAGGTGTGAGTAACCGTGGGCATGGTGATGCTGTGTGTGGTGTGTGGAGGTGTGAGTAACTGTGGGCATGGTGGTGCTGTGTGGAGGTGTGAGTAACTGTGGGCATGGTGGTGCTGTGTGTGGTGTGTGGAGGTGTGAGTAACTGTGGGCATGGTGGTGCTGTGTGTGGTGTGTGGAGGTGTGAGTAACTGTGGACATGGTGGTGCTGTGTGTGGTGTGTGGAGGTGTGAGTAACTGTGGGCATGGTGGTGCTGTGTGTGGAGGTGTGAGTAAATGTGGGCATGGTGGTGCTGTGTGTGGTGTGTGGAGGTGTGAGTAACTGTGGACATGGTGGTGCTGTGTGTGGTGTGTGGAGGTGTGAGTAACTGTGGGCATGGTGGTGCTGTGTGTGGAGGTGTGAGTAAATGTGGGCATGGTGGTGCTGTGTGTGGTGTGTGGAGGTGTGAGTAACTGTGGACATGGTGGTGCTGTGTGTGGTGTGTGGAGGTGTGAGTAATTGTGGACATGGTGGTGCTGTGTGTGGTGTGTGGAGGTGTGAGTAACTGTGGGCATGGTGGTGCTGTGTGTGGAGGTGTGAGTAAATGTGGGCATGGTGGTGCTGTGTGTGGTGTGTGGAGGTGTGAGTAACTGTGGGCATGGTGGTGCTGTGTGTGGTGTGTGGAGGTGTGAGTAACTGTGGGCATGGTGGTGCTGTGTGTGGTGTATGGAGGTGTGAGTAAATGTGGGCATGGTGGTGCTGTGTGTGGTGTGTGGAGGTGTGAGTAACTGTGGGCATGGTGGTGCTGTGTGTGGTGTGTGGAGGTGTGAGTAACTGTGGGCATGGTGGTACTGTGTGTGTGGTGTGTGGAGGTGTTATTAAACATGGGTATGGCGGTGATGTCCAATTTTACGAACAACTGCTGCTGTGACCAATCAGTGACCAATCAGTGACCAATCAGTGACCAATCAATGACCAATCAGTGACCAATCAGCGACAGCCGCAGTCGATAACCCGTTATGACATTTCATCAAAGTTTAAGAGGTGAATTGCGCGAGTCAATATGTCGCACTCGCAGTGACACGTCTCTCGTATAAATGCGCACAATTTGTTTGATACCTTGCGACACCGAGTCAAATCAAAATCGCTCGTGTAAACTGGCATTAAGACAGGTAAACACACAAGGCAAACGACTGCGTCATATGTGAGAAAGATTCAAGGATTGTTGCCACATATAGTTTAATATGGTTTAGCAATATTATGACTGACAACCATCTTGGTCTTCAAAATGACCGTCATACCTCAACGTCAAATATATACCGTTCCATCGATGACATATGCAGCAGACGCCATAATTAACCGAAACGTATTGCAATCATTTTACGACGTTGTGCGTCACACACATGAAAGATCGCAGGTGAAAAACGAATTTCTATGCTTAATCTAGTTATTCGTGTAATACTCGTTATTACGACGTTATTACGACGTCGCGCCACATTTTGCCCTTTCGTTAACTGCTCGTAATTCGGTCCCGGTATCGATTCCCGGCCGGTCCACGACCATCGTCACCTACGATGAGTGATACTTGTTCGGTTGAAGACACCTGAACTCATAAACTCAACACTGCTTGACTGGTCGCTGGACAACGTTAACACACTTAAATGCGCTTAACGCACTGCGGCACCGTCGACTCCCAGATCGAACATTTAGGGACGAAAGAAAAAAACCGAATGTGGCGAAGTGTCGCGCCGTATGAACTATTGGTGTTGAATCAGGCAGGAACATCTGTCTTTGTATCATTGCAAGACAACAGCCGACCAGGAGCCAAACAACGTCAGTTTGATATCACACTGTAATTTAACATAGGGACGACTGGCGTATATACATTGTCACACTAGAAAACATATCTACATTACCTTGGCTAGGCTAACGATACGACAATATACAAAATAGCAATAATACTGCATACTTGGACTATGTAGATAATGTGGGTAGCTACTGGTAAAATATACTCCGAGCCACCCTCGCAGCCGGGTTTTCTGACTACATCAGTATTCCTGGCAGATCTACAGTTGAAACGTTGATTTTTCAGTTGCTGTGTTAACCAATGGGATTGTTCGCTGGAACTTACGGGGTCTGCATACGGGAATTTAACTTTAATTGGGTAAACCGGGAGGTAGTATAGTGAGTTTTTAGATCGAGATCAACAGCTCTATGAGGCACACTGAATCCACAACAGGTTTTTACATTTCCCTGTGTGGGATCTTTTACTTCCCTGGCATAGATACCAGACGGAAGGAACCAACCGCATTAAGTGTCTCTTCCGAAAGACACGGGCAAAGCGGGGTGAACGGAATTGCCATAGTTTCGAAACGGCAGCAGGTGCCGTCGACCGAAAGCCGGACGCTATACCACTCGACTACCGCGCCCCGCTAATCAACGTTATAAATAAAGGTCAAGGAGATATGAAACATGGTGATGGGGCCGATACCATCGTTTATGTCTTCATGCATGATGAATCTTGACGTCTATTGTCTCTGTAGCAAACGTAAGCTCAACAAAATGTCGGTGGGGGAGCTGTTATGTCGTGAATTTCGCGCCTGAGCATTGGCGGGTGAAACTTTTTAATACCAATTAATCTAGACGTCTAACCAAGGCTTCCCGTCTCAGTCTCTTGCCACAATGCCGTATCGATCTGATTCACGACTTGACCAACCTTGCACTGAGGTCGACAACCTCTGTTATAAGAACAGTATTACGCCGCCATAGACACTTGAACGTTACGCGTCAGGAACGTCGATTCTCTGAACTCCTGACTGCTTCGTAACATTGAACCTGCCATATGACGGCGCACGGTTTGATGGGAACATTTTCTTATGTTTCTCTGTGCGGCAGAGCGTAATAGTCTTGCGTAAATGACACAGTTGTGTCGTCCAAAGGAGGGGTTGTCTTGATAATTGGGAATTACTAATAATAATTACAACATAAGGTAAATTGGAGAATATATATATAGTATATAAGATGTGCATATGTGTATAATTATTATTAGTAGTAGTATTGCTGTTATATTATTATTATTATTACTATTATTATCATTAAATCAATATCGATGGTCACATCCCCGATCGAGACAGTGGCGGCCCAATACGGTTCAAGTAGTAGATTTCTGGAGCGCGTTCAACACTGGACTTGGTGAAAATTTCTTGACGAATTTCGTGACTGATAAATTTAAATACAAAGAAGTTGACATCAGAATCGTAGCATCTGTCGCGGAGAAAAATATTGATATTACATATCCAACATCGTCTGTCATGCTGCATTATACCAGATACAGTCCAAAGTTCATTATCGATTACACTATCAGGGCGTTTAGCAGTGTGTTGCAATCATGTCGTGACTCAAGAAATCAAATGTGATACCGTGCAAGAGTGTTAATTAAAAAACAACGTGACACGTTATTTCCCCCAGACGACATGAACGCTCACGGAGTAAAGGTTATTCAGTTAAGTACACGTAACAGCCTTGCCGCCAGGGGGCGTCTGACTACATCAGTGCCTCCGACATAGCGACATGTTGAAACGCTGATTTTTCAGTTGCGGTGTTTAACAAGATTTGCCATCCAAGGCAAAGGCCCAAAGAGCACGTGGATAATGAAGCCATTGGCTTATCGAGAATCCACAAAATGATTTCATTTACGTTTAGCCCACACTCCTGAGAGTGTCAACCTTGTTTTAAACATATTCACGCTGCTAGCAATTATAAAATCTGTAGATAATTTGTTCCATTCATTGATTGTCCTCTGTGAGAAAGAGAACTTCCCGATATTCAATCGACAGTGATGCTTTATTAATATTACCTTGTGCCCTCTAGTTTTGTTATCTTTCTTGAGTGAGAAAAAAATATTGCTATCAATATTTTCATACCCATTCAATATGTTAAAACTTCAATTTGATCTCCTCTTAACCGCCTTGTCTGTAGGGTTGTTGAACCACATTATCTCAGTCGTTCTTCATAACTAAGGTTTCTCAGTTCTGGAATCATTTAGTTGCTCTCCTTTGTATTCTTTCAAGCGTCTCTATGTCCTTCTTATGGTGGTCTCCACGCTTGTATAGTGTAAATGAGGCCTAGCTATTGCTTTATACAGATGAATAATTACATTTTTGTCCTTGTATGTTATATTTCTCATAATTAACCCAAGAATTTGATTACCCTTTGAAGCTGCAATACCACACTAAACCACATACTAAACTTTCATATCCCACTTACTATAACTCCTAAGTCCTTTTCTTTTACAGTAGTACCTAGAACGGTATCTCCCATTTTATAGTTTACATCTAAGTTCCGGTGTCCTGTATGTAGGCATTTACATTTCCCTAAATTTTAATAACATCTGCCATTTCTCAGACCGTTTCACTAATTTGTCTAGATAGTTGTGTAAATGTTGTTTATCGTCATCATTGTTAACCCTTCAAAAAACACTTTTGTGTCATCCACACATTTCAGTACATTTCTTGTTATATTATTGTCCAACTCATTGATAATATGTATAAAGAAGTTTGAAAACTCCCTATCTACGATAACACGCTATCTTCTGTCAGTCAACTCTGTTGTTTAATCCAGTCGATTATGCCATCCCCGGTACCATGGGCTTTTAATGTAAGTAGTAATCTTTGATGTGGCACTTTGACAAAAGCTTTCTGAAATTTAAGTATATAATATCTACTGGTGATCCCTCGTCTATCCACTTAGTGATTTCTTCCAAAAAACATAACATATTTGTTAAACATGACCTCGCTTTTAGGAATCCATGTTGAGATTGATTTCATAATTTATGTCTAACAAGAAAGTCCACCATATGGTCTTTAATTAACTTTTCTGATAATTTACAAATCAGTACTTTTAAACTCACTGGTCTGTAATTCTCGAACTCTTTTTAAATAATGGTATGATGTTTGCTTCTTTCCATTCAAAAGGAACCAGTCCCTCCTTTAATGACAAGTTGAACACTCTTGCAAGTGGTATACTGATTTGTTCTACTGTTTCCATTAGTAGTTTTGGAGGAATTCCATCAACTCCAGGTGATTTATTGTCCTTCATTCCCTTTAATTTCTTAGCTACCATTTCTGGAGTTACAATTAACTGCCCTAAATAGTCCGATTTAGCCTCCTGAAATGTAGCATCTGGAACATGTTAATGAACTAATATCTTCTCCGGTAAACAATGGACTGAATTATCCATTTAGGTTATTAAAAACCCTTGCGACATTATATTTCCAGTACTGCCTTCTGGTGGTCCAACCTTGTCTCGTACGGTTTACTCCTGATATATATATACATACAATTTCGTGCTGTCGTTTTTATGTTACATGCTAGTTTTTGCTCATAGCTTCATTTAGATTGTCTAATTTGATTTGTTGCTGCATTAAATGTCTCTTTGTAATTCTTTGTAATTTTTGTAGTCTTCATCCTTTCTGATACGCCTATAAACCCTCCACATAGTTTGCTTGTACAATATTTTTCCAATAGCTTCTTTTGACAAGTGTTTCTTTCTAGACCGTTTTCCTAGTTTTTTTTCAAGGGAACACATTTATCAATGATATTATCAATTACATATTTTAGAATGTTCCAACATTCATTTGCAGCCTTTTTCCTCAGCATATTATTCCAATCTAGATTTGCTAAGTATTTTCTCATATCTTTATATTTACTTTTGTGGAAGTTTCTCCTGATTTTTGTTTATTTGTAGTTATAATATTGCTCGCTTGAATTTCCGGGCTCACGTACGGGAACTTTGATTCGTTGTGGATCCGTCGTCACAGGTCGAACTGGTAATGACAGGAATTTCCTGGAAGGACCCTTTGAAGTTTGGCTGCGGGCGCGTCTCAGCAGTCTGGTTCCCAGGAATACGTCGACCAAGGCAGAAAGTGGGCCGAAGTACACATGATTTGGAGTGCGTAGGATATATTTTGCCAAAGGTAGTTGTAACACAATCGCTGGCTCGCGAGGAGGACACCGTGAGGAACATAGGGTTCATGTCCCTGGAAAGGCACGTATAACACCTTGGCACGTATAACACCTTGGCACGTATAACACCTTGGCTTACACAGTGGTGTTATACACTGACTTTGTTAGACATAACAATCTGCTGTTGTAATCTAAAGCATGACAGTTCACTGAGTGAAACATACGTCTACGTAATCACAAGTGGCAAGACAGTTTTTGTTGTCGGAACCTAACACTGACACGAAGGCTCGTGAGAAAGATATAAGGCAGGTTGTTTGTTCTCTTCATTCCTGAAGTCCGGGGTGAGGTTGGGGTCGGTACCGGTCTCCGGTTGGTATTTATATTAACCAATCACGCTTCCGGTCGGATGCACCACGGCACATGTGATACCCTCCTATCAGACCCTCCACAAAAAGGCCCCCACAAAATCAATCGTACAGTTCAGTAGATGTACACTAAGTTCTGAATGTAATAATAAGTTGTTGGAAAGTATTTTTATGTCACTCTTTGTTTATCCAGGAGAACTTGTACGGTCTCTATTTACGCTGTAAACCGTCGTTGACAACAATCTGTGAATGTTTGTGCTCAAACATCGTTGAATAAACGCTAAGATATAGGGTTACATCCATGGTTAATAACATGCGTCTCGATCTCCGTCTTTCACGCACTCTGCAAGGGCTCCCACGAAAGTTTTTTTTACCAGGCCCCACACATTGTTAATCTGACACTGCTTCTAACTCCACCCGTCTCCACACCCCCACTCTCCCTCGTTCTGCACACCCTCTTAATCCCGCCAACTCCCTCTTCACTAATTACATCTATTATATTTGAATCGCCGTCTTCTCTTCTAACCTCCACTCTATGGGCGCATCCTCTCTCTCTCTCTCTCTCTCTCTCTCTCTCTCTCTCTCTCCTCTCTCTCTCTCTCTCCCTCTCTCCCTCCCTCCATCTCTCTCTTTCTGTCTCCCTCTCTTTTCTCCCTCCCTCCCTTCCCCTCCCTCCCTCCCTCTTTCACCGTAACTCTGTCTCCCTCCCTCTTTTTCTCTCTCAACTCCCCACCACCTCTCTCTTATCGCCTCTCTATCCCCTCTCCCTCTCTCTCTCTCCCCTCTGCAACCTCTCTTTCTCTCTCCTCTCTCGCCCCCCTCTATCTCTCTCCTCTCTCCCCTCTCTCTCCCTCCCTCCATCTCCCTCTCTCTCCCTCCCCCTCTCTATCGCCTCTCTCTCTCTCTCTCTCTCCCTCCTCTCTCTCTCTCTTCCTCCCTCTCTCTTCCCCCCTCTTTCTCCCTACCTCCATCTCCCTTTCTCTCCCCCTCTCTCTATATATATATGTCTGCCCCACCCCCCTCTCTCTCCCTCCCTCCTCCTTTCTCATCTCTCTCCTTCTCTCTGTCTTTCCCCTACCCCCTCTCTCTTCTCTCTCTTTTCTCTCCTCTCCCTCTCCCCCTTTCTATCCCCCATCTCTCCCCCACTCTCTCTCCTCTCTCTCCCTCTCTCTCCCTCTCCCTCCCCCTCCCTCACCTCCTCTCTCCCCCATCTCTCCACAACTCTCCTCTCTCTCCCTCTGTTTCTCTCCATCTCTCTCTCTCCTCTTCCCGCTCTCTTCTCCTTCTCATTCCTCTTTCTCCCCCCCCCCCTCTCTCTCTCTCTCTCTCTCCTGTCTCTCTCACCCTCTCTTTCTTCCCTCTCTCTCTCTCTCTCTCTCTCTCTCTCTCTCTCTCTCTCTCTCTCTCTCTCCCTCTCTCCCTCCCTCCCTCTCTCCTCTTTCTCCCCTCTCTCCTCTCTCTCCCCCCTCTCTCTCTATATATATATATCTCTCTCCCTCTCTCAAAACAGAAACCAAACCTTTGATTTGCAATGGAAATGTGTAAGCGTTGCATCTTTCTGAAACGTTTCGCACTGATAACGACACTTGGCAATGTGGGTATTCCCATATTCAACAATGTGGTTATTCCCATGTTCAACAATGTGGGTATTCCCATATTCAACAATGTGGGTATTCCCATGTTCAACAATGTGGGTATTCCCATATTCAACAATGTGGGTATTCCCATGTTCAACAATGTGGGTATTCCCATATTCAACAATGTGGGTATTCCCATGTTCAACAATGTGGGTATTCCCATGTTCAACAATGTGGGTATTCCCATGTTCATCAATGTGGGTATTCCCATGTTTAACAATGTGGGTATTCCCATGTTCAACAATGTGGGTATCCCATGTTCAACAATGTTGGTATTCCCATGTTCAACAATGTGGGTATTCCCAAGTTCAACAATGTGGGTATTCCCATGTTCAACAATGTGGGTATTCCCATGTTCAACAATGTGGGTATTCCCATGTTCAACAATGTGGGTATTCCCATGTTCAGCAATGTGGGTATTCACATGTTCAACAATGTGGGTATTCCCATGTTCAACAATGTGGGTACTCCCATGCTCAGCAATATAAAAATAAAAAAGACATATCCGATTATTTTTCTGATGCAAAACATGTATATACGCTGGCAAATAAAGCATTAATCATCAATCAAATGTCGTGTCATAGACATTGAGCAGTGTATGTGAAATCCGTTTCCGTCATTGAAGACGGCATCGTACGAAGTGACACAGTTTCATAACATTATGCAACACGAGACTTAAGAAAGCTGAAGACACTTGGGAATTAGACTCACCTGTGAACACGTTTCCTGCGATTCGGGGGAGTTTACGGGCAACATAGTGGGCAGCTTCCTTTCCACGGGAGACCCTTCCATCGGTCAAGGCGAACTGGGAATACTAGCTTGAGCTAAAGCAACAAGGTCTTAATCACGCACAGCTGACCATCTTCGAAAGTATGTCTGCAAATGACCACCGCTGACCACTCACTCGTCAGAGATGCGATGTAGAAGCGTGAAACGATCTGTCCCGGACAGCTTCGATAAAGAGTTGATCGTAAAACGGCTGACGTCACGAACACGAGGATAATATGACTGGCTGTCGATGTGGCAATTGGCGTTTAAGATCAAGTTTATGTTCTTATTGGTGTCGTGGTAATGGTTTATTCCTGCTGATGTAGGTAGTAATAGTAGTTAATGTGTGTTTATAAAAATTACAACACATTTTTTTCCAAATATGAGCTCCATTAGGAACGCTGACGTTGAATACATGTTATTGTTGTTGTTTGTTGTTGTTGTTTCTTGTTGTTGTTGTTGTTTGTTATTGTTGTTGCTTGTTGTTGCTTGTTGTTGTTGTTATTGTTGTTCGTCTTCTTCTTCTTGTAGAAATAAAAGCAGCGACAGTGGCAGTGGCAGAGGCAGTTGCCGTGACAGTGGCAGTGGCAGTGACAGTGGCAGTGGCAGTGACAGTGGCAGCAGCAGTGGCAGAGGCAGTGGCAGTGGCAGTAACAGTGGTAGTAGCAGAGGCAGTGGCAGGGGCAGTGGCAGAGGCAGTGGCAGTGACAGTGGCAGTGGCAGAAGCAATGGCAGCGGCAGTGGCAGAGGCAGAGGCAGTGGCAGTGGCAGTGGCAGTGGCAGAGGCAGTGGCAGAGGCAGAGGCAGTGGCAGTGACAGTGGCAGTGGCAGAAGCAATGGCAGCGGCAGTGGCAGAGGCAGTGGCAGTGGCAGTTGCAGTGACAGTGGCAGTTGCCGTGGCAGTGGCAGTTGCTGTGGCAGTTGCCGTGGCAGTGGCAGTGACAGTGGCAGTTGCCGTGGCAGTGGCAGTGGCAGTAGTCTTATCAACACAATTGTCCCCTGGTGTTTTGCTCACAACAAATGTACTGCAATGTTGCAACGTGGATCTTACCAGTTTCCGCAGGTTCTAAAGCGGGTCTGGCAACTCATGCTAACTGCGCTTATAATGAAACCCCAACATAATTCCTCTCACATGGCTCTAACACCATCAACCGACCACAGACGAGATCAGGAGCGTATAACACAGAGGTAACAAAACGGAAACAAGTAGCCATTTACCACAATAGCTATCGTTTTACGCATAACGAGATTGACGGGATGGAATCGATTTTCACTCAGGCGCTTTCAAGCGGGAAACGAACGAAGCTATACAACTCGTCTCCTGACATTGTCCGGTATCATCCGTCTGCGACTGAGGCAGACGCCGACGTTCAGCCGGAATGGATAAGTGGGTAATGCAATGTTATAGTGGTCGTATTTACATCTGTTCAACGTCGCGATTACGTGGTTTTACAACATGACATTTTCTTACATGGTTCGCGTGTTTTTTTCTGTGTCGAAATTACCGATTTATGATCGAGTTATTGTATGTAATCTGTGAAACCAATATTCTCATGTATTGAGATCATTTGTTGAAAGGTGATCATAAAGCCGGGTCGCCTACATTCCCGATGCTTGCGGACAGGGCACCTCCCACTATACAGTTATTCTGCTCTTTTGATATCATAAATTATGATATGATATGATATGGTATGAATGACATGACATGACATGACATGCACAAATGACACCAATAATTCGTTCCCTCAATTGACAAATAAAAATGAATGCAACAAACCTATATTCGTTAAACAATTCTGACAAGACCATGGAGGTCCCCCTGCTGGTGGAGGTCATCCTACTGGTGGAAGTCATCATACTGGTGGAAGTCATCATACTGGTGGAGGTCATCCTACTGGTGGAAGTCATCATACTGGTGGAGGTCATCCTACTGGTGGAGGTCATCCTACTGGTGGAGGTCCCCCTAGTGGTGGAGGTCATCCTACTGGTGGAGGTCATCACACTGGTGGAGGTCATCCTACTGGTGGAGGTCATCCTACTGGTGGAGGTCATCCTACTTGTGGAGGTCATCCTACTGGTGGAGGTCCCCCTAGTGGTAGAGGTCATCCTACTGGTGGAGGTCATCACACTGGTAGAGGTCATTCTACTGGTGGAGGTCATCCTACTGGTGGATGTCCCGCTAATGGTGGAGTTCACCTACTGGTGGAGGTCATCCTACTGGTGGAGGTCATCCTACTGGTGGAGGTCATCATACTGGTGGAGGTCATCCTACTGGTGGAGGTCATCATACTGGTGGAGGTCATCCTACTGGTGGAGGTCATCCTACTGGTGGAGGACCCCTACTGGTGGAGGTCACCTACTGGTGGATGTCATCCTACTGGTGGAGTTCATCATACTGGTGGAGGTCATCATACTGGTGGAAGTCATCCTACTGGTGGAGGTCCTCTACTGGTGGAGGTCATCCTACTGGTGGAGGTCATCCTACTGGTGGAGGTCCTCTACTGGTGGAGGTCATCCTTCTGGTGGAGGTCCTCTACTGGTGGAGATCATCCTACTGGTGGAGGTCATCCTACTGGTGGAGGTCACCCTACTGGTGGAGGTCATCCTACTGGTGGAGGTCATCCTACTGGTGGAGGTCCCCCTA
This sequence comes from Lamellibrachia columna, assembly GCA_963662155.1. Lineage (NCBI taxonomy): Eukaryota > Metazoa > Annelida > Polychaeta > Sabellida > Siboglinidae > Lamellibrachia > Lamellibrachia columna. The sequence goes on from OY759269.1 coordinate 17,231,905, forward strand.
GTGGTGGAGGTCATCCTACTGGTGGAGGTCATCACACTGGTGGAGGTCATCCTACTGGTGGAGGTCATCATACTGGTGGAAGTCATCCTACTGGTGGAGGTCACCCTACTGGTGGAGGTCATCCTACTGGTGGAGGTCCTCTACTGGTGGAGGTCATCCTACTGGTGGAGGTCATCATACTGGTGGAGGTCCCCTTACTGGTGGAGGTCACCCTTCTGGTGGAGGTCATCCTACTGGTGGAAGTCATCCTACTGGTGGAGTTCATCCTACTGGTGGAGGTCACCCTTCTGGTTGAGGTCACCCTACTGGTGGAGGTCACCCTACTGGTGGAAATCATCCTACTGGTGGAGGTCATCCTACTGGTGGAGGTCAACCTTCTGGTGGTGGTCACCCTACTGGCGGAGGTCCTCTACTGGTGGAGGTCATCCTACTGGTGGAGGTCACCTTTCTGGTGCAGGTCACCCTACTGGTATAGGTCCTCTACTGGTGGAGGTCATCCTTCTGGTGGAGGTCACCCTCCTGGTGGAAGTCATCATACTGGTGGAGGTCATCCTACTGGTGGAGATCATCCTACTGGTGGAGGTCATCCTACTGGTGGAGGTCCTCTACTGGTGGAGGTCATCCTTCTGGTGGAGGACCTCTACTGGTGGAGGTCATCCTACTGGTGGAGGTCATCCTACTGGTGGAGGTCACCCTACTGGTGGAGGTCATCCTACTGGTGGTGGTCCCCTTACTGGTGGAGGTCACCCTACTGGTGGAGGTCATCCTACTGGTGGAGGTCCCCTTACTCGAGGAGGTCATCCTACTGGTGGAGGTCATCCTACTGGTGGAGGTCATCCTACTGGTGGAGGTCATCCTACTGGTGGAGGTCCCCTTACTGGTGGAGGTCCTCTACTGGTGGAAGTCACCCTACTGGTGGAGGTCCTCTACTGGTGTAGGTCATCCTACTGGTGGAGGTCCCCCTAGTGGTGGAGGTCATCCTACTGGTGGAGGTCATCCTTCTGGTGGAGGTCCCCTACTGGTGGAGGTCCTCTGCTGGTGGAGGTCCCCGTTGTTTACTTAGAGAGTTCGAACTTTTGAGATAATACGTTTTAACTGTAACACATTTCAGGAAACATCTGAGAAATTCCCGACTGATTGTGTACGTCTGAACCCCGGTCGTGGAGAGGCTACACAAAATACAGTATTTTTAACCGCCAGATGGCGAACACGTCTTATTGCAAGGCATCCTAGATCATTGTCGACGAAATGTCAGTGAACTACGTGTGGCATCTCCTAATCATACCCGCAATTGTTTTGCTGTGCGCACGAATCTATGTCAATATGTGCTCGATTGGGTGGTTGGGACTTTTTTAAATATTTGTAAGCCGCCTATATGTCCCACAATGCACGAGGAACGTAAGAGGCGGCTTAGAATAAACACGAGTGCCACCTAGTGAGAAAGGAGTATATGAAATATACATCAAGCCTGAAGACATTAAAACAGGCTGTCATATTTCCAGGCGTCAGCGATATCTTGATATCAGTTATTTTTCACGGGCTGTCCGCTTGAGAAATAACCCCCTCATCAGAAATGACATAAGTGATACTTTTGTAATTTGTTCACGGTCTTGAAATGTGGCACATTTTCCCGAGGGGAAACTAACATCATCAAATCTGCCGGTTTTATTGGTCAGACAGTAGGATTTCGCGAATTGCCATTTGATACAAAAGCGATATCTCCACGGGCAGCGGACTAGGCTAGTAATAATAGTTTTTCCACCACTGGTTCCATGCGCTCCACTAGGCGTCGCTACCACTCGATGTACAAAGTGCTAGATCATCCTACTGGTGGAGGTCATCCTACTGGTGGAGGTCCTCTACTGGTGGAGGTCATCCTTCTGGTGGAGGTCCTCTACTGGTGGAGGTCATCCTACTGGTGGAGGTCATCCTACTGGTGGAGGTCACCCTACTGGTGGAGGTCATCCTACTGGTGGAGGTCCTCTACTGGTGGAGGTCATCCTACTGGTGGAGGTCACCCTCCTGGTGGAAGTCATCATACTGGTGGAGGTCATCCTACTGGTGGAGATCATCCTACTGGTGGAGGTCATCCTACTGGTGGAGGTCCTCTACTGGTGGAGGTCATCCTTCTGGTGGAGGTCCTCTACTGGTGGAGGTCATCCTACTGGTAGAGGTCATCCTACTGGTGGAGGTCACCCTACTGGTGGAGGTCATCCTACTGGTGGAGGTCCTCTACTGGTGGAGGTCATCCTTCTGGTGGAGGTCCTCTACTGGTGGAGATCATCCTACTGGTGGAGGTCATCCTACTGGTGGAGGTCACCCTACTGGTGGAGGTCATCCTACTGGTGGAGGTCATCCTACTGGTGGAGGTCCCCCTAGTGGTGGAGGTCATCCTACTGGTGGAGGTCATCACACTGGTGGAGGTCATCCTACTGGTGGAGGTCCTCTACTGGTGGAGGTCATCCTTCTGGTGGAGGTCCTCTACTGGTGGAGGTCATCATACTGGTGGAAGTCATCCTACTGGTGGAGGTCACCCTACTGGTGGAGGTCATCCTACTGGTGGAGGTCCTCTACTGGTGGAGGTCATCCTACTGGTGGAGGTCACCCTCCTGGTGGAAGTCATCATACTGGTGGAGGTCATCCTACTGGTGGAGATCATCCTACTGGTGGAGGTCATCCTACTGGTGGAGGTCCTCTACTGGTGGAGGTCATCCTTCTGGTGGAGGTCCTCTACTGGTGGAGGTCATCCTACTGGTGGAGGTCATCCTACTGGTGGAGGTCACCCTACTGGTGGAGGTCATCCTACTGGTGGAGGTCCTCTACTGGTGGAGGTCATCCTTCTGGTGGAGGTCCTCTACTGGTGGCGATCATCCTACTGGTGGAGGTCATCCTACTGGTGGAGGTCACCCTACTGGTGGAGGTCATCCTACTGGTGGAGGTCATCCTACTGGTGGAGGTCCCCCTAGTGGTGGAGGTCATCCTACTGGTGGAGGTCATCACACTGGTGGAGGTCATCCTACTGGTGGAGGTCATCATACTGGTGGAAGTCATCCTACTGGTGGAGGTCACCCTACTGGTGGAGGTCATCCTACTGGTGGAGGTCCTCTACTGGTGGAGGTCATCCTACTGGTGGAGGTCATCATACTGGTGGAGGTCCCCTTACTGGTGGAGGTCACCCTTCTGGTGGAGGTCATCCTACTGGTGGAAGTCATCCTACTGGTGGAGTTCATCCTACTGGTGGAGGTCACCCTTCTGGTTGAGGTCACCCTACTGGTGGAGGTCACCCTACTGGTGGAAATTATCCTACTGGTGGAGGTCATCCTACTGGTGGAGGTCACCCTTCTGGTGGAGGTCACCCTACTGGCGGAGGTCCTCTACTGGTGGAGGTCATCCTACTGGTGGAGGTCACCTTTCTGGTGCAGGTCACCCTACTGGTATAGGTCCTCTACTGGTGGAGGTCATCCTTCTGGTGGAGGTCACCCTCCTGGTGGAAGTTATCATACTGGTGGAGGTCATCCTACTGGTGGAGATCATCCTACTGGTGGAGGTCATCCTACTGGTGGAGGTCCTCTACTGGTGGAGGTCATCCTTCTGGTGGAGGACCTCTACTGGTGGAGGTCATCCTACTGGTGGAGGTCATCCTACTGGTGGAGGTCACCCTACTGGTGGAGGTCATCCTACTGGTGGTGGTCCCCTTACTGGTGGAGGTCACCCTACTGGTGGAGGTCATCCTACTGGTGGAGGTCATCCTACTGGTGGAGGTCATCCTACTGGTGGAGGTCCCCTTACTCGAGGAGGTCATCCTACTGGTGGAGGTCATCCTACTGGTGGAGGTCATCCTACTGGTGGAGGTCATCCTACTGGTGGAGGTCCCCTTACTGGTGGAGGTCCTCTACTGGTGGAAGTCACCCTACTGGTGGAGGTCCTCTACTGGTGTAGGTCATCCTACTGGTGGAGGTCATCCTACTGGTGGAGGTCCCCCTAGTGGTGGAGGTCATCCTACTGGTGGAGGTCATCCTTCTGGTGGAGGTCCCCTACTGGTGGAGGTCCTCTGCTGGTGGAGGTCCCCGTTGTTTACTTAGAGAGTTCGAACTTTTGAGATAATACGTTTTAACTGTAACACATTTCAGGAAACATCTGAGAAATTCCCGACTGATTGTGTACGTCTGAACCCCGGTCGTGGAGAGGCTACACAAAATACAGTATTTTTAACCGCCAGATGGCGAACACGTCTTATTGCAAGGCATCCTAGATCATTGTCGACGAAATGTCAGTGAACTACGTGTGGCATCTCCTAATCATACCCGCAATTGTTTTGCTGTGCGCACGAATCTATGTCAATATGTGCTCGATTGGGTGGTTGGGACTTTTTTTAATATTTGTAAGCCGCCTATATGTCCCACAATGCACGAGGAACGTAAGAGGCGGCTTAGAATAAACACGAGTGCCACCTAGTGAGAAAGGAGTATATGAAATATACATCAAGCCTGAAGACATTAAAACAGGCTGTCATATTTCCAGGCGTCAGCGATATCTTGATATCAGTTATTTTTCACGGGCTGTCCGCTTGAGAAATAACCCCCTCATCAGAAATGACATAAGTGATACTTTTGTAATTTGTTCACGGTCTTGAAATGTGGCACATTTTCCCGAGGGGAAACTAACATCATCAAATCTGCCGGTTTTATTGGTCAGACAGTAGGATTTCGCGAATTGCCATTTGATACAAAAGCGATATCTCCACGGGCAGCGGACTAGGCTAGTAATAATAGTTTTTCCACCACTGGTTCCATGCGCTCCACTAGGCGTCGCTACCACTCGATGTACAAAGTGCTGATTTCGTTGATTCTCAGCGTTTTAATAAATCACTGTTACGTGCTAGCATTACATTTCATAAAAAAAACAGTATTCTATTTGAAAAATGTTTCGGAGAGACAATTTCGCATTTTTCAAATTCGATATCAAATAAATAGAATATCGTATAAAGGGTAATGGCGTGCTCTTAACTGGCGCCTTATCCAGTCCTTGTGACTCCTCAAAGGGCTTTACACTCTGGCAGACATGATCATTCCAACGCCGACTTTTCTGGGAAGCATTCATCCACGTTGCAATTACTACGCGAAGACTATTCGTTTACATATCCACCACTGTCTGAAGCCAGGTACTCATTCATGAATGAACTGGGGCACCGTGAGGTGAACGATATTGCCCAAGCTTCGAAAGGATTCGAACCCGGATTCTCTCGACTGAGAGTCAGCTGTGTTAACCACAGCGCCACCCCGCGCCAAGTATGAGCAGGTACACAGCTTGGTTCGCTTTGTATCGGGAACAGGAACCAGTTAAGGTGCAGGCGAACCACAAAGCCCACAGCCAGGAATACTTGGATGAATGTCCATTTTTTTGTAAAATAGTTTGTTCTGCTTTTGTCAGCATCTGCATACATGTCAACCTGTGATGATCAAAATGACTGAGATGATTTGTCAGTCGACATCGCCCCGCACAAATCCGGCTATTCCGCACCTATTCACAAGTATAATAATAGTAATAATAATATAAATATCTATATATCAGCCGTATTGCCCTGTGGTTGGGCGAAGGCCTCAGAATATTGTTTCCAAGTTTGCCTATCTTGTGCTGTTCTCTGCCAGGTGGTTTCATTCCAATACTCAACCAAATCGTCTCTCCATCGTTTTGCTGGTCTTCCTCGTAATCTCTTCCTTCTGTACGGTCTCCAGGTGGTAATGCGCTTTGTCCATCTGTCGTCTTTGAGTCGGCCGATGTGTCCTACGACCACTTCATCCTTCTCGTTGTTTTTATCACGTCTGTGACTCTTGTCTTTGCTCTCACCAAGGTGAGTAATAATAGTAACATTATTTATATGGCGCCCGTTCAATCAAGATTGATCTCATGCCATCATAACTGATTAAAATGTTATTAATTAAAAATATTTTTTCTAAAATATCATCCAAATAGTTCTACCATAAATAAGATATAATACAAAAATGTATATGTGTAATAATAAAATAATAATAAATGCATATAAAAACATGTCATGCTTTTAAAAGTGCGGCAATGTATCCCGTCAAAGAACATACAACATAGGAATTCAAAAGAGAATCGAGACCCTGCCTGGTCTATCGGTGGCCGTGACAAACTCCTAGAACTCCTCCCGCGGTGCGTTAGACGTATAGCCGATGTCGAACGAAATATGCATCTGTGCAATGGTGGCCCAGAAAGTATAAGCGCATATGGCCTGGGAGGCCACGCTCTTCCAGCCACCATATGGCCTGAGTGGTCTCGCTCTTCCAGCCACCATATGGCCTGAGTGGTCTCGCTCTTCCAGCCACCACATGGCCTGAGTGGCCACGCTCTTCCAGCCACCATATGGCCTGAGTGGTCTCGTTCTTCCAGCCACCCTATGGCCTCGGAGGCCACGCTCTTCCAGCCACCATATGGCCTGAGTGGTCTCGCACTTCCAGCCAACATATAGCCTGGGAGGCCACGCTCTTCCAGCCACCTTATGGCCTGAGTGGTCTCGCTCTTCCAGCCACCATATGGCCTGAGTGGTCTCGCACTTCCAGCCACCATATAGCCTGGGAGGCCACGCTCTTCCAGCCACCATATGGCCTGAGTGGTCTCGCTCTTCCAGCCACCATATGGCCTGAGTGGTCTCGCTCTTCCAGCCACCATATAGCCTGAGTGGTCTCGTTCTTCCAGCCACCCTATGGCCTGGGAGGCCACGCTCTTCCAGCCACCATATGGCCTGAGTGGTCTCGCACTTCCAGCCACCATATAGCCTGGGAGGCCACGCTCTTCCAGCCACCCTATGGCCTGAGTGGTCTCGCTCTTCCAGCCACTTTATGGCCGAGTAGTTTTCGTCTTCCAGCCACCATATGGCCTGAGTGGTCTCGCTCTTCAAGCCACCATATTGCCTGAGTGGTCTCGCTCTTCAAGCCACCATATGGCCTGAGTGGTCTCGCTCTTCAAGCCACCATATGGCCTGAGTGGCCACGCTCTTCCAGCCACCATATGGCCTGAGTGGTCTCGCTCTTCAAGCCACCATATGGCCTGAGTGGCCACGCTCTTCCAGCCACCATATGGCCTGAGTGGTCTCGTTCTTCCAGCCACCCTATTGCCTGAGTGGTCTCGCTCTTCAAGCCACCATATGGCCTGAGTGGTCTCGCTCTTCCAGCCACCATATGGCCTGAGTGGTCTCGCTCTTCAAGCCACCATATGGCCTGAGTGGTCTCGTTCTTCCAGCCACCCTATGGCCTGAGTGGTCTCGCTCTTCCAGCCACCATATGGCCTGAGTGGTCTCGCTCTTCAAGCCACCATATGGCCTGAATGGTCTCGTTCTTCCAGCCACCCTATGGCCTGAGTGGTCTCGTTCTTCCAGCCACCCTATGGCCTGAGTGGTCTCGTTCTTCCAGCCACCCTATTGCCTGAGTGGTCTCGCTCTTCAAGCCACCATATGGCCTGAGTGGTCTCGCTCTTCCAGCCACCATATGGCCTGAGTGGTCTCGCTCTTCCAGCCACCATATGGCCTGAGTGGTCTCGCTCTTCAAGCCACCATATGGCCTGATTGGTCTCGCTCTTCAAGCCACCATATGGCCTGAGTGGTCTCGCTCTTCAAGCCACCATATGGCCTGAGTAGTCTCGCTCTTCCAGCCACCCTATGGCCTGAGTGGTCTCGTTCTTCCAGCCACCCTATGGCCTGAGCGGTCTCGCTCATCGTCATAATCATCATTATCATCGTCACTGAGATGACCCCTTAACTGTCATCATCATCATAATCGTTTATCACCCTCATCATCACCTTCTACATCATCATTATTAACATCATCATCATCACCATCATAATGATTATTATCGTCATTTTTATTACATTATTGGTCGATTTATTACATTACCGGTCGATTATTACTTTACCGGTCGATTTATTACATTACCGGTCGATTATTACATTACCGGTCGATTATTACATTACCGGTCGATGTATTACATTACCGGTCGATTATTACAATACCGGCCGATTTGTTACATTACCGGTCGATTTATTACATTACCGGTCGATTTATTACATTACCGGTCGATTATTACATTACCGATTAATTAATGATTATTATCATCATTTTTATTACATTACCGGTTGATTTATTACATTACTGGTCGATTATTACATTACTGGTTGTAACAGGCGATCGATTACGCGTGTCACTTATCATGAAAATTTAAAAGTCTAACTGAACGATTCACGAATAATAAACGATAAAAGGTTACAACAAGTTTTCTCGGATGTTCTCTTCGTTGAACATCAAATTATGGAGATTTCAATCTCCGGGACGGACATTTACCAGCTATGTCCCAACGACTGAGACTCGGTACCAATGAATGAGAATTGACATGTATGCATCAGGCTTGTTAACAAATGCAAATGCATTTGAATGCGCATTGAAATGCCTCCATGAAATTGTAAACGCATTTGCATTTGCATCTGAATGCGTACCTTAAACATTTGCATTTGAATGCAACTTACAAACATTTTATTTGTCAAATGCGCAATCAAATGCATCCGTAATTCTTTGAATAATTATTATTGTTAATTTAACTTTCACAATTTCGCAACATGCCATTGAAAACAGTGCTCTGTAGTGAGCTGTGAAAAGTGGTCTGTAGGTCAATGGTCAACTGGTCAATGCCTGAGCTGTTATTCATACAACATGAAAAGACCAACTGGTCTACAAGTTGATGGCTTCAGAGATTACCTGTTCATTGAAACAAATCAAACAATGCAGACAAATGACTCCCTTGTGTTGTGTTGGCACTGTTGGGGTGGGTTGGGTGGCAGCTCATTGGGGGAGTAAACATTAGCAATGCCAGCCCTAAATATTCACAGCCATAGAGCTTGATCAGTGGTAGCTGTAATTATCCACCAGGTTATCTTCCCAGTGACCCCACCAGTGGACAGTCTATTGTCTTGGGTTCCCCTTCCATTCTGACCTACCTGAAGGATTAGTCTTTCATTCCCTCCCATGGTTCCTAATAAACTGTCAATTTCCTCCCTCCCATTTCCACCACCTCTGCAGGCCTGGAACTGTGTGACTCAGTGTATGACTCTACAGACATGTTCATGTAGTGGTATTTAGTGGTTACAATAATGTACTATTGTATGTATTTATTAAATAAATTAATAATTTGTCTGTATACATTACGTTGTTTTTTCTCCAAATAAAACAAAACGTTAATATAAAGCCAAAACATTTGAAATTAATTCAAATGCATTTGCAAATGTGTAGCCAAAACATATGCATTTGCATTTGAGTGCGACTCCAAAACATTTGTATATTAATGCGTTCCTCGAAAATGGCATTTGCATTAGCATTTGCATTTGAATCAAGTGAAACATTTGCATTTGCATTCAAATGCATTGACATGCATTTGTTAACAACCCTTGTATGCATACGGTAGTGTGTTTAATACCGGTACATGGGAATAACTATCACGTTGTTTTTCATATTGTATAACTGCAGTGTGTGATGATGATAATTATTTTCGTTGAGGAATTTAGTGGCTGTGCCGGGGTGTCCACCAGAAGCTACGTGAAGTTTTTTCTCAAGTCAATGACTAGCTTGGACGCCGAAGCTGGAACAGTGGCGCCACACGGTCAGCAGGAAGTAAGAAAATCCGTCCTGGTGACTCATATGTCCCGACAACAATTCGTATATCGAACTCTGTAAATGTTCAAAGTTTGCGTCGTTATTTCGTCATACCTGCACACGCAATTTCATATGTGAGCCAATACTGGAAAAACTGCTGCTCCTTCCGAACGAATCCTCCTACTATAAATGTATTTGCTGAAAGGAACAGCAGAAGTTATCAATACTCCACTTGGGGGCGCTACGGTTCCTCCAAATCACCGTCTAGGCTAGCCTCAATCATGGCCAGAATAGGTTAGCTTCAGGCTCCGTGGTGTGGCGCCACTGTTTATTGCACTCACAACCGCCTGGCAGCAAGGCACGTTTCCAACTGTTCCGAAATGCACGGATATCCATAATCTGGCCAAACACCCGGGACTCTCATTCTAACTCAGTTATAAGTACAATTCAATTGCACAAGCGTACATAATGCATACGGAACAAGTCCTGCATTAATATGTTTCCGTGCTGCCACCGGCTTCCGCGTGTCTGTTCGTCCAATATGAATGACAAGCTCGACGGACGAATTGACGGCCCATATATAATAACCAATACACGCGGTGTTAGCAGCAGCCTTTCAGATCGCGTGATTATGGTGGTTGGATTTGCAAATGCTAATGTTTTCAAAGTAGTATTTTGTTTAATGCTGTGCTGTATTAGTAACTTAATTTCGTTATCCAAAATACACAAATATAACATTAATTATATACAACGTCAATACGAATCAGGTGTCCTCTTATGTATATCACTGTGGGTCTTCCATATCTTAATCGGGTTGCGTGCAATAATACTTTTAAATTATCTGTAAAAGGGTGGATAACTGATATGGCTTAAATTTAATACTACACAGAACGATAGCAACTTATATTTTATTTTTGTGTACGATTGTTTTCAAATTCAACAATTTTGTATACATCAATATAATGGCATTAGTTTCTAGCGAACTTGCCATAGGAATAGGAATCAGGGGTAGGGGAGGGGGGGTCGACAATCCCAACACTTTTGGTGGGTTTGTGTTAGGCATATGTCGCCCCCGAAATAATGGGTAACTATGGCCATCAGAGTACGCTTCAAATATATGTCCATCAGTGTACGCTTCAAATATATGGCCATCAGTGTACGCTTCAAATATATGGCCATCAGTGTACGCTTCAAATATATGGCCATCAGTGTACGCTTCAAATATATGTCCATCATTGTACGCTTCAAATATATGGCCATCAGTGTACGCTTCAAATATATGGCCATCAGTGTACGCTTCAAATATATGGCCATCAGTGTACGCTTCAAATATATGGCCATCAGTGTACGCTTCAAATATATGTCCATCAGTGTACGCTTCAAATATATGGCCATCAGTGTACGCTTCAAATATATGGCCATCAGTGTACGCTTCAAATATATGTCCATAAGTGTACGCTTCAAATATATGGCCATCAGTGTACGCTTCAAATATATGTCCATCAGTGTACGCTTCAAATATATGGCCATCAGTGTACGCTTCAAATATATGGCCATCAGTGTATGCTTCAAATATATGGCCATCAGTGTACGCTTCAAATATATGGCCATCAGTGTACGCTTCAAATATATGTATCTATTGTCCGACGATTTCATCAGATCTAAATACTATGTATGCACAAACGAGCTGACACGGCATTGGTGTTACTAGATTTGTTCAATAGTTTGCAAAATTATTATCAAATAAAACGAACCAAAACTCGAATAGCGGATGCAGCTTTAATGTCAGACTAGCCAAGAACTATTCCACTGCCAAATCGCAATTTCAAGGTTATAAAATTCACCCATTTCGAATGCGAATAATTAGGTCTACTACTGGGGACCACTATTTCATGTTTAAAAAGTTTACATGCTTATTCGATTGGTGGCTATGTAGTCCACACGCGAGACAATTCGATTCTGAAATAGTTTCCCCGCTATGTTTATTTTTGTCATGGTGGCTATGTAGTCCACACGCGAGATAATTCGATTCTGAAATAGTTTCCCCGCTATGTTTATTTTTGTCATGGTGGCTATGTAGTCCACACGCGAGACAATTCGATTCTGAAATAGTTTCCCCGCTATGTTTATTTTTGTCATGGTGGCTATGTAGTCCACACGCGAGACAATTCGATTCTGAAATAGTTTCCCCGCTATGTTTATTTTTGTCATGGTGGCTATGTAGTCCACACGCGAGACAATTCGACTCTGGAATAGTTTCCCCGCTATGTTTATATTTGTCATGGTGGCTATGTAGTCCACACGCGAGACAATTCAACTCTGAAACACTTTCTCCGCTATGTTTATGTTTGTCAACCGTTACACCGCATTCCGATTTGTTAGTCTGGCAACATTTTGAGGGGCCAATCTTTTCGTTTGTGACAACGTAATCGAGCGCGAGACCCACGGCGTCAGACCGCCATCTATCGCCGTTACATCATGAGAAGCGTTTGGATCGACTTTTTGTGTAATGTTACTTGGCACTTCTGTGATGTGAAAGCGCCGTAAGGACTGAAACCGAATATTGACACATTCCCGAGAGTATAGAGTTAATAATGCATTTAGTGCTATTGTTGAAGTTGACTCGCGCGGACTGACAGACCGCCCACCAAACGACTTACGTTCTGCAATCAGATTCTGGTCGCGCCTAAAGCGAACAATAAACGACCCCACAAAAACCACGCAGTGCAAGAAAATAGCCCATGCGTGGAAGATCTCCATTTATCTGCTATGTACAGCCAAAACCACAGGTAAAAACAGAATGAACTACTTGGCGTCGCACGACCTCGTCTCTTTGTGTGGCCCAGGTCTCTCTCTCCTCTCTCTCTCTCTCTCTCTCTCTCTCTCCCTCCCTCCCCCCCCCCCCTCTCTCTCTCTCCTCTCTCTCTCTCTCTCTCTCTCCCCCTCTCTCTTTCTCTCTCTCTCCCCTCTCTCTCACTCTCTCTCTCCTGTCTCTCTCTCTGTCTGTCTCTCCCCCTCCCTCTCTCTCTCCCTCTCTCTTCCCCATCTCTCTCTCTCTCTCTCTCTCTCTCACCCTTCCCTCGCTCTGTCTCGCTACCCCCTCTTTCTCTCTTCCCCCTCTCTCTCCTCCCCCCCCCTCTCTATCTCCCCTTCCCCATGTCTCGCTCTCTTTCCGTCCGTCCGTCCGTCCGTCCGTTTGTATGCCTGTCTCTCTGTTTGTCCGTCCGTCCGTCCGTCCGTCCGTCCGTCCGTCCGTCCGTCCGTCCGTCCGTCCGTCCGTCCGTCCGTCCGTCCGTCCGTCCGTCCGTCCGTCCGTCCGTCCGTCCGTCCGTCCGTCCGTCCGTCCGTATGTCTGCCTATCTCTCCGTATGTCTGCCTATCTCTCCATCTGTCTGTCTGTCTGACCGTTTGTTTGTCTATCTGTCCGGCTGTCTGTTTACCTGTTTGTCCGTTTGGCCGTATGTCGATATGTCTCTCTGTCCGTGTGTCTGTCCGTCTGGCTGTATGTCTGTCTTTCTGTCTGTCCGTCTGGCCGTATGTCGATATGTCTCTCTGTCCGTTTGTCTGTCCGTCTGTCTGTCTGTGTGAATGTATGTCTGCTCGTCTGTTTGTTTGTCTGTATGTCTGTCTGTCTGTCTGTCTCCTCCTTCATCTTTCCCCCTTCCTTTGCTGCTTCGCTCTGTGATTTCAGGGTGACTACAAAATTTAACGTATAGTTTAATGAAAATAAAAAATGCTTTTGCGTGTCTACATATTACTAGCCTGAATTGTCCTTGGTCCGAAATGCACAAATGTATCTAGCAACGATGTACGACTGATCAGCTTACTACACCCGTAAACATGTAGAAGCCGTCGTTCACGTACTCCAATAACCATTAAGGTTATGGTTATTAAGGTTTTTGACAGAAACATCTTCTACATCGTTGTCATTCTTGTCGTCTCCAATATCAGTTATCTTCGTCACAGTTGTCATAACATTCAATAGACACATCACAGCTAACGTTGCAACTATTTGCACCCCACCCCCAGCCCCACCCCTCCTCCAGCCCCCACCCCCAGTCCGACCCACACTGTAATCCCCCTTCATGAATAATTGGAACTGATTGCGTGGCTCTCAACACCTGCTTCCCCGCCTCCCTCCCCGCCCGGAATCTACTCATCGCCGACGGTTATTCGCCCGCCTTTCTCCGCGTGCCTGCGCGACTGGCAACCCAAACATTGCATCGAGGGTAGCGGGCCATCACGTGTCCCGCAGTCTGTATACTCACCAGCCGCCGCTATTAATCGCTACAGCCGGTATTGTCGCCAGCCGAAAAGAACGTTCAGAATACCGTGCTTTGGTATGCAGCCATGGAGGAATAATTAGGCGTAAAAGCGAACTCTTCTATCATTGATATTAAGGCCACTAAAGTGATGGGCCTACATTGATGTGAAGTCTGCTGAGCGTACCCCACACTCTCCCCGGGATTCAGAATCAGCCGACAAACAAGGTAAGATACAGGACGGCGGAGTCTCGCCGTAGCACAAATAATTAGATCGCGACATGTGTGTCTTATTCCAGATGACCTGGTTCGAAGCCTCTTTCTGCCGTTTCAAGGATTAGGCAATTCTGTTCCCTCCGCTTAGCCGCGGTTCACTCAGCTATATAAGCGAGTACCTGACAATAGACAGTGGTAAATATAAATCATTAATAGTAGTAGTCTTCGCGCAGTAATTGCAGCGTGACTGAATGCTTCCCAGTCGAGTTAGTGTTCGAGTGAACACGTTTGCCGGGGGGGGGGGGGTGAAGTGTAAAGGGTTTTTTCATGTTTCCAATGAGAGTACACCGGTTGTATAAGAACTACTTTTGGTAGTGTAATAATAATAATCGTAATAAAAATAAATAATAATAATGTTGCTGTTGCTGGTGCTTCTGCTGCTGCTAACGCTGCTGCTAACACTCCTGCTAACGCTACCACAAGACTATCTCTTCAACGTAAGCGCACCTAATCGAGATCATCGTTGGTAAAAATCGGTTGTCATTTATCATAATTTTTATGAATGCACAATTTCACACGTCTACGTTAAACACACGCTACTGATTCCACGTACGTCGGAAGAATTAAAAAAAACACCCGGTATCGTTTAACGCTTTCTGCACCCCAATGACGACAGCCGTAGCAATGCTGCTGCTACTGTAAACAGTTGTAGTCATAACATGACGAAATATGAATGATCGCTCTCGTTAATGAAATAATAACACTCATAATGATCCTAAATAAATGTAGTAATTATAGTGCGCGCGGATGTGTTTTGCCTCGTCTGTATTACAAGCAGCTATCGATGCACTTGAACATGAACATGAACACTCTCAATCGAAATGAATTTTGCACGATTATGTGCGTCAGTTTTGCAAGTGATGTAGCGGCAGACGTCAGGTTGTATTTACTGATATCATGGGAGTCACACAATGGCCTTTAATCGAAATGGTAAATGGTGGAATTGTGTAAACATGAGAGTGTTTATGTTATTTCGCATGTGTAAATGGTACTTTACATACTTTGTGAAATTCATACTCACACTCGTACGCGTGGTGTTTATGTGACATGTGTAGTGATGTACATGTGTGAGTGCGCGTGGTGTTTATGTGACATGTGTAGTGATGTACATGTGTGAGTGCGTGTGGTGTTTACGTGACATGTCTACTTATGTACATGTGTGAGTGCGCGTGGTGTTTATGTGACATGTGTAGTGATGTACATGTGTGAGTGTGCTTGGTGTTTATGTGACATGTGTAGTGATGTACATGTGTGAGTGCGCGTGTCTCCGTGCACGCAGTTTCCGTACAACACGAGGCAATATATAACATTGAATAGTGTTCCTACAGTTGCATCGCAGTCAAATTCAGATTAGACACGAGATTCCTTCAGAAAATGGCATTGGTTATAAATGTGACACATCCAATGATGTTATCTTTACTAAACAATCACCTTAACGAAATGCATTTCTCGAATGTTCATTTGTACGAATATTCGCTTTTAATGCGCAGTTGCCAAACGTTGCACATTTATTAGTGTGCGTGTCATATTTAGCAGCTTGTGTTGAGCGGTGGTTTAATGGTTAGAGCACCCGCCTGTCGATCGAGAGGACGGTGGTTCGATTCCACCTCCGCCATTTCGAAGCCTGGGCAATTTCGTTCACCCCACATTGCCTTTGTCTTTCGGAAGAGACACAAGAAGCCGTTGGTCACTTCTATCTGGTGTCTATGCCAGGGAAAGTACAATATCCCATGCAGGGAAATTGATAAAACCTGTCGTGGACTAGCTAAATCTATAGACGGAAAACTATGAAAATAAATCACTCCTAGGTTAGGGTCAGACCGGGTTGTTTGGAATCAAATGTCATAACCTTTTTGAATAAAAATCTATTTCTCCAAATGCTACTAACTGATTTCAGTTATTCAGTGAAAATTACCAAACAGCGACCTTTCTCGCAAATTTATTGATAATCAAGCTATCGATATACGATATTGGTCAGCCACTAACGAGGCTACTCTAGGCATCTAACTAGACACGTATGGCATGACATCAACACAGTCACGTGTACACTTTCGCTCGCTTTCATGTAGTCTTCCTAAGGGTACCGCCAATCGCGCACTTCATATTTCCCTCATTAGATGCGTGGATATTAATTCCCAGCATAGAGCATCTCTCAACCGAATTAATCGCCACTTGTGCACGGGTCGCGAGCACCTGAAATGTTCGCCTTTAGTCCCAGCGGCAATTAGACCAGCGCACGAAATAAACACACACAGCACGTGTTATTTGCGCAATGCACACGAACCGTACCTACAGGTGTGTAAGTGTGCAGCAAATGCTTAATTGACTGGACGCTCCTTGCCTCTAAGTATTGCCATGTGTGTGTGGCGTGTCGTGAGCTATAAAGACGTCCACATATCCAGCGGGGTGTCATTGTCTAGTTCGCAAGAAGCGCTCGCGCAATGCTATATTGGGCAACGTTTGACGTACAACGGAGATATATGTCAATTGAGCGCATTTGGCGCGCGATCGCTGCGTAGAACGTACGCTCTAAACATGGCATTGATCCAATAGAACAAGAAGAACAGCAGCAATGCAGGTGGTCGCGATCACGGGCTAAATAAACTCTTGAAGAAGATATTGTATCCGCCTGGACGGAGGTACGTTTACACAATTTCGTGTATAAATAATCCAGGCAGCATTGGTGTTTATCAACAAAACACGGGTTAGTAATCACACACAAAAAAACTTAAATGGAGTGTACGACGATACTAATTGATTACCTGATGAGGGGCAAGTTGGGAGTTTCGTTTAATTGAAATGCTACAATTCTCTGAATTTGTTGATCTCAATTAACTTATAAATTAACAATGATGTACTTCTTGTGTTAATATTTATTGCTAACGTATATTTACCGTCATAAACTTTGTGGAAAAGGAATCAGACAGGCCAATAAATCATCCTATGAAATACGTTATATTTTACCTTGAAGGGTGAATATGTATGACCCTGTCACTTAGTTGGAGTAAGGCGGTCTCTGCATATGTCATAAAACTGGCATATCTTATTTCGTTACAAAATCGTGTATTTTCAAAAATATTAATATACGTAAGAACACGAAGGCAGCGCGTTTTTGCACGTATACTATTGTTAACCAACCGAAATGTCATAAATACTAATACACTGTAAACACTTTGTCACAATGTCCCAATCTAAGTGACAATGTGGAGTCGTTCAGTAATCAAGTGAACATATTTTTACATTTCCTTTAAATGTTTCACATTTAACCGCATTCCGATGGGTGCATCCTGTCTAGAGAATACTATTCTACTGAACTGCAGTGTTGTTAGTTAAACGTGAACGTGTGAATAGGTTAATTTATAGCAGGCAATCACAGTGCATCCTGAATACAATTCCATTGAACTGCATTGTTGTTAACAAAGCGTGAACATGTGAATGGGTTAATTTATAGCAAGTTGGTCAGCGATAACAAAGCTCGTTTATTGTACAGTTAGTGTTGTGTGAACGACGATTTAACGGCGTCGCTCTCCGTGATTCTTTGAAACGTTACAATGCGTCGAATACATTCCTGGTGTTACTAGGCTGTGATCGAGAACTTAACATTTAAAGCAAGACATGTACAAAGAGGTTGGGTATGAGCCGTAAGGGGTGCTTTGTCTAACGAACGTTTTGTGGTGGCATTAGCTGAATTGTCTAACCACAAATGTCCCTTTCTCACATATATCAGTATTTTACTTTAGACAGCGACAACAGTAACGACACCATTACCAATCTTATAATCACCTCCTCTGTCTGTATGTGTGTCTGTATGTGTGTCTGTCTGTCTCTGTGTGTGTGTGTGTCTGTGTGTGTATGTCTGTCTCTGTCTCTCTGTTTCTGTGTCTCTGTGTCTCTGTGTCTCTGTGTATCTCTGTCTCTCTGTCTGTCTCTCTGTCTGTCTCTCTGTCTCTCTCTCTGCCTCTCTGTTTCTCTCTCTGTTTCTCTGTCTGTCTCACTGTCTGTCTCTCTGTCTGTCTCTCTGTCTGTCTCTCTGTGTCTTTGTGTCTCTGTGTCTCTGTGTCTCTCTGTCTCTCTGTCTGCCTCTCTGTCTCTCTGTCTGTCTCTCTGTCTCTCTGTCTGCCTCTCTGTTTCTCTCTCTGTTTCTCTGTCTGTCTCTCTGTCTGTCTCTCTGTCTCTCTGTCCCCCCCCCCTCTCTCTCTCTCTTTCTCTCTCTCTCTCTCTCTCTCTCCGTTCCTCTCTCTCCCTCTCTCTCTCTCTCTCTCTCTCTCTCTCTATCTCTCTCTCTCTCTCTCTCTCCGTTCCTCTCGCTCCCTCTCTCTCTATCTCTGTCGTGTGTGTATGTTTACGTCTATATCTACGTCTTCTGTTGTATGGCTGGCAAGGCCGAACCTAGACCGACACATCATCCCACATTTGTCACAGGAGAAGGATAGAACAGCAGCAGCAGCAGCTGTATCAGGTGCTTAGCCTCTTGGCGACCCAATTGCTGACGTGCAGAATAGTATTTTGTCTATGCTGGATATCCCCTTCCGGGAAAGTCGCGCAACACAGATATTTGAGGCAGTCGCCTCCAAATGTTTGGCATACCTCTGTCAGAGTTTCGGGTGTACCTCCGGCCTGTTAGTCGTTGTTTCAATTTTATGGCCCACCTCTCCAACGATAGCCACGAAGCATGAAGCAGTTCAGAGAACATATGTTCTTCGAAATCTTGTTGTCAGTCATTCTCACATGCCCAGGTCATCTATGCAGATATATGCTGAAGAAAACTGCGTGTGGCTAACTAATGTACCAACAACGAGCGGCAAGACAATGCAAGACAACCGAGGGCGCAACAGTCCAGCGATTAGAAAGGACCCACGATAGAGAGCCACCAAAAGGTCTGACTACAGGCCAGTCAGACGTACTACCCTCATACACTCCATCCCCGTCACCACTATCGCAACAATACTAACGAAATAAGAAAGGTGCTATGACACAGCGAACTGCAGACACTAGCAATATGAACAATTGTTTGTGTCTAAATCATCAAAAAACCCAGCTCACTGACGCCTCAAAACAAAAGGTTTGGCAATCTCGAAATCAACCCTATATCATATATAGCCTTTTGTTTTGATGCGTCAGTGAGCTGGGTTTTTTATGATTTAGACACAAAAAAAAATTCATAGTCACTGCTGCTGTAGCACTCACACGAAATACAATACAAACTATTAAAATACATATTATCGATCTTAAGTAGGAATGTCAACAAAACAACCCGAAACTTTTACAATAGCACGGGTCTAAACATTTATCGCAAGTGTCATAGTAAACTATAAGGTGTGGCCTCTGTCAAAGCCCGCGTTGTAGTTTCGACTCCTGCCTCTAGTGGGGGGAGGGCGCCTTACAATATAAAGCAAATGAATTTCGTTAAGTGGGATTTTCGATTGTCTTGTCATCCTCTCAATAATTACCCACTTATGCATGGATAAGCAACGATGTCTGCGTTGGCTTGGCTACGTCAGCTGCAAGGAGGATGGGCGTATTCAAAGGGACATCCTCTGTATAGAGGTTGCCTCTGGTGCAAGGCGTGTCGGCCGTCCAACTGGCGACAGGCTGAGCGGTGTGATGTCAGGAAGGCACTAGATAGGAGAAACGAACTGTGGACGTAGAAGAGAGAGCGTTCAAAGAAAGGCCGTCGACTCCCACGCCTCGATATCAAATTGTTTGCACGTGTACCCTCTGAAGCAGAGACTGTCACTCTAAGACAGGACTTTGATTGTCAAGCAAGGCGCAGCTCCATTGCACAGTTTTAGCTACACGTTCAATGCTCCGAAGGTATCTCAACATTTAACGTATAGCCCATGACTTAAACGTAGCTGTGATCCAGTTTCAGCTATAAGTTCCACGCAATGAAATTGTCCATTAAGCGCTTGTATAATTATCGGCCTTCAACCATGCCATGCCAGAGAGATTTTCGACTAGTGGGTGTGTCGACTCGTTCTTAAACGTTTATTTACAGTAAATTTACTATTGTATTCCCGTCCTTGTAAATTTTATCTGTTCTAAGAAATCTAGATTACATTGCATGTCTTCAACAACGGCTAAAAACTGAGAAGTGGTGTAATGAGTGATAGAGGTCTTTGATGATGGAGAATATGTGACCAACGAATTCAGCTGACATCATTGAGATTGGTGAATGCCAATGATAATAACCAAATACAGTCACCACTACGACTATTGTGACTATTGCACAAGTTATCCGAACTATCCTCTGCGAACGCGTCCTCATAAGGCAGACGGGCCGGGAACGCCAGTTACACGTGGTCATACAGTTATGTCGACGTCGCCCAGCACACCATCGGGAGTTCCTATACGTTATCGCCCATCGTTCTGCCCACGCCATGGACCAATCACTGCATCCAATCGATTAGGCATGCAGCTAAACATACCGCTTGCAACTTCAAAGGACGAGCCCCAGCGTCGTGATCCGAGGAGGTTTTTATGAGAAGTCCACCAAAATTCCAATGGAATATGGGCCTTTTCTGGATGTTTCACTGAATCTGCTTCATTGGAGAATGCTGGCATCATCATCATCATTATGATTCTGCGCGAGTTTTACACCTACTCACTCACGTTTTTGTCGGAGCTTGTGATGTAGTACCATGTCGTGGCCATCAGCACAACTGTAGGCTGTGGGGTGTTTTTCACGCATCCACTGATTCAGCGCCCATCCTATGTTGTCACTGGTGAAGTGGGCGTTGTGTTATTACACCGTGTCGGATGGAAATTGAGGACAGTCTTGTTATGTATTTGTTCTACAAATCTGTATTATAATCAAACATATTTCGAACGCGAGTTAACTCAGTTGACGTTTAATACTGTTGTTACTGTTTTGGGTGAGGAATCAGACTTTCAGAGTAGTCGTGCTAAATGATGGTGAATGGTATTGGAATCGTACGAAAAACACTCGACTACCAACGTCAATGGGTGACTAGTTGACCAATATAATGGTAGCCTAGACACGGAGAGTAGCCATGACACGGCGAGTAGCCATGACACGGAGAGTAACCAAGACACGGAGAGTAACCAAGACACCGAGAGTCACCAGGACAAGGAGAGTAGCCAAGACACCAACCAGAACAGGTCAAACGTTCATGAATACATGTCTCAGACACATCCTCAAATGTAAATGTCAAAACAAGATCACAAACAAAGAGTTCGCGAGGAGAACAGACCAAGACAGCGTCAGGCAATATCGAGAAGAGGAAATGGAACCCACCAGTGTCACAAAACAGGCCCTGGAATGGAATCCTCAAAGAAAAAAATCGGCAAGACAACCAAATAGTTGGAGGAGATCAGTACGTGAAGAAACGATGAAGCTTAGAACCACTTGGAAAGATATCTAAAAAGTCAACCTAAACCAGAGTGCGTTGGTAAAGCCTGGTTTCGGTCCTACGCTACAGTTTAAGCGAAGAGGATTGATTACAATAATATTACATTTATAATGCGGATGGATCGAGGATCGTGTTATGCATGGTATATGTGCATGATAGATGTGCATGATATATGTGCATGATATATGTGCATGATATATTTAAGGAATAATACACTGTTTGTTGTTATACAACGGCCAGCCGTGCTGATATCCACTTGACGTCCATAAACGTATGTTTAACATAGGATTCTCAGAATGAGGCTGCTGTGTATTATCTGGATGGATATATCACGGTAATAAGACTACCTGATTGGTCAGGAGCATTTTACCGTGACATATCAAACCAGATAGCACACGACAGTCTCGTTCTGAGAATCCAGCTGACGTTTGAATCATTGCGAACGCGATCGAGTACGCGCGTTGTCATAGACACGCGATTGTTCGAACGATTTGAGTGTGTTCTGTGATTGTTGTAATTAGCGTAATCTGTGTTAAATATACGCTTGTGAGCGTCGAGTGGATATCAGCACGGCTGGCCGCTGTATAAATATCGGCAGCCAATGCAATCCCATTAAAACAGGTGTGATATGTTCATGTCTACTGGCGCGTGTCAGTATTCTAGCCGCATTGTTCTACACTCGTTATAGGCGAACTGTCTGAGATCACGGTAGGTTGAGCAAGAGTGAATTGCAGTAATCCACATGTAGGTCAATACATGTGGATTAAGTAGGCCAATTAAGTAGGCCAATTAAGTCACGTTAGCTAAGGACAAAACGACTTCACATGGACCCAGCCACGTCTTCACATTCCGTCACGTCGCTGAACGTTTGGAGTTGCCTGTGGAA
Source organism: Lamellibrachia columna (assembly GCA_963662155.1). Classification (NCBI taxonomy): domain Eukaryota; kingdom Metazoa; phylum Annelida; class Polychaeta; order Sabellida; family Siboglinidae; genus Lamellibrachia; species Lamellibrachia columna. The sequence continues at coordinate 17,254,358 of OY759269.1, forward strand.
CAACCTGCAAGGTAAACAGTTCACAGCTGCAGCGACAACATTTACGTTCTGCAAAGCTGCGGCAATTGAACCGGACGTCGTAACTATAAAGGTCGCGTAGCGTACAATTTGCGGGCTGACACGGCACGCGCTGTGGAGAAACTCATCCCACTGAAGTGTTCTTTGCTTCGGCTTTTTATTGATGCTACCGGCCATTAGAGGCACGTAAAGTTTGCTTAAGCTGAGTCAAATTGCAGACAGGAGCAGGAAACTGAATGCCGCTCAGATCACCGCCACATTTCGCACTGTTTGATTACTTTATTCTTCTGCGAAACCGTTTGTGATATAAGATGTTTACATGTGCAGAGAGTGTTAGACTAAACCACGCGGTGGTCTGATAAAGACACAAGTGCGTATGTTGCATAAACATAACACTTTTTGCCGAACTTCTTGTGTGCGCGCGTGCGTTCGTTCGTGCGCGCGTGCGTTCGTTCGTGCGTGCGTGCGTGCGTGCGTGCGTGCGTGCGTGCGTGCGTGCGTGACTGCGAGGTAGATGAAGGTCACGGCCCCACCAAATCCGTGCCTAGATTCTAGCAAATACTGGGGCCATATTGGGGCCGGGGGCCAAAGTAACACGAACCACCACCCCCCCCCACACTAAACAGTGGAGACCATGCCCCCTGCCTTCCCCATATAACGCCTCCAGATCCGAATTGCATAAGGAGGGCGCCTTCGTACGTTGCGTAAATAAGTAACTAGATACGTGGTTTTCTAAGCAAGCAATAATTATACGAAACATCACATAACAAGACCGTGACTCTCAAGTGTATATATTGTAGTGTATATATAGGCCTTGTAGTGTGTAGGCCTAACGACCACCTATGGTCGTGGGATGGGTGAAGATGTATTGCATCGTCGTGAAGGTGGGAATGGCTTTCAAGACAAGACAAGACAATATTTATTGTCTAATACCTTGAAGGAGATAAAGATACAACATTCCGAGTACTTGCAAGTACTTGCAAGTACTTGCAAGTACTTGCAAGTACTCGCAAAATGTTTGAACTCAGAAGAACAGGTAATGTTTGTTGAACTTATCAAATATAATATTGACCAATTTACAAATTCTTATTAGCTTATATAAACTGTGACGGTTAAGCAACACAGAGTACTTCGGAGTATAAATGTGATTACTTAAATATATAGGTAGAAAGATATGCGCTGGTTTCAGCGAGCAAACAATTGTTACACGTCACAGTCTCTACGAACGTCACTGGCAGACGTCACACTAACCTTTTATTGCTTCAGTCATGACGTGCATCAGACGAGCTCAGCGGTCTGACAAATGCTTCGGATTCCTTCTGTCTCGAAAGACAATGGTTTTCGTGGTAGTGGTCAACTATTGTAGTGCATCGCCTGGTGTGACGCAATAGCCTCACTCTGGCACGGCAGTCGCCGACGCACTAGCTGCGGGTGTAGACAGTGGGTTGAGAAGGTGCATCATTAGCGGACCTGTTTTCTGTGGCTTAGTTGTGTGGTTCGTTTCTCGTATCCTCTTCTGATGCCCTTCAGAACAGCCCACTGGATTACTGACAGCAAATTAAAGTTAAATACAAATAAAACAGAGTTTCTTATTATTGGCACGCAAAAGCATCGAGGTAGACTTGACTGTTTTTCTCGACACCTAGGCTAAGCCAGAATTTCACACCGGCCATCTCAGCAAGGAATTTCGGAGTCACCTTTGATAATACTTTTTTTTTAGACAGCATATTTCACAAATTTGTCGTTGCTGCTTTTATTATATTCGCGACCTTCGTCGTATTCGCCGGTACATGTCTATTGCTGTCGCCAAAACTATTGCAACTGCTCTTGTTAACAATAGACGTGACAATTGCCATTCACTTTATCATAATATTGTTCTCAAGGACATCTTGAAACTTCAACGTGTGCAAATTTGTTTGGCTAGGGTAGTTACCCAGTCTCCTCATTTCTCTCACTCAGCACCACTTCCAAAATAATTGCATTGGCTCCCTGTCGATATCGCATTATTTTTAAGATCTGTACAATTACGTATTAGGCATTTTCATCCAAGCAACCAGCATATTTACATTCACTGCTCACTCCTGCAAGACAGCCCAGACAGCTTCGATCATCTAATTCAAATCTACTTTTTATTCCCAGTGTTAAGCAACTGTCGGAACTAGAGCTTTTTCAATTGCTGCACCGACTCTGTGGAACTCACTCCCTGTTAGTGTTAAGTTTGTAGGAAATATAACAACATTTCACCGTAAACTAAAAACCCACCTGTTTGAACTTGCTTATCTTCCATAGCTCCCCAGCGTACCAATCCAACTGTTTACATCTGGAATTGCTTATCGATTATGAACTGCTTAACCCCTTTTGTTTTGGTGCACTGCCGAACTTGGGTCTTCCGAGGATTTTAGCGCAATATAAGTATTGTATATATTATTATTATATTATTCTTCCGATATATCAAACTAGTATATTGATTATAATGATAATCACCTTAATTCGCCTTAATCATCGGGAACCCAAGCCTAGACACGCGCAACATAACCATATTAATTACCATGAACGGGGAAGCGTAAAGCCAATGGCCACCCAGGATTTAAGGTGGAAATGCAACCGTTTTGTTCGTTCTAGCTGCAGGTGCCATTAATCGTACCTGCAGGCGGTACGTATATATGCATGCCGCATCGCAACCCACGCTGAAGACATTATACACGTGTAGAGACGTTCAAAGTAGTCCAATCAGGTGTGGGTTTCGGTGAGTCATAAATAATACCGAGTTCACACCGACAAAAGGCAGACGCCATTCGCCCACGGACCGATAATGACATCATTTTGCACGTGGGTTGATGCCAAAGTCGCTTTCCGAGACTGGCTAGTTCAGTGACGCTGGTAGGGACTGGTAGACGTATAGAACGCGCAGGGTCGAACCTACGACAGTTAAGGCAAGTGATTCTGTTATGCGTCGTAAGAAGCCGTTATTCATAATAATGAACGACGGGCTCTTGTAGAGCGAAAACGGGAAGGTGTTTTTGTATGTTGAAACCACCGGTTTTGTGAGTCCTCGACAGGTTTTTTCCATTTCCCGGCTATGTTTGTGAGGAGTATTTTACTTCCCCTGGCATAGACACCAGATAGAAGGGACCAACGGCTTTCAATGTCTCTTCCGAAAGACACAGACAAATTGGGGTGCCTAAGTTTTGAAACACAGTGTAGGACACTGATTTTTGGCAAATTTAAAGGTAGCAGAAACTAGTTAATGCTACTTACAATCCTTGAGACTCATATTATCGAATACTACACAAGCTTTACTTTACTTACCTATTCATTCTCTTCGCACCCTAGTTTGTGCAAAAGTGTCTCCTCCTTATAGATTAAGATAAGTCTTCTTTTAATTTACCTGAATGCTAATAAGCAATGAGGATTTTGTGTTAAGTGTATTCGTTCTTAGGCATTTTCTGAAGACCATTTTACATATTCGTTCAATCCATACGCACGACATAAATATGTGTGTTGGCCCCATTTGTAATACCTGTGTGATTCATTTGTAATACCTGTGTGATTCATATGAAAACGTTAGTTTGCGGCAACTGTTCGAATCAGTCACGTCGTAACTTCAGAACACGGACTGTCAGAATGAGACAACTAATCCATCACCGGGATCTTCGGCGATGCTGTGTAGCGAGCCCCGCATTATCGCTCAGTAGGAACGTTACTATGACACCTGCAGATTGCGCAAGGATGATTTGCTAAACTGTGCGAATGCAGAAGGGAACATATATACGCGCGCGCGCGCCACTCGCGCGTACGTACGTACGTACGCACGCGAGAACACATACATAGGCACATGCATATACACAGATGCACTTACAAACACATATGATAATAATAATAGTAATAATAATAATTACGGTGATGATGATGATGATGATAATGCTGATGATGATGACGACGGCGATGATGTTACTACTAATAGTAAACCTTATATAGTGCCTAGAAACCTGAGCTCATAGGCGAAACAAAGCATAATCGTGAACAGGGACGTGTCGTTTGCATGTATTTACCTGTTCACAGACATACAGGTAGCATACTCACCTAGGTGTATATAATCCACCCAATCGTATCCTCTCGCGAGGTAATTAGCAGAATTGATTGCCTAATTGATTGGATTGGCCATGGACGCTTCTGCAGTGCCACATGAGAGATGGAGTCCACAGCAGGTTACACATTTACCCCCTGTGTGGGATATTTGACTTCCCCTGGCATAGACACCAGATAGAAAGGCTTTTAGTGTCTCTTCCGAAAGACACAGCCAAATTGGGGTGAACGAAATTGCCTAAGTTTCGAAATGGCAGCAGGTTTTGATACATTATGATCTCACATGAAATAATTAACATACATTATTATCTCACATGAAATAATAAACATACATTATTTTCTCACATGATATAATAAACATACATTATTATCTCATGAAATAATAAACATGCATTAGTAAGCCTATCTACATAGATACTCTGCTGTTTATATGTACGCCTTCTGTTCGTTCACAGATGACACCGCCTAACGATTCCGGACAAGTGACAGTGTTCCTCTTTTGGCTGTGCGTAAGCCTACCCGGGTCAAGCAATGCGGTATCGCCAGGAATCACCGACATTGCGGATGTGTTTGTTACAACGAACAGTGGCCGATTAAGGGGCACAAGACGGACTGCAAGCATTGGACTACATTCCGGTAATGCCGTTATGCGTGTTTAATAGTCCTCCCTCGACCATTTCTCCCGCTCGTCTTGTATTAAAATAATTTCGCAAAAAAATCAAACCTATTTAGGCATGCTACCCAAGGCGTTTTACATACAATGTGGGGGAGGGCAATGCCACCAGCCCATTCATTTGCCCCCCCCCCGGTAGTCAGGCCAACTTGCCCCCAAATCCTGCCCTCATTTCGTCTTGGCAAACAGTTGTAGGCCTAATATGTGTGTGTGTGTGTGTGTGTGTGTGTGTGTGTGTGTGTATATATATATATATATATATAATATATATATATATATATATATATATATATATATATATAGGTATTTTACTAAACTGGGCAATATCAGTAGAATAAAAGGGCAATATTTTCCATAAAAGCATAGCGGGCTTGCTCAATATCAGTTGATTCTTTGTACAGCTGTATTAACAAATTTTAATTCGAACTGGGAGCAAAGTTCTGGAAGAGAAGTTTCAATTGTCAAAAGGCAAACATAACATCTTTCTAGCTGAGATCAATGTCCTTGTTAAAACCGAATGTGTGTGCTACTTAAACCAGTCACGTACTGCACATTTGAACACTGTTTTACAAAAGTACATACTCTTCTATTAAACCGAATGTGCGTGCTAATTAAACCAGTCACGTACTGCACATTTGAACACTGTTTTACAAAAGTACATACTCTTCTATTAAACTGAATGTGCGTGCTAATTAAACCAGTCACGTACTGCACATTTGAACGCGGTTTTACAAAAGTACACACTCTTCTATTAAACCGAATGTGCGTGCTAATTAAACCAGTCACGTACTGCACATTTGAACGCGGTTTTACAAAAGTACACACTCTTCTATTAAACCGAATGTGCGTGCTAATTAAACCAGTCACGTACTGCACATTTGAACGCGGTTTTACAAAAGTACACACTCTTCTATTAAACCGAATGTGCGTGCTAATTAAACCAGTCACGTACTGCACATTTGAACGCGGTTTTACAAAAGTACACACTCTTCTATTAAACCGAATGTGCGTGCTAATTAAACCAGTCACGTACTGCACATTTGAACGCGGTTTTACAAAAGTACACACTCTTCTATTAAACCGATTGTGCGTGCTAATTAAACCAGTCACGTACTGCACATTTGAACGCGGTTTTACAAAAGTACACACTCTTCTATTAAACCGAATGTGCGTGCTAATTAAACCAGTCACGTACTGCACATTTGAACGCGGTTTTACAAAAGTACACACTCTTCTATTAAACCGAATGTGCGTGCTAATTAAACCAGTCACGTACTGCACATTTGAACGCGGTTTTACAAAAGTACACACTCTTCTATTAAACCGAATGTGCGTGCTAATTAAACCAGTCACGTACTGCACATTTGAACGCGGTTTTACAAAAGTACACACTCTTCTATTAAACCGAATGTGCGTGCTAATTAAACCAGTCACGTACTGCACATTTGAACACTGTTTTACAAAAGTACATACTCTTCTATTAAACCGAATGTGCGTGCTAATTAAACCAGTCACGTACTGCACATTTAAAAACGGTTTTACAAAAGTACACACTCTTCTATTAAACCGAATGTGCGTGCTAATTAAACCAGTCACGTACTGCACATTTAAAAACGGTTTTACAAAAGTACACACTCTTCTATTAAACCGAATGTGCGTGCTAATTAAACCAGTCACGTACTGCACATTTAAAAACGGTTTTACAAAAGTACACACTCTTCTATTAAACCGAATGTGCGTGCTAATTAAACCAGTCACGTACTGCACATTTAAAAACGGTTTTACAAAAGTACATACTCTTCTATTAAACCGAATGTGCGTGCTACTTAAGCCAGTCACGTACTGCACATTTGAACAACAACGATTGGTTCGCGATCATTATGCTAAGTGAACTGAGGAGGGACATTTGTTCGTGCGGCCATTACTTACTAAAACATGCAGTAATAATCAACTATTGCGTTTTACTCTGTTGGTTTCCTTTGTGTTGCAATCACGTTTGTCATAGTTCAATACTACATGTGTTGGCGGATTCGGACGACGTACGGACCTACAACACTACAAAACTCCTAAGTATGGCTCCGGCGCCTAGTAAAGAAATACTTCAATTGACATTTGACCATAATAATTATAATGCATCAAATAGGAATATCGTTTTACGTTGTGGTGGCTCGAAATCAACGTCACAGTTGCTTTGTGTAGGGCAACAGCCTGACGCATTCGATAATTACTAACTGATCCTGTAAATAGCTATAACGTACGCTTTATGAGCTCATGAAAAGTTCAAATCAATAAATGAAAAGGTCTTGCGCTGAATATTGCCCATTACGCGCAGGTTGTGTTCCAATAATGTTGCTAGATAGCAACACATTCATTATATCAATTTGTGTGCTAAAGTTCCACATATGCGCATACAGAATGCGTAGCAAAAATTGCTTATATAAATAACTAACCCTGTTTTGGGTTTACAATTTGTTATGTTCCGTTTTCAGTCGAAACGAACACTGTTGACGAATTTCTCGGAATTCCGTATGCAGCGCCTCCTGTCGGAAAGAGACGGTTTCAGGTAATGCGGTTTGAATGTTTTAGGGCGTGTGTACTTTGGGGTCAAACGGATACTCACAAATTGATTACCTCTGTTGAATGTTGGTATCTCGCAAACTGGATCAATCATTTGACTCGTACATTTACATTGACAAGTTACTCCCGTACAATTAACCTAATGTATATGCAAATGTGATCACAATAATAGTATTGGTCTAACAGCATCTCATTGAACAAAAACAATTAGGACAATTGAAACGCTGCCAACTATAGCTGCACCTTAATATTGGATTATCATATGTTTCGTTGTAGTGGCAAACAGACCGAAATGATTTACGCATATTTGTTATCATTTGTTTAATTGGCAAGTTGTGGCCACGGTTGTGTCAGTGGAATTCGGTCAGGTTCCAATTTGAGCGACAGACAGCAGCGGTCAATCAATGACCAACAGCTAGGCGCACCCTCGTGACCTTTCATCCGACCAATTGGGGCACAAATCGCTCGTGTAAACATGAGTAGTAGTTTCAGCAGATTACCCATCGAACACACTACGGTAGTGTTTTCAGCATACGTACAAAACACCACGGTACTGTTTGAACGTACGTTCTCAACCGAGAGAACCCGGGTTCGAAACTTTGGCAATTTCGTTCACCCCACGCTGCCACAGTTCACTCAGCGATATAAATGAGTACCTGGCTACAGACATAGGTGGATATATGTATTCGCGTAGTAATTGTGGCGTGGTTGGATGCTTCCAAGAGAAATTGAGATGGCGTTGGAATGAAAAAAATGTAAAGCGTTTTGAACAGACCGAATGACTGGATACACACGCTATACAAGAACATGTAGAAGTGAGTGAGTGTCTCGTCGACCGCAGTGTTTTAATGTGCGTTGAAACCACCGCTCACTGCTCACTGTACTCCAGTTAGGAATCCAAGAGACACTAGAACTCCTGTGAGTGTGGTAAGACATCAACTTTCTCCGTTGTACCGTTCCGTTCTTAATACATGATTGACGCTGGTGTTCCGCTAATGTTGTTAAACCAACGTAGCCTCTCTCCCCTCTCTCTCTCTCTCTCTCTCTCTCTCTCTCTCTCTCTCTCTCTCTCTCTCCTCTCTCTCCTCTCCTCTCTCTTTCTCTTTCTCTCTCTCTCTCTCTCCTCTCTCTCTCCCCCTCTCTCCTCTCTCTCTCCTCTCTCCTATCTCTCTCTATCTCTCTCTCATCTCTCTCCTCTCTCTCCTCTCTCTCTCCTCTCTCTCTCTCCTCTCTCCCCCCTCTCTCTCTCTCTCCTCTCTCTCCTCTCTCTCTCTCCTCTCTCTTTCTCTCTCCCCCTCTCTCCCTCTCCCCACCTATCTCTCTCTCTCTCTCTCACTCTCTCTCTCTCTCTCTGTCTCCCCCCCCCTCTCTCTCTCTCTCTCTCTCTCTCTCTCGCTCGCTCGCTCGCTCTCTATCCTGGCATGCTCATGCTCAATGCCACTTTTGTGACATACTCGTCTTCTCTTCTCATCACAACTTATTCATCATGAACACTTCTACAATTGGGGTGATCTTGTTCTCCCTATAGAGCTGATCATTTCTCTGTCCCACTTGGTAGCACACTGTATAATTCGGATGGGTTTCATGTGTACTGCAATGATTCGACTTTCAAGTCTTTTTTCAAAGAGAACAATACATCTTAAATGGCGATGTGTGTGATTCATTTGGATTTATCATGCACTTGGTTGTCTTTCAACAATACAGTAATGTTTCGAATGTCCTACAACTGTCTTTTCTCCACAGCGTCCGAGGTCCGTCGAGCCGTGGTCAGCGGTGCGTGACGCCACCCACCACAGGGCGTCCTGTCCACAGAACATGGCGTCCCCGGAGACGAGCGAAGACCAGCAAGACGAGGACTGCCTCTACCTGCACGTGTACTCACCCTACAATGTAAGGCCGACTACCAGACTGGTCTCGCTCGTGTACGGTGGCTAAAACCCCTTCTCAATTCTTTTGCTGCGCTTGTCTCGTATTCATTCATAAATGTTACACTACAGGTTCTTACTGAATCGTTTTCTTTAGTCTACTTTTTTCACTAATTTCGCGAACTATCGAACCTATCTATTGTTGACTACGACTTGCTAGCTCGTTTGTACAATTTTTTTATTTAGTTTCGGTTTCAGTAAAATCAACGAAAAAAAACGAACATTTAGTGTTCCTTTCGTGCTGCAGACGTACAACCGACAAGCCACTTACCCAGTGATGGTCTTCATACACGGAGGTTCATATTTCTACGGAACCGGAAATAGATACAATGGAACGGCGCTTGCGCAGGCGGGAGTTGTTTTTGTTGCAATCAACTACCGGCTGGGTTTACTAGGTAAGCCAGTAATTTTATGTTTCTTGTAGACATGCTAACGTTGACTGGGTACCGTTGTTAGAATGGCTTAATATATATATATATATATATATATATATATATATATATATATATATATATATATATATATATATATATATATATATATATATACGTGACGATGCAAAAATGTTAAAAAATACAAATCATATATGTGCGTGCGTGCGTGCGTGTGTGCGTGCGTGCGTGCGTGCGTGCGTGCGTGCGTGCGTGCGTGCGTGTATTTTTGAATATTTATGTATCGTCACGTCAGTAGAGCTAGCTCACTATTTCGTACATTTTATTAGAAAGCAATCTTACGAACTTCAATTACACATCAGAGGTCTACGTTTCCTAAGGTCAACTATTCAATGAAGGATAAATCAAAGATAAAAAATAGAGATTAAAGACTTGTGTGTGCAATCCATGCTTAGTTTTTTAATCCGCTTATTGTCGTTATCATTATTGTAGTTATAAAATGCACTAAACAATATATTTGTTAACTTCCCAATTCGCTGGTTACTGTTGTAATGATTTATTATTGCTATTAGTGTTAGTGTTATCGCTATCGTTATCGCTATCATTACCATTATTATATCAGGCTTTCTGACGACGGGTGACAAGACGTTGCCTGGCAATTATGGACTTTACGACCAGATCGAGGCTTTGAAATGGGTGCAAGAGAACATCGGCTACTTCCGTGGCGACCGGACCCGGGTGACCATCTTCGGCAGCAGTGCTGGAGGCGCTAGTGTAGGGCTACTTTATCTGTCGCCTATCACAAGAGGTGAGTGAGTTTGTCTCGTGAATCTCATGGCTGATAGACAGCATTTGCTGACTTCATAAAACGTTTAAGTGTTCAATTTCAGTTAATATGCTATGCTAATTATCAGTAAACGTATAATGAATTGCGGCTGCCTTCCGCAAAAGATAAATATATATTTTAATTTAATTTTCTCCTTAAGTCCTTTGCAATCTTTCGTTATGGTGATGAGTTTTGCGTGTCCATGTTCAAGATAATATGCATAGCGCTTCTGGTTTGTTGGATCTGAACTCGGGGCTTAGACTCTACTCTGTTTGGCCAAATCTACATGACTGTGTAGTTGTTTCCGTAAATAAGATAAAGCAAAATAACATTCCAATAATCTAACTATACTCGAGCTAGCGTATGTTTGTATATGGTTATGTTCACGTTTTCCTCCAAGACGGCTTGCACCTCGGGCGCCAAACTTTCAGTTATTAACCCACGACCACACGACTGAAACGTAATGCCTTTATTTTTTCCGAAATACGCAGTATATCAGTAGTTCTTAGTGGTTTGTATGGTAAACCAAATGTTCGCTAGGTAAAAAGTCAACTTCCAACAATTGCACGCGCGTCGAATACTTCGGAACGTACATAGCGCCATCTAGCCGGTTTATATTAATTATAGTAGAAAGCACGCGCCCACGTATTGGCCCGATGTTGCAGACCGAGGGCAAATACACAGTAAAAAGATATGCTACTATTCTACAACAAATACAAGTATCCATGGGTCTAAATTCACGCGACCTTCAACATTTCGAACATGCAACAAGTATTGCATCACGTCCGTGACGCGTTTGTTTTTATTAATACGTTCGAACGTACTGATGGCATATTGGCCTGAGGCATTTGGTAAACATTGCTATCATGACGGTCACGTATGAACTACCAAGTTATCCCGTCCTGGGGACGGGCATTTTTGCTAGTATTAGTAATGCACATTATTTTATCATGATAATTCTACATGAATATAAAAAAGTTCCACAACTCAATTTATACAAAATAACCTTCCGCTGTCCACGAACAGGTTTATTTCACCATGCCATTGCGCAGAGCGGAACACCAAATGCAATGTGGGCGACGCACAGCAAGAACCAATCGGAATTAAGGTCACAGGTCGCCACCTTCGGCCGAGAAAACGGTTGCTCAGAGGACAGCACAATCACTGATCACGTGAACTGTTTGAGATCAGTCCATTGGACCAAATTGACTACGAAATACATTTGCGAGGTAAATGAGGTTTGCAATTAGTCAGTTATTATTAGGAATCATTAATCTTATCAGCAGAACATCTGTAAAAACAATACGACGATATATTGTGTTTTGTATAGCGATCATTAGCGGTACAATCTTAGCGTCAGTTGTAATAATCTGATAACTGGCTATTTCAAGTGATGAAATGTTCATAATCATGCTTTGCCACAGAATATTTGTTGTTTAATGTGTCTTCACAATGAAACTGGATTTTGTACACATTGATAATGATTTATACATAACTATATAATGGTATGAACGTTTGCGTTGAAGTCTAAATTAATATATTAGGTTTTACGTTGTAAGTCACGACGACAGCATTAATCTAAATTAGTGTTAACTCGAATCTGCACCATTTCATTTATTAAGACACTACGATAAGGTGCAATCACAATTGTCTAACCCTTGTTAGCATTGTAAGCCGTGTTATTTCTTAACAGTTTAGTGTTGCTAAGTTAACAGTGCTACTCAGAATCGACAACGCGTGTGACGTTGATGTTGCACTAACTTGTATTGCATGAATTGTGTGATTCCTATGGCAGTAATCCCCCTTAATGACATATTTATCCCAAATCCCATCTGAAAAATAATAATATGAGCCGCAACATTGGCTGTGTTCGCACAATATAAACAAGCCTAGCGGTGTTTCGGGAATATCACCACAAAAATACCAACGCGTCATTTCAAATCCGCTTAATACTGCAACATCTCACTGCCAAAGGTGCTATATTTCAAACGTTCCAACCTTGCTGGCTGAATACAGTTACTTCTTGGCAAATATAATCTCTGAAATCGGCTAAATTGTATGTTCTTAAGCACTACATTCCGGACTGTGGTCTGACCCCAATTTCACGTAGTGTTAGGATTACATATAATTGCGGCTTCCAGAAATGACCCTTAGCCCTCTGGTGGAT
>OY759269.1:17269521-17277021 GCA_963662155.1 Lamellibrachia columna
TAGACGGTAGACGATGAACTAAGGAGAGTAGACGGTAGACGATGAACTAAGGAGAGTAGACGGTAGACGATGAACTAAGGAGAGTAGACGGTAGACGATGAACTAAGGAGAGTAGACGGTAGACGATGAACTAAGGAGAGTAGACGGTAGACGGCGAACTAAGGAGAGTAGACGGTAGACGACGAACTAAGGAGAGTAGACGGTAGACGGCGAACTAAGGAGAGTAGACGGTAGACGGCGAACTAAGGAGAGTAGACGGTAGACGATGAACTAAGGAGAGTAGACGGTAGACGGCGAACTAAGGAGAGTAGACGGTAGACGATGAACTAAGGAGAGTAGACGGTAGACGATGAACTAAGGAGAGTAGACGGTAGACGAATAAGGTTCATTACTTGTATAAATAATATGAGTAGGAGTTCGTATTTTTCTAAAATAATATGTTATTTCCTTTATCTTTTTAGATCATCAAATGCGGCGAGGTGGACCCGAATTTCAAACCCGTGATCGACGGTGAGGTGCTGCCTTATTCGCCAGACGAACTTCTCCGTCGAAGAAATTTCCCCCGCGTGGCCTACATGACCGGCACTGTTCGCTCTGAGTTCGGTAAGACGGTCGATATTTGTTTCTCCTTGATATACGATTATTTTGTCTAAAGGCCGGTTTACACGAGCGATTTGTGCCCCAATTGTTCGAACGACACTGTGTCGGGTGACAGCTAATTATTTTATGGGTTTAGACGAGCGACAAAATCGTAGCCACAAATTGGCCTCGCTAACCAGTCTCGCACGGGTGCTTTCACGGCCGATTCTTGCAATTCGATACCGCGCGACACCGTATCCATCGACCAATCTGGCAACTAGTCGCTCATGTAAACCGCTCTGACCTCTAGCGGCCTGTTTGACGTACACATTCCAGTGAAACAGTTTATGTTTTTTTCTTTCGATGATCCGCAGTGATGTCAGTTGTGATGTTTAACGTGCATGTGACTGCGCTACTTACTACTGTGACATTTAGCAGGGTTTTTCCCCCGTGTGGCGCCACTGTGCGCGATGGCCTGGTTCGTCTGAAGATGCTTCTAAGGAATGACCTTAAAACAATAGATTTCTAACTTCCCACAGTTGGTTTGTCGCTACAGACTCCTCGGGGGATGTCTCTGGAACGTTTCTGGTCCCGATGTACAACTGAATTGTGGCATCAATATAATTTTACAGTAATTTATCCATTACGGTTGTTGGCAACCAAGGCGCAAATCTTAAAAATCAATTAAGTGTTTCCCTCAATTCAGATAGCCCATATTCTTTAATAATTGTTGTTAACATGTTGTCATAGTATTAGTTATTAATTATTAATAGTTGCATGGGACGTCACGTTAAGGTCAAAATAAACGTAATGTAAAGGTAAATGCATGTCAAATATGTACGCATTTTAGTATAATTATACAGCACTGCATTTGGGTGAGCCACAAGTTTGACAATGCTATCAGAGGTGCCAACTACATATATCTGCTTTGCATGAAAACAAACAGTGTTGAAATGTATGGCGCATGATGAAAACTATCGATGCAGGAAACTCGTACGGCGACGAGATAGAGGCGAGACGGAAGAACGGGACGGAAGCGAACGGCGTCTTCCTGGCTGAAGAGATCGACGACTACATGGGAGCCACCTACCGGGACGACCCGGCCGTGCGAAAACTTGTCACGTATCACTACACGAATTGGAGTCGACGGTATCCTCTGAACGACAGCGAATACACTGCAAAACACTGCAATCGAGCGGAGGTAGATCTAGGGCACAGACAAGGGTTATAAAATCGACTAACTAAAATTACGAAATGTAACTATGGTATGTCCCCTATTGCGCGTAGAGTTATGATACACATTGCACATATAATAGTTGCTTCTGGAAATGAGCATTGGCCCTCTAGTGGATATGACCACAATCATGCGTCGACACATTTTTGCTAAAAACAACCGTCTTCAATCCCTGCCCAATCCTAGTACGAAAAAACTAACAAATTATCGTTTCGGCGAAAACTACATCGCACCAACAATAAATAACACTAATAACAATGCTAGCACCAGACCGGGTAAAAAAATCGGTCTGTCTGACGTTTATGTAATTTGGGACGCGACCGAGCACCCGTTGGCATGGATACGAGAGTGTCTTGAACGAACGGAAATTGAAAAAACAATCGCGGGAAATGTTTACGGATTTAATTATTAATTTTGTTCAAATGACATCAGGATGCATAGATATTGAAAATTAGCATTGTCGTCGCTTCTAAGACTATAATAAATGAAAATGAATAAATGAAAAGTTCAGTGGCGTATCTAGGATCTCGCAGGGGGAAGGCCAAACGGAGGGGTAAGCTTTGTCACCCGTTAGTTTACCTTGCTAGCATGTAGTGGCACCACACGTTACAAACAGAAACTATCAAGAATTTAAGACAGGTGCCATGGCCCAATGCGCCCCCCCCCCCACATACGCCACTGGAAAAGCTTGTGTATATATGATAATCCGTGGATTCCCACATTCACACCTCTACTCTAAACCTAAACTATGCAAATTTTTATATCGGTTTAACTGGTCTGTTTTATTATTTTATTCGTGTCAATTTGCTCATGTTAACTACGTGCTTTCACGCACGCGCGCACGCACGCGCGCACGCACGCACATACGTCTAAACAGAGTATCATCTCCCCTATAGATGCTCACTGACTTCGGCCTAGTAGCTCCGACTGCCAAGATGGCCGCCGAGGTGGCGTCGGTGCCCGGATGTAACGTGTACGTGTACTACGTGGATGGCGTCGAGTCGTTCCACTCAGTCGAGCTGAACTACGTGTTGGGTGCCCCGTTCCTCGGTCGTCCCTTCGACGAGGTCGACATGGCGACCTCTTCCAACTTCAGCGACAACGACCGGCAACTTAGTGAGATGTTCATGCAGCTGTGGACCAACTATGCCAAATGGGGGTACGTGTAAAGATTCGTCATGTCTAACGCGAATGTAAACATACAACTGTGACACTAACTATCCCAGATGGGGGTAGGTGTATGTCTAATGCGAATATAAACATCTACACTCAATGAACCCAAGTTATCGGATGCCATTGACAGCACAATTGCTTGAGTGAGTAAACAATGTTAGTATCAACACCCGTCCTTGCTTCTTGGTCGATGGATACTGGGTAAGACGTTAAGACAGTCTGCACCAGACGTAAAACAGGTGATTCAATGATGCATTCCTTCGACAAAAAGTGTATAAAATCAATTCGCTGGATGCATACGCATGGGAAAAGACCCACTATGGTGAGCCTTTTGTAGACATGGTGGTGATTGGCTCACCGCATTGGTTTGGACAAAGTCGATAATTTACCCAGAATCAACAAGATTGTCATCCAAAGCAGACACAAGGATGCTGTAGACTTATCAAGAGTCCAGCATCTAAGATATTTGTAAATTTTGGTTCTAAACATATTCACGCTGCTAGCATTTCTACAATTAATATATGACGTGTTCCATTAACTCATCTCCTCCGTGAGAACGACTCTTTTCTGGCATGTCTACAATCTATACTGTCCACCCACTAACGTCATTTCATATCCTCTAGTTTTTCTGTCTTTCTTGAGTGAGAGAAATACTTCTTTCAATATTTTCATAATTAGTTTGGCTTTGAAATGCATGAAGCTAACAATTGTACATTCGGACATATGACGGTTTTGAGATGAGTGACACACCACATGGAAATCCCTAAGCTGAAACTTGTCCAGCTGGTGCGATGAGTCCCACGTTGACGTCACTTTTACGTAACAAAACACTTGTGTTATGTGGGTTGCGATTGTCTAATTACGTAATAAAAATCACGTAATCGCGGAAAGACCTCATATAAACATTGCCTTGACCAACCTCCGTGCATACATAAAAATCATCTCACCCATGCCACAACGTACATGTCTCAAGTTGTGGTGTGATATGGAGAATGGCGCCACTGTTGGGGAGTGTACCAATGTTAAACATAGCCTTGTTTAGGTGTACCGGAATCCGAATATGCATTTTGCTACTGTCGAAAGTAGCCTATACCGACCCTAGTGGGTGCTATGGCCGCAACAGTGGCGCCACATGGTGGCCAATGAAACAGTGAACGTGTTGTGTTACTGTTCGAAACGTTCTACTTATTAAGGCGCCGCGTAACAATGTATGTATCGGTCAAAGAAAAAACAATTCAAAATATGATTAAGGTGATGAAACCCGCGTTGCATCCGTGGTTGAGTAGCCATCTTGGAATATGGTGCTTTTGCTTGTTACATTAACACATAGGGGCCTAATAACATTTTCGGGCAATATTATGCAGACATCAAACGACATTATTAAACAGCTAAATTGTTTGTATGTTACATGTAGGAATCCGACCCCTGATTCTGGTAAAACCGGATTCACGTGGCACCAGTTCCACGCAAGCGACATGACCTATATTCACATCCGGGCCACAGGTCAGGAGGTCACCGCGCAGATGCTGAACGACTATTACGCCCGGAAGTCGTTCATGTGGAACACTCTCGTGCCCGATATTACGAGACTGTTTCGGGACGAACGAGAAACGCCGAGAACTTTGTGCGCGGACCACCAGAGGTGGATATTCCTGACAATTAGCATCATCTTGCTCTTCTTGTTGCTCATCACCGTTTGCTACAGATGCAGACGATCACCGTCGAAGGCGTATTTATGACAGAGACAGTCGGCCTCATTTTATGTCGCCAAGAGGGATGCTCTTGTCGCATTCTCGCGCTGGTGTGCGGCGGAGGAGAAGCACATGAACTTTAATTAATGTTGTTTCAATGTTGTGTGTTTTGACACTACAATATTTTCATCAGCAGTTGTAATGTTGCAAAGACAGATAGTTAATTTATACACACCCATAAAGCAATGGTCTCGTTTAGATTACTGATTTAGATTATGCAAGATTGAAGGACATATCGTAAGGACACAGCTGCACTACAAAGAATACAAGAATGATGGAGCGTGTGAGTGGGTGGGTGGGTGGGTGGGTGGGTGGGTGGGTGGGTGAGTGAGTGAGTGAGTGAGTGAGTGAGTGAGTGAGTGAGCGATCGACCGAGCGAGAGAGGGGGGGGAGCAGACATAAAAAAACAGGACTAGTAGCGACTGGGCGGTAATAGTTTACTCTACCAGAATTACCTCATGTTTAACGCTGAGTTGAACATTAGTTAACGTAAAGTGAGAGTGAGTGAGTGAGTGAGTGAGTGAGTGCGTGAGTGAGTGAGTGAGTGAGTGAGTGAGTGAGTGAGTGAGAGATAGAGGGGGCGGGCAGACCCAAAACTCTACCAGAATTACCTCACATTAAACACTGAGTTGAACATTAGCTAACAGAAAGCCCACGTGCACACTAATAGATCAATGTGTGTTTAACGTAGTATATGTAAAACATTCTTAAGTATATAACTGAATAAACTTTTTTCAACTTTCCTAGGCCTGCATTGTAAATATGTTTTTCAATTAAGCGTCTTTCTAATCAAGTTTATCCGTCCAAAAGTGTGCAAAACCCACAAAATCAAGCCATACAATCGAGAACAAAGGTATATACATAATATCAGTGGAGTACTAGATAAACCACGAAACGTAACAATGTTAATAACTGCATTTATATTAAGACATTAACAATCTGTTTAATGTTGTTGCTTCTTCTTGGAGGCTTAAAAACCGTTACACGTGATTGTAGTATAAATATGTACATGCGTGTAGTTTAGGACAGCACGTGTATATCTTGTTATATTATTACTAGATGTACCACTTGAAATATTATTTTCATGACAGCGTGTTCACTGTTATATGTCATGCTTTGTTTCGCTGAACAAAAAAGCACAACAATAATATGTATCTACGACGTGGTTTTAAATATCAAATAAATGTATGTTTTACATGAATATACCTAAAAGGTAGTAACTTAACCAGCATTATACTACTGGATGCCGTTTTAAGTCAACAATTAACTAATTATATATAATCTGGTAAACAGTAATGATGACCTCCCATTTTGTATGTACATTAATAAAAGACTACCACTGGTTGTGGCAGACCACGTCAATGTCAGAATTGTTTAGTCAACAGGTGGCGTTACATGTGTCAATGTAATATTGACCAATCATAGCATTCGACAATTCGAAGCTCGAAACGTTGATAACAGACTGTTCCTTCCGGAACTATTTTACTATTTTAAGCTATGGTGCGTGGTGCCAAGATGACTAGGACGTCTTATTCTCAATTGAATACGCTACTATTAAAATACCATATATTAAAGCAACAGTCAAAGTGAAGGTCATACGAATCGAATTATACATCCATTTTTAGCGCAGCTCTACAGACGAGACCCAATGCCCTGCTGATATACGCATGTGTTTGTACATTTCTGTCGCCAGAACTTTTGTTACCACTGGACGTAACAAATGACTCGTTCATATTATTGTTCACAAGAATGATATTACAAAACGTTAACGTTTTCATAATTTGGCACTCGACTCGGCTTCCAAAATAACTGCATTGCAAGCCAGCTTGACATTGCTTAGTTTTCAAAATCTCTTAAATTACATATCGAGTACTTTCGTATAAGAATGCCCAGGCAGCATTAATCGCGTAGGTTAAGCAAACGGATTTGTTCCATCAGTTAGTACAAACGTCGGAAATATAATGTTATCGCAACAACATATTGGAATTCACTCGTCATTAATAAACCGTTTCAGCCATAACTTTTTTACTCTACGTATCACTGACGTCAGCAGAATTTCTGATCACATGTTTTCCATAAGTTTCGCTCCTAGATACGCATTCGAAAACACGTATATAAAGTCCTAAGAACGAATTAATATCCTCGCTGGTAAAAAAATCACTCAAGCATGTCATGGAAGGCCAGGAAATGCACCAGCGCTGAATGGATATATCACTGTTTCAACTTATAGCGGAAACTGCATTACGGGTACGTGTGAGATAAGTTAAAGGCGTGTTAAAAGGTAGATTGACCAAAACAGAAGAAATACTCGACATATCCAGTATTTCAACACAGACGCCATTCATGATTGGACCTGCCAGCCCTGCATGGGCGCCTTCCGCTCCAATGCTGGTGATGGTGATGGTGATGGTGATGATGATAGTGATGGTGATGAGATTATTATTCGTTATTCGTTAAGTGTTGACATAAGTTGGGGGCGATAAACCTATAGCTGAAACTGTCTACCGTTAAACGAGCAGGAACCGTGATAATAAGACCCACTTTTGTGACCTTATGACCTTTGTGACCAACAGCAGATCCTCCGAACCCATCTCACTAGAAAGTGGTACTGTTGCGGAAGTACAAGACTTCATCTACCTCGGGAACAACATCAGTACAAATGGTGGAGATGAGAAAGATGTGGAGCTACGCATCAATAAAGCTCGCCATGCCTTCAGAACCCTACGCCCTGTATGGCTCTCTTCCCAACACTAAGATCTGCAT
>OY759269.1:17282021-17324521 GCA_963662155.1 Lamellibrachia columna
TCTTCATTAAACCCAAGCTTAATAACACATGAGTCCCAACTGGAAATGTAGCGATTTGGGAATCAGAAGAACGCCCAGTGAACATGCGGATGGGGACTGGAGAGGCAGGGAGAAAGGGTGGGAAACAGGGAAACAAGTGACCGATCTAG
This sequence comes from Lamellibrachia columna, assembly GCA_963662155.1. Lineage (NCBI taxonomy): Eukaryota > Metazoa > Annelida > Polychaeta > Sabellida > Siboglinidae > Lamellibrachia > Lamellibrachia columna. The sequence goes on from OY759269.1 coordinate 17,282,171, forward strand.
AGTCTGACGTCACAATCCTAATAATTATGAGCGTGACTTCCGTCGAGCTTCGCCTTAGCAATCATGTTTACATATAATATATTACATTACTAGAGCTGCATACATCAGCCAGATCAAATTGTCCCATATACTATTCTAGCTGAAACAACGTTGCCCTTTGTTATCTTTCGAAAGTGCAAATGTTTGGGATATAAATGTAAAGACAAATACGACGGAATGTCCGACAGCGGTGGTCATGTTTGCAGGCTTGACGGACCTAGTTGCTAGGAAAACAGTCACGTGATGAATTCGTCAATTGAACCAAAGTAGAGTGGAGGCAGTGGGGAAATGACGGGAAGGGAGAGGATAAGAAACTATGGTTTCTAACGAAAAGGCAAGTGGCCGAGAGAGGACGAAAGTTTTGGAACATGCGGTAGACTGTGAGACGAACAAGGAGGCATGTGATATAGGAAGTTATTATCAAGCTTCCCACACGCCCATTACGTCCGTATGTACAGACTTCCCATTGACATCAACAATAGCTCTAAGCAATACGTAACAAGTATGCAGTGTTTAAGGATGAAATATCGCCTGTACCGCGGGATGTCACATTCATGTGTGTGTGTGTGTAATTTATCTCTCGTCACCTTTGCCCTATCGCTACAAAGAAGGCACACATTAGACACAGCAGAGGCAGCAGTTTATATATTCCGCATCGCGTTACGTGGGCGCGCGTTTGATGCTTCGGAGACCCAGCTTATTCCCTTTACGTTTAACCAGTTTCATCGGGTAGGATAATTTCAGGAAAAGAGCAATTTTTTTCGCTTGTGAGAAAGAAGTAGAAACGTTAGGTACAACGATGCTTGAGTAATTTATCACATCGTGGCAGGTTTCTTTTTACTGCGGAAGTGGAATTATATATGCGCTATTTTAATAGAGAGTTTCAGCTAGTTTTTCGCTCTACGTATCGCTAATTCCGTAACTTATTGGCATTGACGTCAGCTGAATTTGCCGGTCTCATGTTCGGCCCTATTCACAAGTTTCGCATAGAGACGCGCATACGTAAACATTGAAAAATGGCCTCCATTGGTGAATAGGCTACGTATCAGTTTTTAGACGTTACTTCAAAGAAGTTTTATATGCGATGTAATCTAGGCATCTATGAACAATAATAACGTCACAAGACAGTGAAATCCCCAGTCGTTACTGTCGTTTATACGTTTACGGACGAGTCAACACCTCAGCTGGTGGAAAATCACTCATGCATGGCACTGTTAAAGGCGAAGACATGCTCTGGAGGGGGGGTGGCAGGGGTCTCACCCTCAGTTCCACCGGTTTTTCGGGGCCTAATGCCCATCGATTTCGAGAGTCCACGTCCTACAAATCCCACTTCCCACATATTTGAGGCCATTCACCCATCTCCAACCAATGTCTCTCTTCCCATTCTTCCGCACCCTCACACTAGCGTTTAATGAGCAATTTCACGTGTAGATAACAACACTGCGTCTACGCGTGAGACAAGTTCAACTTATAATCTGTCTTTGTTGCAAATGTCACAGAAGATGGTTGTCGGCCTGTCAAAATGTTTGCACAACTTGCTACATCATTAGCGGACGGAATGTGTCAATGCACAAACAGGCAGTCCGCGTGCATGGGTCGTTAACTCGAAACCGTTCGTTGTGGTTGGGTCACAGTTTGCGGTACGGCAAACAAACATTGCTGTTGAATTATGTCAGGCTGTGGTTTAGTTTATGACGCACTGTGCCTTGTTCAAACGCAATTTAATGTGAAGTTGTACGGATTAAGGGCACATTAAGTGCGAAGGAAAGTGTGTACACATGTATAGAATATGAGCAATGTCCTCTCCGAACTCCTATTCGGCTTAGAGTGCTGACGCATTACTTACTTACATACATACTTACTTATTTACTTACTTACTTACTTACTTATGTCATCCACTCAATGTGGTGATATGATAATTCCCTCCCAGAGGTTTCGGTTCTTCATTGCCGCTATTAGATTTGTCCCGCTGAGGTTCGTGTCTTTCTCTGGGATGTTTTTGCAGAGTTGTTGTTGGTCAACCTCTTCTCTGAGGGCCAACGGGCTTCCAGAGCGTTGGTCGTGTAATTGCGCCATGACACGTTTATAATTGTCCGCAGCATTTTTATGTAGATGTCATCCAATGCATTTTTACTGTTTGTGTTCATATATCACGTCCATATATCAGGATCGGTTCAACCGTCGTCCTGAAAATCTTCAGTTAGGTGAGTCTGCTGATGAGCGCTCGCCAAACTTTGTCAAGGGTGTGAACTGCTGCCCATGCCTGGGCTTTTCTGCACTGGACGTCATGCTGTGGGTGTGTGTGGGATCCGAGATATTTAAAATCCTCTACTTTCTCAATTTGACTCCTGTCTGACGAGTGTACACTATCATGAGCAGACGGGTTGATAGCGATATACTAATAGTCTCAGTAGCACCTGCTTAAGGAAAACACTGCAAGTGTATTGGCGTGAGACCATCTCCAATACCAGGCTCCACCAAAGAGCACAACAGAGGGAACTGGAGGCTGCTGTGCTAACATGGGGCACAGCGGCAAGGAGAGCCCAAGACAGAGGGAACTGAAGGCTGCTGGGCTGACATGGGGCACAGCGACAAGGAGAGCCCAAGACAGAGAGAACTGAAGGCTGCTGGGCTGACATGGGGCACAGCGGCAAGGAGAGCCCAAGACAGAGAGAACTGAAGGCTGCTGGGCTGACATGGGGCACAGCGGCAAGGAGAGCCCAAGACAGAGGGAACTGAAGGCTGCTGGGCTGACATGGGGCACAGCGACAAGGAGAGCCCAAGACAGAGGGAACTGAAGGCTGCTGGGCTGACATGGGGCACAGCGACAAGGAGAGCCCAAGACAGAGGGAACTGAAGGCTGCTGGGCTGACATGGGGCACAGCGACAAGGAGAGCCCAAGACAGAGGGAACTGAAGGCTGCTGGGCTGACATGGGGCACAGCGACAAGGAGAGCCCAAGACAGAGGGAACTGAAGGCTGCTGGGCTGACATGGGGCACAGCGGCAAGGAGAGCCCAAGACAGAGGGAACTGAAGGCTGCTGGGCTGACATGGGGCACAGCGGCAAGGAGAGCCCAAGACAGAGGGAACTGAAGGCTGCTGGGCTGACATGGGGCACAGCGACAAGGAGAGCCCAAGACAGAGGGAACTGAAGGCTGCTGGGCTGACATGGGGCACAGCGACAAGGAGAGCCCAAGACAGAGGGAACTGAAGGCTGCTGGGCTGACATGGGGCACAGCGACAAGGAGAGCCCAAGACAGAGGGAACTGGAGGCTGCTGGGCTAACATGCGACATGCATAACATGCATAGCGAGATCTTGTGCGAGCCTTACGTGCTACACCTGGGCACGAAGGTGATTAGTGAAAAGTAAAATAGAATATGTCTAGTTCTCCCCGTTGCCGTTGTAGGTTCCTATACATTCATGTATGTATCCACTGAATAAATTAATCAACTCGGCCAGTAACACAACTAATTATTCCATCATCTACGTTATCACGTAATCATTAATATTTTATTCGATCAACGTCACTCTTCCATTTAGTCAGACACTCAATCACTCAGGAATGTTTTACCCATCGTTTTTATGTGTCTCATCCAAGTTTTTCAATTCGTCTGTTATATAATACCTATGTTCATTTATATAGTCGCGTCATCATTTTGACCTTGTCACCCACTGGCTGTAGTCCCGTAGAGGTCAACGGGCACGTCGTACGCCCGTGGTCATCCGTTGGAGATTAGAAAACAACATTAAGTCTGATGACACACACCCTTGAAAATGGCCACTTTTCCCCGAATACGACCCACGCAAGACTCGTTGCTACATGTCTGTGTAGTGCACTGTTTATGGGCCATCTTACATGTCGACGTAGTAAAGATAACGATGCATTGGTCGTATAGTAATGTCGTATCTTTCATAAAAGTCACATTGTGGCTTTAGTTACTTACGGGTATTATATAATAAACGATTATAACGGTGCATTTTCGAACTTTGTTGTTGCTGCTGCTGCTGCTGCTGCTGCTGCTGCTGCTGCTGCTGCTGCTGCTGCTGCTGCTGCTGCTGCTGCTGCTGCTGCTGCTGCTGCTGCTGCTGCTGCTGCTGCTGCTGCTGCTGCTGCTGCTGCTGCTGCTGCTGCTGCTGCTGCTGCTGCTGCTGCTGCTACTGGAATATTTGAAGATGATGATGATGAAGACGACGTCGACAACGACGACGGTGCCGATGGCGACGGTGATAACGATGATGATGATGACGATGACGATGACGATGACGATGACGATGATGACGATGATGATGATGACGATGTTCCACGCTGATGGGCCGTTGCTGGACTACCATCACTAGCCACAGCTAATATCATTCTTTGTTGCAACTCTCATCATCATCATCATCATAAGTCGTGTCTTTTTCTACCCAGAAGGTTGACGGCAACTGGTCTCCACTCATTCCTGCCCTGAAATCGTCATTATATTCTCAACTGCGATTCTAAGTCAGGTTATTGTGTGTGTGTATTGATCGCTCTCTGATCTCTGATCTCTGATCTCGCTCTCGGTGGATCAGAGCCCAACACGAACAATGCATTTGCACAGGGCATTTTTCTCTGGTGATTATGTATTATGGATCAATGTATGTTTGTTCTTCTGTGCTCTGCTCTATTTCCCATCTTCCCTTTGGACACAGCATGACATATCGGTATGTACATTTTAGATGCGTGGTTGTGTGAACAAAGCAAAGCCATACAGTCATACAAGTCATAAAAGTCATAAAAGTCATACAAATCATGTTGTGGCAATGATACTTCCACAGGGTGAACATGATTTACATCCAAAGCAACAGGCTCCGAATGGCAAATGCACAATGAAGCCATGCGTGTGTGGTCGCGTGCGTGCGTGCGTGCGTGCGTGCGTGGGTGCGTGCGTGCGTGCGTGCGTGCGTGCGTGCGTGCGTGCGTGCGTGCGTGCGTGCGTGCGTGCGTGCATCGTGGTATCAAGTATCTCACACAAGCACAATTATTCAAATTGATGGTATCTACGCAATAAATTGTGACCTCTTAATCTCTCTAGTGTTGTCGAATCTCATTCATTCTTTCAAATGACTATTTGGCTCCAGCTTTTCTGTCTTATATGCGGACCAAAGAAGTTGGGGTGGTCATCATTGCAGATTGGTCATCACCATCACACACACGTAAAAGGAATACCAGTATTGGTGGAATATAGAAAGAATATTGTTTTTTAATCAAGCCTACTATTAGATCAACAATTCGACCGAGATCGTGCTTAATAACAATCGATTTGTTGGCAATAACTGCGTTCATAATATTGCTATCAAGGATATTACAAAACTTCAACGTGTCCAAAATTGTTTGGCTAGGGTAGTTACACGATCTCCTCGTTTCTCTCGCTCAGTGCCACTTCTAAAATCATTGCATTGGCTCCTTGTGCGATATCGCATTATTTTTAAGATCTGTACAATTACCTATCAAGCCTTTTCAACCAAACAACCTGCATATTTACATGCAATGCTCACTCCAGCAAGACAGCCCAGACAACTTCGGTCATCTGGTTCTGATTTACTTTCTGTTCCCAGAGTTAAGACAAACGCTGGAACTCGAGCTTTCTCGGTTGCCGCACCAACCCTGTGGAATTCACTCCCCGACAGCGTAAAATCAGCAAGAAATATAACTTCATTTCGCCGTAATCTGAAAACCTATCTTTTCAAAATGGCCTAACCTCCTTAGCTTCTTGGCACCTCCATCCATCGGTTGACGATTGTTTGCATTGTACATGGTTACGAGAATGCCTAATCCTTTGGTTTTGTTGCGCCACTGAGCTCGGATTTTCCGAGGATATTGGCGTCAAAGAAGTCTTTTTTTTATTATTATTATTATTATGAATGGAGCAGTCGACGAATGAGATTAACGTTGAAGAGAGTTTCAGGAGGAAGCTGTTGTGTGTCGGTTGTAGAGAGTTGGACGCTTTGAAAGAATGGAAAAAGGAATGGCCAACGAAGACTGCGGATGTGCTCACAGCGGAGGGCTGAAGGAGAAGAAGAAGACCAAGACTGAGATGAAATGACTGCGTGAAGAGAGATTTGGCCGACGTTAGGGAGTGGAGAACAAGAGAGAGGGATGGGGAGAAAGAGAGCGAGGGATGGGGGGAGAACAAGAGCGAGGGATGGGGGAGACAAGAGCGAGGGATGGGGGAGAACGAGAGCGAGGGGTAGGGGGATTGGAGACGAGAGCGTGGGATGGGGAGAACGAGAGCGAGAGGTAGGGGAGTGGAGAACAAGAGCGAGGGATGGGGGAGAACGAGAGCGAGAGGTAGGGGAGTGGAGAACAAGAGCGAGGGATGGGGAGAACGAGAGCGAGAGGTAGGGGGAGTGGAGAACAAGAGCGTGGGATGGAGGAGAAAGAGAGCGAGAGTAGGGGGGTTGGAGAACAAGAGCGAGGGATGGGGAGAACGAAAGCGAGAGGTAGGGGGAGTGGAGAACGAGAGCGAGGGATGGGAGAGAACAAGAGCGAGGGATGGGAGAGAACGAGAGCGAGGGGTAGGGGGAGTGGAGAACAAGAGCGAAGGATAGGGGGGAGAAAGAGAGCGAGGGGTAGGGGGAGTGGAGAACAAGAGCGAAGGATAGGGGAGTGGAGAACGAGAGCGAGGGGTAGGGGAGTGGAGAACGAAAGCGAGAGGTATGGGGAGTGGAGGACGAGAGCGAGAGGTATGAGGAGTAGAGAACGAGAACGAGGGGCAGGGGGAGTGGAGAACGAAAGCGAGAGGTATGGGGAGTGGAGAACGAGAGCGAGAGGTATGGGGAGTAGAGAACGAGAGCGAGGGGTAGGCGGAGTGGCGAACGAGAACGAGGGGTAGGGGTAGTGGAGAACGAGAGCGAGGGGTAGGCGGAGTGGCGAACGCGAGCGAGGGGTAGGCGGAGTGGCGAACGAGAGCGAGGGGTAGGAGGAGTGGCGACTGCATGGAAACGGTACCAGTGATATGAAAGGAGAAGGAAAGTAAAACTCGAGGTCTAGGATCGATGCGAGCCTCATCCCGGATTCATGGACAAAGAGGAAAGCAACACGTGCAACTAGAACACAAGTACCGTGCAACAAGAACACAAGTACCGTGCAACAAGAACACAAGTACCGTGCAACTAGAACACATGCAATACAAGTACCGTGCTTACGTGAGGTATTATGTAAACACACTTTTTTTATCAGCAGCCGCTTTTCTGAAGGTCATAACGTCTTGACATCGCATCTTGCCTATGGCCATATGAGACAGTTCCTATCTATTATATAATATTGCATCTATATAGCAAACAAATGTTATTCTCATTATTCGTGGGGCTTTCGAACGCACGAATCAATCGCCATTTTCTCTGCCAATAAATGACTGTCGTATGCATCTGATACTCCCATGCAGTAAAGTTCAATGTCGTTATGTGTTACAAAACCATTCGAGTAGTTGTTGTTGTTGGTCTAAAAGACATCTGGACATTTTTATATGATGTCCTTTCTACACATGGTGCGGGTTGCGATAAGATTATCTATGACCTTCAACATAAGATCAGTTGTGACCTGTTTCTGCGCTTCGCTGATGCTAAATTACTTGTGGTTTTATGTGGATTCTTTATTGACTGGTTCTTCATTTTGGGTAACATATTACATGCACATCGCACAGCGGCGTCTAATTAAGTGTGTATTTATGTGCATACGTTACAGGCTTTTGCAATAAGCAGCTCTTTTACAGCGTCGGTGTGATTCTGTATTTGTTTCTGCAAACCAGCTACGATCCCTAGTCGCTAACATTGATTAGCATGAATGATGTTTTTCCTATAAAGGGAATTCTTAAAATTCCCCGGATAAGCTCGTAACTACGGGAGTGCAGCATCTCTGTGTATTCTAGGTCGTAGAACTAGCTACTGATGGTTTATTCCAGTTTCCGGTGTGCGTATCTATCTGCAATCCGCACTCTCCTTACTACACGCCAATCTTCTCAGAATTATTTCTGCAAAAAAAATATGTTTATCCAATTAGAAATTAATTACGCTCCAAGGAATAAATCAATAGTTGTGCGCATCATGTTCGTATACATAAACGAACCGCCTTCTAAACTATGCAAATATGAATGCGTATTTTCAGCACAGATAGTTGGTAGATACATTGGATATTCATTCGGCTATATTTGTCTTGTTTTTATTGGCGCTAGCATCGTCCTGAAACATGTACAAACATCGGCGCTATCGCCACTACTAGCAGCACATGCGGCCGCAGCAGTTGCGCCAATACTAGCACGGTTTGTTTTTTGTAACATAATTAATTGGCGGTGTGAGCAGTAGCGGAAATAGTAATTAATTGCAAGCTCGACGACGCTGAAAGTACATCTGATGTAGCAAGATTCGACAAGACTGCCATCCAATGCAAAAAACCTATATGGCAAGTGAACATAATTCAAGTCCTTCCCCAAACTGACTTGGTGGGACTCCCTTATCGAGAGTTCAACGATTTTTCACCTATGTGTAACCCACCCTTCTGAGATATTTGTCAATTTTGTTTTCATAGCTGCATTTACATATTTTCCGTCCATCGTATTGTGTAGATACACTTACCAAAATAGGTCAACACTTACCAATTAGGTCATCAAATAATGTTAGGTTTAGGGGGTTAGCATTACATAATGTGGGCAACGACGCGTATGGTGCTCCCTAACATCTTATGATGATCAGACTAAACAAACGGTGCCTTCCTCAAACGGACTTGATGGTACTCTCTAACATCTTATGATGATCAGACTAAACAAACGGTGCCTTCCCCAAACGGACTTGATGGTGCTCTCTAACATCTTATGATGATCAGACTAAACAAACGGTGCTTTCCCCAAACGGACGTGATGGTACTCTCTAATATCTTATGATGATCAGACTAAACAAACAGTGCCTTCCCCAAACGGACTTGATGGTACTCTCGGATATCTTATGATGATCAGACTAAACAAACGGTGCCTTCCCCAAACGGACGTGATGGTACTCTCTATCATCTTATGATGATCAGACTAAACAAACGGTGCCTTCCCCAAACAGACTTGATGGTACTCCCTAACATCTTATGATGATCAAACTAAATAAACGGTGCCTTCCCCTAACGGGTGTGATGGTACTCTCTGACATCTTATGATGATCAGACTAAACAAACGGTACCTTCCCCAAACGGACTTGATGGTACTCTCTAACATCTTATGATGATCAGACTAAACAAACGGTGCCTTCCCCTAACGGATGTGATGGTACTCCCTAACATCTTATGATGATCAGACTAAACAAACGGTGCCTTCCCCAAACGGACTTGATGGTACTCTCTGACATCTTGTGATGATCAGACTAAACAAACGGTGCCTTCCCCAAACGGTCTTGATGATACCACTTAACATCTTGAGGTGATCAGACTAAACAAACGGTGCCTTCCCCAAACGGATTCCCCGGTCTATCCTATTGTCAGACGACAATAGGGAAGACCGGAGTTGTTGTAACTAACTACATATGTACTACAGTTTAAAGAAATGAGATGGTGCTGGGACAAGTTCTATCATTTCCCCGGACAAAATGTAACATTACGGTGTCAAGTGAAACATTGGGAGAGGCAATGTGTTGGGAAAGGGCCATCCATAGTGAATCGGATGCCGATTGTGTTCATTGCAGTGTTTGCACGGTGTTCCAGTAGGAGACTTGCCCATTAGTTTGCACGGTGTTCCAATAGGAGACTTGCCCATTAGTTTGCGCGGTGTTCCAATAGGAGACTTGCCCATTAGTTTGCACGGTGTTCCAATAGGAGACTTGCCCATTAGTTTGCGCGGTGTTCCAATAGGAGACTTGCCCATTAGTTTGCGCGGTGTTCCAATAGGAGACTTGCACATTAGTTTGCACGGTGTTCCAATAGGAGACTTGCCCATTAGTTTGCGCGGTGTTCCAATAGGAGACTTGCCCATTAGTTTGCACGGTGTTCCAATAGGAGACTTGCCCATTAGTTTGCGCGGTGTTCCAGTAGGAGACTTGCCCATTAGTTTGCGCGGTGTTCCAATAGGAGACTTGCCCATTACTTTTTATAATGTTACATGTATTTTATGTATAGCAAATTAAGTCTTATAAACTGTTCATATTTCCTAGATGTGTATTGAAACTATTTGCGGTCAGTGATTGATTATACTGATGCGTGATGCTTGATGCTTGATGAGATACTCCACTTACGGCTGATCACAGCTAAACTATGTTACACTGGATCGTAATGGTAAAACACCTACATGTTGCAACTTGCCCGGGTGGGTGATACAACTAGTCCCGCATTGGGTAAATTGTAACACTTTAGTAGATCTCATAAAACGTATCATTGCACAGATGTGTATTACATTAAGCATATATTTATGCACTTGCTATGTGCGGAATATATTTGCGGCTTCGTTGCTGTTAAAAAGGTTTCGGTCGGGTAACAATTCGAACCAAGATCCTGAGAGATGCTGTTTTGTATTACAACTAGCCCGGGTTTCCCTTATATATTCTCATAGAACAAATCATAGGAATCTCCGGTGACAGGTCTAGACAACGACTGCAAGCCTAGAGACGACGGATGCAAATCCCGCTGGGACTCATCGTTTCCCCGGATAGCAACTAATTTTCATACGATTTCCATATCTTCTGAGATCGGCAGTGCAACGAATGCTATGCCAGGGGAGACCGGGGCTAGTTGGCAAGTTGTCGCTTAGTCGTTTTACGAAAATATAGTACACATATGAAGTCACCATCGACATTAGTTGGTTGTATGCATATATATATATATATATATATATATATATATATATATATATATATATATATATATATATATATATATATAATACTTCCCAAAGAAGTTGAGATGGCCTTGGAATGAACAGGTCTGCCAGGGGGTGAAGTGTAAAGCGCAATGGGCAGTCCTATGGACCGGATACCGCGCTATATAAGAACGTACCTTTACCTTTATATATATATATATATATATATATATATATATATATATATATATATATATATATATATATATATATATATATATATATATATATATATATATATATATATATATATATACAACCGCGCCTGGGGAACTTCACATAACTACGTAAGTACAATATGAAATATCAATGGCATGGTATATTTTATTTACGAATAATGCAACTAATGCATACGTTGACAGAAATAATACGTCTATCATACTTTAAAAAAAACGACTTTAATTTAAAATTTTAACAACTAGCCCCAGTTTCTTCTGCTATAACGCCAGCAGTTGAAAGCATCAGGAAGGCTGTCAGCAGTCATTATATCGTCAGAAATACCTTATCTTCCGACGTCCCAGAATCAGAATAACTTTCAGTCATTTTCGTATCTCCAGTGGTTTGTATAATTCGACCTCGACGGAGCTGTTTACATTTCAGATCACTGTTTTAGTTTTACTGATAATAAACGTTTGGTCGATATACACAAATTACAATAAAATATATACAAGTTCGATTTATATCGGTGATATAAACAAGTATGTTGGCTAACCACAGACATTCCGCGCGGTTGTCATTTGAAACAACGAATCGAGCAACATTTGCAGAACCGAGTGTTTTTGTGTCAACACTTCTGATTGGTTGATACTGCAAGTGGGACAAAGTACAACGCTACGTGCCCAGGAGGTGGTACCACCAGGAGTGATAACCCTATCACCACTCGCTAATGAGGACGGTTTCAGCCGTTAATTAAAACGGTTCTACTGCCGAGAATGTTTCATCAGTAGCCTCGCCCTAGTAACAATTAAGCATGCATGCGAACCGCGGCGATTAGATAACGCTGACGCCTTAGCAAGCGTCTAGGCGATATGTCGTGAGTGGGGGTAAAATTATACCCGAGGCTCCACTTAGAAGCTTTTAGTTAGACCATAAACATAAGTGGTGCTTGCGATCTTGTCCGAGACAAAGAGGTATGCGTTGCTACCGGAGCCCGACTAAATACTGCCCATCGGTGCTGCCAGTGCTCACGAGACGTTGGAGTGTGCGGTGCGGTGCGTAACGTCTTGTCGTCCGACTTCACAGGTAAGACCAGGTCGGACAGTTCTGACGGCAATGCTGTCTATTCTTTGACCAGTTGCAACGCGCCTGTGTTGTGCACCAGCGTATTTGCTACGGGTATTGTGAAACGCTGCCGGTTTGATTATTATAATAATGCAGTGTTTCGTGTAGAGTCGATGGAAGACTTGTTTTACTATGGAATACGCACTAATGTACGTATAACCCATCCGTCTATCCGTCCACGCACGCACGCATGCATGCACGCACGCACGCACGCAATCACTCACTCAATCACTCATTCACTCATTCATTCATTCATCCATTGACCGGGCCGATCGTAGGGGTGCGCGCTTGGAGGCTTCCACAGAGATCTTTCTCCATCTGGGACGGTTGTGAGCAGCATTGCATAATTCCCGTGGCTCCAGACCCGTCCACTCTCGAGTGTTGTCCATGTACATTTTGTGTGTGATTTTCCTCGTTTTCTGCCGCTTTTGACCGTGCCTTGTAGTATTGCTTTGGCTAGTGTGCTGTGCCCGGTTGCATGACCAAACCATTGTAAATTTCGGCGTTTTACTGTGGCCAAAAGCGGTTCTTCTGGTCCTGCGGCTTGGGTGATTGTTTGCATCACTGATATATTTGTTATGTGGTCTCTGTAAGAAATCCTTCTGAAAAATGTCATCTCAAATGCGGCTATTCTTCTTTCGGACTCGGCTTTCAGGTTCCAGCTTTCGCATCCGTATGTCAGCACTGACACAACCAGGCTTTTATAGAGTCGTATCTTTGTTGCCGTTTTGATGTTGTTTGATGTTTCCTCTGTGGAGTCGCCCTCAGATCAGAAATGATCGACCCGAGATACTTGAATGATTTTACTTCTTCGATGCGTTCTCCTTTCATTAATAATTTTTATAATACGTATTGGCGCTATTCCGCTGTTGACCATGATCTTGCTCTTTTCTGCACTTATTTCCATTCCTTACGCACGCGCTCATTCACACACACACACACACACACACACACACACACACACACACACACACACACACACACACACACACACACACACACACGCACGCACGCATGCACGCACGCGCGCACGCACACACACACCACACACACACACACACACACACACACACACACACACACATATATTCACGCACGCACGCACGTACGCAATCACGCACTCACACATACACACACACACACACACACACACACACACACACACACACACACACGCACGCACGCACGCACGCACGCACACACTTTCTGTTGCCATCCTCTTGAGACAACAACCTTAGCAGCAATTCTAATTTCGAACTTCAAAAGCCTCAATCATTACGTCAGCGTCTTTGTTTTCTACGTAGATAGATGTCTTCAGGAGGAAACACAAGTAGGCCTTATCATTCGTCAGTCGGCACCACGGCTATTACTGTAAGCGATACATACCACTAGTCTATCATTATTAAATACGCATATTTTTACCATTTGTGTGGGCCTTTAAATATAACAATAAGTATCACGTGAAATCGACCAGCTCAAACGAGAAGCACGTGTATCCAAATTACTACTCACGCGTTTATCACTAACAGCATCACCAAATGGCACCCACATGTAACACATGTAACACATGTAACACATGTAACACATGTAACACATGTTATTAAATGCACAGATTGCTCCTTTTTATCGTAAAATCATGTTATATCATAAATCATATATATTCTAACATCCTGACATCCGATGCGTGGTAGAATGAGACGCAGTTTTAAAATACATTGCAACCGTTATATGTTTATGAATATTGAACTTGGCGTTTGTCATGCAATATTTATAAACATCACAGTCGTGTCGAAACATTCAAATTAAACAGATGACGGTCAAATGTTATGGAAACTGTGGTTCATTAAAACACATTTAGGAAGTTAGGTGCTGAAGATGTTGGAATAAATATGGTGTACCCTGCAGTACATACTGCGAATTTGTCATAAAAACGATCAGATTGGGTGCTTATAAACAACCGCTTTGAGTACGTAATTTGGTCGTTTTGTGCATCTCATATCATCCAACTAATGGAACAGCCGTGTCGCAGAACGAACCAGTCTTACAGCTTTTAACCTAGCTACAAAAAAGCGACGGCAAATGGGCAATCCACACTAAGTGATCCGTCACCATCTTGTTTTAGCCTGAAACAAGTAGACCGCGACCGACTGTCGATTATCTCGCCCGGGCCACTTTTGATGCGGCGTTCTCGCTGATTGCTTACTCGGCATGTCTCTCAGCACCATGACTGCCTGATCTATCGATCGTGTCTCTCAAATACCTGGCAACATTTAATGCGTCTGTACTGATTGTACGCACAATTACGCACCGTTATTTGCGTACTGAGCAATACCCCTAGGGAAAAGGCTAGTTTCACAATTGCCTATTGACAAGTTTCAACTTCATCTTCCAGTATAGGGCTGAGTTCTTTGTGAGTGGGTCTTGCGCTGTTTAGACAGGTTGTACATTTATCCCCTGTGTGTGATATTTTACTTCTCCTGGCATAGACACCAGATAGACGGAACCGGCGGCTATTGTTGTTTCTTCCGAATTCTGAAAGACACAGGCGATGTGGGGTGAACGAAATTAACCGAGCTTCAACACGACAGTCGGTGGACTCGAACCCTGGTCCTCTTGATTGACAGGTTGTATTTGGGTTGTCAGTCAGTCAATCAATCAATCAATCAATCAATCAATCAACCAATCGATTGATCGATCGATCGATCGATCAATCAATCAAACAAACAAACAATCAATTAATCAATCAGTCAAACAAACAAACAAACAAGCAAACAATTAATCAATAAATTTATTTCAAACAGTTTGACATTACAAGGAGTCCAACTACTTTTGACTGAATGTTCGTCATGCTGGCTGTAATCACCGTGCACATGACTAAATAAACCGTCTGTCATTCACATGTCTTCGATTCTAATGTATGTTACTTTACTATTGATTGTCGTTCATGTAATTTGATTATTCGTTTTTTTATTGTACGCGTCTAAATTTACGAAAACAAATTACACTGTGATAATTCTAACGTAAAACCAATAGCGTAAAATAAACCGCCATATGAAACACTGAATTCGCTTACATAGATCATTAGTTTTCATGTAACAAACACGTGTTTGCCTTATTATTTTACACTAATAACTGTGTTATTCATATGTGTCACCTAGATGTTCGACAGCGTTGATTTGTAGATATACATTATCAGCAGTTGGTTTGACTTAGTTGTAAGTAACACACAGGTGGCTTTAAGCGTGAGTTCTAAAAATAGCACATTATTTACGAGTGGTTGTCCTCTTCAATTATTAGATGTCAATATTGTGTCGTAGCATCTACAGAGATAGTGGGTGATTTCATAGAACGCGTTACAACTCGAATAGCTGACACTTGACAGCGGATGGGCTTCGTAGCTCGAGGGATTTGTCTAAGCGCTTTATTGCTAAGCAATTCAGGTTGACACGCCCATCCATCAACTTCCGTTATGTTTGAGTACGATTTCCAATGTTTACCGTTCACGTCAAATAAAATAGGTGACGCCTCGGCAGTGAAACTTGCATTCGAACGATGAATATAACGTATTGTTATTTAGCACGATTTAAGATAATTTAACATGGTTTAGCACCACTTAAAACAAGATCTAACACAATTGAATACTACGTATCAAAATGTAACACAATTTAACCGGACTTAACATTATTCAACATAACTTAATACGATCTAACATACTTTAAGATCATTTAACACAATGTAATACTATTTAACATGATTTAACAATAACGACATCCGTGGTGTTGGCCTTGCGGGATAATGTTCTATTTATGTTACGATTACCTTCCAAAAATGTAACTACCAATAATGATTCCCGTTAAAACAAGTTAAAACAAGTTAAAACAAGTTAAAACAAGTAGTTACTCATGTTGCTCAAACTGTGTTTTGTGTATGTTACATAATAACCACAACAAGATTATGTTCAAGTTATGTTTTATATATTAGTCACACTAGATTTCTCATTTTGATTAATTGTAATTTTAATTATTTAATTAATTGCTATATATTCTTTGATTAGAAGTCGGTAGACATCAGCAACCTCAACGTAATTACTGGAAATCAATTCCTAGGTAATACGGCTGTTTTTTTCACCGTCGACTTCGTTTCTACCTGTTGTTTTGGGGGCGTGGCTCTAAGTAGTTACAGTGACTAAGTGCATGGCTATAGACAGTGGTGGATACACATGAACGAATAGTCTTTGCGCAGTATATGTAACGCAGCTGAATACTTCCCAGATACGTCGAGTTGGTGTTGGAATGAACAGGTCTGCCAGGGTGAAGTGCAAAACGCTTTGGACAGTCCCAATGACTGGATGTTACGCTATATAAGAACGTAGCTTCTTTACCTAAATAACATGTTTACGATTTATAAAATGGACATCGACAGGAGACATTTGCGGCCATCTTGAAAACATTCCAGCCATTTTGGATTTGGGCTGGAATTGGATTTGAGAATGACTCAATGAGAATATCCGCGCGAAGTGTCACGCTTTTATCACCATTTGAACGTTTCTTCTCAAAAATGGATCTTATTTGCTGTACTATAAATGGTTTGATGTTTCTGTTTTGCAGACATGACGTGGGCCGCATCTCTCTTGAGTCACGTGTACTTGGTGTGTGCGTCGGTCTGTCTGGCCGTGCCCGCCTTCTCGTCCTCGGCTCACGTGATTGTCCACACCGACTATGGCGACCTGCGAGGCACCAGAACGACCGGCCTTGACTACAATATCGGTCAAGGTAACACCATTGTCCAACAAGTTCGTGGAATAATACTAATAATAATAATAATGATGATGCTAATAATAACAATAATAATAATACAAATCATTGCTAGGAGCGCAGTGGCTTAGTGGTCAGAACAACAGACTATCAATCGAGATGAACCGAGTTCAAATCCTCTTGCTGCCGTTTCGAAGCTCGTGCAATTTCGTTCACTCCACGTTGCCTCAGTTCATTCAGCTGTATAAATGAGTGCCTCGTACAGACAGAGGAGAATACATGCGAACGAGTCATCTTCGCGCAGTATTTTCGCGGCATGGTTAAATGTTTCCCAGAAAAGTTCACTTGGTGTTGGAATGAACAGGTGTGTCGTGGGGTGAAGTTGATTGACAGGTACCAACGCGTTGGTAGTTAATTAAACAGACGCTGACAGTGATGCGTTGGTCGATTTAATCAACGCGTCGATTGTAGATCAAATCCAATTAGTACAGGGTAGTCCAAGTTTCCTGTTATGATGCTATGTACGTCCGAAGCTTCCGGACGTCGTCTAGTGGTAATTACCGGTTTCCGAATATTCCAAGCCCGAAGGTTTCCGGTGTCGCGACAACAAGTTGAAGAATATGGTCTGTTGTATCGTAACCGAATGCGTAACGCATAACGTACTGTACAACGTACTGCATAACGTACTGTAGAGCGTACTGCATAGCGTACTGTACAACGTGCTGCCGACCGTACTGGACAACGCATTGCATAACGTACTACCCAACGTATGCAAGGAACCTGAGCTCAGAGACACAAACCAGAATATTGGACCTAAAAAATTTTGCTTTCAAATTGTGCTTTCACTCTTAAAGGTATAAACAGGATTTTCATTGGTCCACTGATACCGAACAAGTTGCTGGTTTCGCATAAATAAAATACCTCAATTATCTAAACATTTCGATTTCAATGTACATCAAACTTAACAATGTCTTACTTCTTGTTTAACCTTAATTGTTGTAGTATATTTACCGTCAGAAATTGTATCAAACGAGAATTCGAAATCTAGTAATGAAATTCTTTCATATTTAGGGAATAATACACTGTTTGTTGATGTCACGAGAGTGCTACCAGCCAGATAACGTCACGAGTGTCGGAGGCACGAGTGGTGGTATATGGCTGGTGACACTCAAGTGACATCAACAAACAGTATGTTATTCTCTTTATATAACTGCAAATTCACACTTGAGCATACTTTTTCACTTCCTACATTTGTAAATACGCTGCTGGTTTCACGAAGCAATGCTACAGTTCGACGGAACCGATGCGGACGTTTGACGCAGATTACGAAAATCACAACAATCACAGAAAACATGCAAATCGTTCGAACAATCTCGTGTTTATGTCAACGCGCGTACTCGGTCGCGTTCGAAGTGATTTAAACGTCAGGGGATTTTCAGAACGAGGCTGCCGTGTGTTATCTGGGTTGATATATCACGGTAAAATGCTCTAGACCAATCAGATAGTCTTATTACCGTCATATATCCATCCAGATAATGCACGACAGCCTCGTTCTGATAATCCTACGTTAAACATACGTTTGTAAACGTCGAGCGGAAATCAGCACGGCTGGCCGTTGTATAACTTACAGCAATCCAGCAGGTGTATGTGTATGTTTGTATGCTATGCTATGCTGTTATGCTATGCTATGTTGTGCTATGTTGTGCTATGCTATGCTATGCTATGCTATGCTATGCTATGCCGTGCTGCTCCTTCTGCACGTTTTGCATATCGGGCGTCAAATTTTCTAAAAAAACTTTCGTACAATTGTTCACAACGTCACGCGTATTTTCTTCGATTGTCCCAAGTTACGTATACAAGGGCAAGAGGTCGCTAGACGTTGCTACGACGCCAGTATGACATAGCACTTTCGATAGTTGGATTCCCAGAAACCATCATAAAAACCATCATCAGATATTGACTGGCATTACCAAGTGCCAGGGCATAGATGGATATTTCTGTGAAACGTTGTTAATATTGTTAACGTGACAATTACTTAGTTATCCGAAAGTTATCCCTACCGGAGGATGGGTGTTTGTTCTAGTCTAACAAGTGTCCATTCCTTCGAATTCGTTCGATTGTTAACGTTAATCGTTGCAAAGCGCTGCTGCGTATGCTCCTTCGTAACGTAATGCTTCTGTCACCAGGGGCCGTGACCGACAGCGTCGATAGATTCTACGGGGTGCCGTACGCCGCGCCCCCTGTTGGCGATATGCGGTTCAAGGTAAACGGTTTATCATCAGTTGAATGAAATGACGCCTTCAGTAAAATTAGTAACATCCTTTGATTGTTCTACTATAAACCTGAACATAATTAATTAATCCAATCATCCAAGCATACACGCATAGACGCGTACACATCCGTACGCGCTTGCGTGCGTTCGTGCATACAACGATGTACATGCGTACATCCGTACGTGCGTGCGTTCGTTCGTGCATACGTACGTGCGAACGTGCCTTCGCTGTTGCAGCCACCCCGTCCCCCAGATCGTTGGGCCGACGTCCGTGAGGCGACGCGTCACGGCTGGGTGTGTCCACAGATCGCTATCGTTGACAACCGGACGTCTGAGGCCCACCAGCGGGAAGACTGTCTCTACCTCGACGTCTACGCCCCATTCCAGGTACATCCTTAACGAGCTTCCGTACCATAATGGTTTAAGGCACCTTACACTTACACATTGTGCAGTAGACAAAGAAAATACAGTAATTAGATAACGCTAATGCAGTGCCGGATTCGGACAAGGCAGACTGTGCAGTTGCTCGGGGGCCGCCACAAAACCTGTGTTGGGTCATGGCCTCTTGGCTTTGTGTTAAACACAAATTACAAGAATAACTTGTTGTGTCACCACGTGGTAACGTGACAATAAATTATAGACAAACTAATGGGTTGTGTCGTAACTGTCTTTGTTTATTCGTCGTCAGACATTTTGTGTTATACATATTATACATATTATATTAATATGCGTTTTGCATACACGTGTCAGTTGTCTATATTTACTAAGTGGCAAATACTATATTGTTTTCATGTTTGTCTTTTGGTTGGCTCCCACTAACCTTACGTGTGTAAAACGTGATACAAACAAGTGCTGTCTGTCTGTCGGAAACCAGTAGATATAATATGAAATGAAAATTATGAAATGAGATGGTTATACGATGCAGAGTTGTGTTCTAAATACTAAACGTTGTTTTTGAGCTGTGAAGTCCTTATTGTAATACGTGGGGAGGAATGAGAACCATTGTGATGGGATAGAGGGTCAATCACTGCCCAGTGTCAATCACTGTCCAGACGTTAGAGGGGGAAGACCACTCTACAACATTGCATTGGTGGCCATGTTAATGTTTTGTCTGATTATAAGAAGACGTGACCTATAAAAATTCAGAAATTTTTTCACAGAAACTGCCATGTTTTGTCAAAGTCACATACCAGCTCTTTTAAAATGCCCCCATGTGCGATGCCCGTCAATATTTACAAAAATAGCCATGTATTCATGCGCCCACGTGGCCCATAGCAGTTCCCATAAATCCCTCCGCTTGTTAAACTCTCACAAAAATGCAATATTTCACAGCTAGTACCTTCTGCAAACAAACCTGTGAATATGCCTGCTCAACTGTACTTATGTCACATCATATGAATTGTTTAATTTCACATATCACAATTTAATACGCCCTATTTTTAATTCAGGATAGCTTCCTTACTCAGCACGTGCTAGAACCAACCAGGGGAGAAAATGTATTAGATGTAGTTTTGTTATCACAAAAAGAATTATTGGACAATGTAAAAATACACGAACCATTGGGTAACAGTGACCACAATCAAATACATTTTGACATCATTCTAAAATCAGAAAGTAAAAATAAAAAACGTATAGGAGAAACTTCCAAAAAGGCAACTATAAAGATATGAGAAAATACTTGGAATTGAGAGTATCATCGATAAATGTGTTCCCTTGAAAAAACTAGGAAAACAGTCTAGAAAGAAACACTTGTCAAAAGAAGCTATTAGAAAAATAGTGTTTAAGCAAACTAGAAAGGATGAAGACTATGCAAATTACAAAGAGGCACTTAACCCAGCTACAACTGAAACAAGAAAATCTAAAAGAACCTTTGAAAAAAAATTGGCAGGTACTATAAAAAAAATGACAGCAAGAGTTTCTATGCTTATGTAAGGAGTAAACAGAAAGTTCGAGATAAGGTCGGACCACTGGAAAACAACAGGGGAAACATAATTTCAGACGGGTTTTAAATGGCAGAGGTCCTGAATCAGTATTTCAGCTCAGTATTTACCAAAGAAGGTATCAGCTCACTTCCAGTTCCATTTACTAAATTTGAGGGCAATAAACCAGAACATTTAGGGCAGTTATGTGTAACTCCTGAAATTATAGCAAACAAATTAAGAAGATGAAAGATAATAAATCACCGGGAGTTGATGGGATACCACCAAAACTGCTCAAGGAAATTGTTGAGGAAATTAGTACACCACTTGCAAAATTGTTTAACTTGTCACTAGAAGAAGGAATAGTTCCTTCAGAATGGAAACAAGCAAACATTACGCCGCTATTTAAGAAGGGATCGAAAAAAAAGCCAAAAAATTACAGACCAGTGAGTTTAACATCAGTTGTATGTAAATTACTCGAAACATTAATTAGAGACCACGTGGTGGAATTCCTTGTAAAACATAATTTAATAAATACATCTCAACATGGGTTCCTAAAAGCTAGGTCATGTCTAACCAATCTCTTAGGTTTTTTTAAAGGAATTACAAAGTGGGTAGATGACGGGTCACCAGTGGATGTTGTCTACTTAGATTTTCATAAAGCTTTCGATAAAGTGCCACACCAAAGATTGATACTTAAACTAAAAGCCCATGGCATAGGTAATGATGTAATCAACTGGATAGAAAAGTGGCTTACACACAGAAGACAGAGAGCAATAGTAGATGGTGAGATTTCAAACTGGAAATCGGTTTTGAGTGGGGTACCACAGGGATCAGTATTAGGCCCTATACTGTTTTTTTTAATATATATAAATGATTTAGAAGATGACATATCTAGCAAAGTACTCAAATTTGCAGATGACACAAAAGTATTCAGAAATGTAAAGAATGATACAGATAAACAAAGTTTACAGGATGATCTAGATAAATTAGTTAAATGGTCAGAAAAATGGCAACTGTTGTTACATTTTTTGAAGTGTAAATGTATAGACATAGGACATGGAAACATGGACGAAGAACATAAATTGGCGGATGCTGTACTAGGAGTAACATTTAGTGCTGAAAGTTTCAGAGCAATGTGGGATTGCTGCTTCAAAAGGAAATCAAAGTCTAGGGCTAATTGGGAGAACTATCATGTATAAGGAGAAACAGCTAATTGTACCTCTGTACAAAGGATTAGTTACACCACATTTGGAATATTGTATTCAAGCACGGAGGCCGTGTCGTAAAAAGGACATAGACAAGCTTGTAAGAATACAACGAAGAGCAACTAAAATGATTCCAGAATTGAGAGACCTTAGTTATGAAAGCCGCTTATTACAATGTGGTTTGACAACACTAGAGATCAGGAGACTAAGAGGAGACCAAATCGAAGTGTTTAAAATAGTGAACGGTTATGAGGATGTTGATAGGAATATGTTCTTCAAACTTAAAGAAGGCAGTAGATCCAGAGGACACAAAGCAGCATTGGTTAAGGAGCAGTGTAGGTTGGACATGAGAAAGTACTCTTTCTCACAGAGGGTGATAAATTAATGGAACAAACTGCCAAATGATTGTGTTAATGCTAGTAGTGTGAATATGTTTAAAAATAGAATTGACAGATATTTGATAAGGTCGGGCTACACATAGATGACAAAATTGTTGGACTCTCGATAAGCCAATGGCTTCCTTGTCTACTTGCCATCAGGAACTTGTTGTTTGGGATGGCAATCTTGTTAAATCTACATTGTTGCACGTTGATAACCCCGATGTTGCAGGTTGATGGATAACCCGGATGTGGCAAGTTGATAACCCAGATTTTGCATGTTAATAACCAGGATGTTGCATGTTGATAACCCGGTTGTTGCAGGTTGATAACCAGGATGTCGTAGGTTGATAACCCGGATGTTGCAGGTTGATAACCTGGTTGTTGCAGATTGATAACCCGGATGTTTTAGGTTGATAACCAGGATGTTGCATGTTGATAACACGGTTGTTGCAGGTTGATAAATAGGATGTTGCAGGTTGATAACCCGGTTGTTGCAGGTTGATGACCCGACGGCCGTGTACCCTGTGATGCTGTATATTCACGGCGGTTCGTTTGAGGTGGGGAGCGGCTCAGTCTACGACGGCTCAGTGCTCGCTCTGCACGGCGTCGTCGTCGTCACCGTCAACTACCGCCTCGGGGCCCTCGGTAGGTGTCACCACTCACGGCAGATAGAAAAACATTCGTTGTAGTAACAACCAAACTTCTGTTCGTGCCGCTCCTTGTGGGAAGAAGGGGATGACATTGATGACGATATTATTGCTATCACTGTTATGGTTATAATCGTTATCGTCATTATTGTTATTGTGGCAATGGTGTTGCAAAAAAAGAATAACATGCGTTGCTCATTTAGCTGTTGTTGCCAGTCGGAATCACAGCAATGTTGACAGAAGCGATAAAGATAGCTATGATTATAGTCAACAATAATACAATCAGGGGTTGACCTTAGATTGTGGCTATCAGCCATTAAACATATGGCTTGGCCTCCGCAACTGTAGTGTGTATTGTAGTGTTAATGGTTAATCACGCGTCATCCTGCCCTGTCCGTAGGGTTCCTGACCACCGGCGACGACATACTGCCCGGCAACTACGGACTGTTGGACCAGATCGCCGCCCTAAAGTGGACGCAAGTCAACATCGCCAACTTCCGTGGCGATCCGACCAGAGTCGTCGTGTTTGGTCAGAGCGCCGGTGGCGCCTCTGTCGGCCTGCTTATGTTAACGTGCAATACTGCAGGTGATTGTGTGTTGTTGTTTGATCGGGATGGGATCGGTACCCAGTAGCATGGGTTTGCCGAAAGCAGAACATTATATATATTTATATGACGTAGTTTCACTAATCGTACATCATTCGACATGTCTGGAAAGATTCGGCCACAATGCAGTCACTTCGCGAATATGTGCACGCGTATGCTAGCGACCAAGCCTGGTCTTAATAAGAATCCCCCTGACCCATATTCAACATGTATTTTGTTATGTAATTGTATTTACTGTAAACAATGATGCGTTTAAATAAACACGTATTGTACGTGCGTGAAAACGGAAACACACAACCACGTGCACGTTCTTATACCCGCGATAGCGCACACACGTACACACGTGTAAATATACTCTTAAGGTTGACGCACATGCAGACACACACGCGTACGAATACCCACATGCATACATATACAGTATACCCACGCGCTCGCACAAACGCGTATGCACACGTGCATATATATATATATATATATATATATATATATATATATATATATATATATATATATATATATATATATATATATATATATATACATGCACGATCACCTGATCAATCAGTAATTTATATCCAACAGATTAGTTCCGTTATTAATATAATTAAAACACAACGCCATTTGCATCAGGTACAGTAAGAAGTATGGTATTTATCTATGGTCCACCACGAGCCAGTAGTGTTATTTTACAGATACACTATCTTATATAACAGATCTGAGTTAGAATTCCTTAATTGCATCGATTTTGTTACACATAATGCATATAGAAAGGATATATGCATATATAACTTGTAGATTTACAGAATGTCTTCACTTCTGCATCTAATGCTGTTTTCCTATAAAGAGTCCCATACTTTTATTCAATAAACACAAATGCACATCGATGTTACTTTGTTACGAACACGACTTCTACTTGGTGTCATATTCATAACTGTATTCCACGAAGTTGTGAATTTCCAACATGTCAGACTGTATTACAGCGCCGCGCCGTGGCCGGTTACGCGAACTAAAACAATAGTAGTTCCGTAACGTTTCACCACGCGGCGCAACGAGGTCATACTTTGCATCACATTAAAAAAATTGCACGCGGGCTTTGACCCCTCCCCCGGTAGTACGCTTTATACGAATATGTAAATATCGCCATTGTGAACTCCCCCTTATGCGTTCTGGATTGCCACAGGTTTGTTCAGTGGAGTGATCGCGCACAGCGGCTTCCCTACGGCATCCTACAGCGTCCACGACTCGTCGACAGACCTGCACGATTACATCAAAAAGGTCGGACGGATATTCAAGTGTCCCGTCTGTTATATCGACTGCATTGTTGACTGCCTTCGTAAAGTCGACTACCGAGAATTCATCCGCAAACGGTTCCTGGTGAGTACGTCTCGTAGGACAGGACATAGATGCGCTAGGACGAACATAGACGAACATGGACGAACATAGACGAACATGGACGAACATAGAGGAGAGCAACCAAACTGATTCCAGAACTGAGAGGCCTTAGTTATGAAGAACATCTAAAAGAATGTGGTTTAACAACCCTAGAGACACGGAGGTTAAGTTGAATGTGTATGAAAATATTGGCAGAGCATTTTTTCTCACCTATGAAACAGAAGAACTAGAGGACATGAAGTAACTCTAGTGAAGGAATAGTGTAGATTGGATATCAGAAAGTACTCGTTCTCACAGAGGACAATGAACGAATGGAACATATTAGTTACAGATTGCTGGTGAGTACGTCTGCTAGTTGTGGGAATAATGTATTATGTTTAAACAATTGACAACTATCTCAAAAGGGCGGGTTACACATAGATGAAAATTTTTTGGACTACCGATAAGCCAATGGCTTCCTTGTCCACTTACTATCTGGGCCTTTGCCTTTGATGGCGATCTTGTTCAATCTTTTAACGTTTTGTCAAATCTTGTTAAATCTTGTTAAGACTACCACCAAACGAGTCAAACACGAAACAAGACAAATATCAGAACAAGATTGTAAATAATGCATAAGACAGTTTATGTCCACGTTGACATTACAATATTCTACCCAGCAGGAAATACGTGATCATCTATGCATATTCTTGGTAATATACACCAGAATATATATGGTTAGAAATAGTACTACCACTAAAGGACCATAGTTGATTTTAATGGGTAGATCACCAGCTTGGACAAACATTAAAACTATCTCCAGTTTCCTATTATATGTCGCTGATATTATGTGTTGTATGTGTGAAGCGTATTTATTGCTTTTGATTCTCCTGATGTGGGTATCTATATCTTAGAATGGAACTTCTGTCCCGACTGGTACTGGTACCTGTGATGCGTTATTGTTGTCAGTATACAAGTGGGTGCCTAAGACAAGACGACATCAAATCAGATAAAAACAACGAAAGGCTTCCATTGTGTTTAGATGTAGGTGGTGTGGGTTTACGCGCAAGTTGACCTTTCAAAGAGTTGCTTTTAACCCAGAGTATAATGTGTATGCCCGTGTCTAAGTGTGTAATGTGTATGCCCGTGTCTAAGTGTGCACTTATGCATGGCGTGGCGCAGACCGGACTGTCAAGAGAGCGCATCTAGAGCCTGGACAGTTTAATTCATTCCACGATTCCTCAGTTCAATCAGCTGTATAAATGACCAACTAACAAGATACACTGATGAATATGTGCGAAGGAATAGTATTTTGCGGAGTAATTGTAGCGTGACTGAATGCTTCCCAGATAAGAGCGTACCTTCACCTGTTTACTTGTTGAATAACATGTCACACTTTCACTAACTTCGCATTTGTTCCTCTCGGTCAGTTCCCGTTGTTTGACCCGATCGAGCCCGAGTTCCGGCCTCGGGTGGACGGCTCGCTGCTGACCAAACACCCCCGCACCCTCTTCCAGGAGGGCAGCTTTGTCAAAGTTCCCCTCATACTCGGCACTGTTCGCGATGAATTCGGTAAGATACATAATTTTATTCGTGAAAACGTCCATTAATGTGGGAGAATAAATTGCGGAACTGAATTATGGGACTTAGTTCGTTTTCTGCTCGCCAGATGGTATGGCAAGCAGACTACCCATCACGTGGGTTTTCTTTTGAATACAATTATTATTAACGTTCACTCACTTCAGCGTTTCGGTAAGTTAATTCTTGTCTACATGTGCAAGGGATCCTTCCGTAACTGACAAGCCTACACGCAGCCAGCCACCATAGGTGTTCGCCTCTGGCCAGCATTTTTTTTGTAGTCCTCACATGTGCCCATTTCATTGTTCGAAATATATTTTATGGGAACAGAAATACTCTTTATTATCTCAAATGATGTGGTATTAAGAAAATGCACTACTATGTATAAACATATGACCGAGACAAATTTAGCAAACATTTTTTTATTCCTGTTTCAGCTATAAAAAAAACCAAAAAAAAAACAACAACAACAACATTGTTGTGGCATTAATACGATATAGTTAATCACGGTAAATAATACAGCACATTACCAGTCAAACAATAATATAATGCGATATCATAAATTAGCTAGACAAATTAACTTGAAAATAACCATATAAAATAATCACCTGTGACTTAGTATAAACAGTTCATTATAACAATAATTATTATTATTATTATCATTTTAATTCGGACTCAATAATACCAGCGTACCATATATATTAACATGATTTCTTAATTGTTTTACAATGCAGGTGTACAACGGTTGAGACAGTGAATCGCTAAAAGGTCTCAAAATTACTGGCACTTAGTTCGTGCGACATGAACCCGGATGTGAAATAATGATTTGTCCCTCTGTGCAGGCAATTACTTCAACGACGGAGCTCGGTATTATCCGTCGATCGACGCGGCCCTGGACAAACATGTTGACAAATTGGCACAAAACAGGCAGGTCGTAACTGACGTCATCCGGCACGAATACACTGATTGGAAGAAAGATTTCTACGACAGAGGCTCGGTGAGTGACGTCACAAGGTCCACTTGATTTGTGATTTTTCCGAATATCGCGAGTGGATGGCGACTTTGAAACGTGTAATTACCGATTCTTACAACACATCATCGTTAATGCCACTTGCGAGACCGATTAGCGAGGCCAGTTTTGAGTTACAATTGTGTTGGTCAAATTGGGGCTGGTCCCCATTTGCGGCGATTTCAAAGCAGTGGTCAATCAGTGACGGAAGTAGGTGCACCCACGGTGACCTTTCATCAAAGCTAAAATCTGGAGTGGCGTGAGACAAGATTTAGGTAGCAAGATTATTTCTATTTAATTCTTTAATTCTTTAATTCTTTAATCAAGAAATAATAAATAATAATCAAGATTTAAGTAGCAGTTGCAGCACAAATCGTTCGTGCAAACCGGCCTTTCCTTTTCGTATGGCAATATTATACACGTGACTATAATTGCAGTTGCTGTCCGATCTGAATATGGTGGCGCCAGCGGCCGAGATGGCTTCCATGGTTGCGAGACACTACCGTGAGGTCTACCAATATTACTTCGGGTCCGAACAAAGCTACCATTCCGAGGACCTTAATTTTGTATTCGGAGCGCCACTCAGCGGAATCATGGCGGATGAGATGAAGATGGGGTTCAACGCTAGTGGGCACTATGACGAGAAAGCGCGAGATGTCAGTCGCAATGTCATGAGAATGTGGACGAATTTCGCCAAACACAGGCATGTTGACATTTTGCTACACTAGTTTGTTTGTGTGAACATCGACTTGTGTTTGTCATACGAAATAAATGCATCGTATGCAAAAATACCTTTTGTAATTTAATGGCAGCGTTTAAATTAATAATAATAATTATTATTATTATTGTTATTATTATTATTAGTGGTAGTGGTAATTATAGTGGTAGTGGTAGTAGTAGTAGTAGTAGTAGTAGTAGTAGTAGTAGTAGTAGCAGTAGCAGTAGCAGTAGCAGTAGCAGTAGCAGTAGCAGTAGCAGTAGCAGTAGCAGTAGCAGTAGTAGCATTATTATTAT
Organism: Lamellibrachia columna; assembly: GCA_963662155.1. Lineage (NCBI taxonomy): Eukaryota > Metazoa > Annelida > Polychaeta > Sabellida > Siboglinidae > Lamellibrachia > Lamellibrachia columna. Next base: position 17,311,094 of record OY759269.1, read on the forward strand.
TTAATGAATAATTAATTAAATAATGTTAAAATTATTATTGTTGTCGTTGTTGCTGCTGTTTCTGCCGCTGCCGTTGTCGGTGTTGCTCAAAATCTTACTATGCACATTCTTTGCTAACAGCGTCCGACCAGTGATAGGTCACCGCTGCATTGCGTGTGTGATGCATTGCTGTTATTCTCCTAACCTTTTCCTGTAAATGTATACCTCACTCAGCACATATCACCTGGCTTTTCGTCGTCTCTCCCGCTGGAACATCAGACGCATGCCTCCCAAAGTCCATTATATATATGCCGTTCAATTTGTAGTCCACAACTCGATCGTGTGAACCCATACAAATTGTTTCATTTACTGATCGCATTACCGTTGCAGACATCCGACTCATCGTAAACACGGTGGCGCCGTCTACTGGAACGAATATACAGTTCAAGAGAAAAACTACCTCCATATCAGCGCTAGCAACACGGGAATGAGGCGGTCACTCCGCGCTGATAAAGTTGCATTCTGGAACAAACTGATGCCAAAGCTTATGGCGAAAACGTCCGTCACTGTTCAGAAATGCAATTATTCAGAACCGACATTCACAGGCCTCGTTGTTACCGGCTTCGTGGCTGGTGTTGTGCTGTTGCTGTTGCAAATTGCCGTCGTCGTGAAGATATTTCGTTGTCGTGCCCCCAAACCACGAAGTTTGTGAAAATTCAAAATGTGTTTATTTGATCCATAGCATAAATATCATATTCCACCTATAGCAAAAGTATACGTGAAGTTGCGATAATTAACAGCTATTGGATGTAGTAAAACATATTATCAATGATATGTGATATAAAATGTAATATTGTTTAATTGTCGTTGTGGGTCTGAAAGAAACCCCTATTAAGACCGTGATTAAGCCACCCCGTTTCAGCAAGACACGCTCGGTGGCGTAACTGTGTTGACAAGCCTGCCCTGTGGCGCCACTATTGGGACTGCGGCGTTCGGGCATCATCACGTTTTGGCTACGTTTTCCCGTTGTTTTGTGTATCATTGTTGTACCTATTCCTCATATGTATAGTTAGACGTCACACAATGGAACTTCACTTCACGTTAGCCCCGTAAATATTTCAACCAAGCAATAAACCGGAACGGTTGGCCAATCATCATACAGATCACATTATGCTACACCTGCGCATATAGGGGTTTTAGGTGGCCCATGTGAGGCGGGTATATCGAATATCGGTAGCTAGAATTACTGACTAACAAGACTAAACAGTGCATGTATTTTGGCATAATTTGTTTATTGATAACACTGTTACGTGTGTAGCTTTTACATGTGGACCGTGTATATCTCCTTTGTCTAAAATAACAATTTAAAATCATAAACAACTACGTGCCATAATATGCTTTATAGGCTTATTATAGGCTTATGTATGCCTACAATTTGTCACCGTAATATGGAATTAAACACCTTGTATTTCTATTTTCTATATTTGTGTTGCAATCAATTAAAAGTTCCGTTGCACTACTGTTTCTTGGACTATGCTAATATGCATCGTAAATTGTATATAATTGTATTTTAAGAAGAATATATTTTTATATTTGCCGTGGCGTGGTGCGCTACGCCTGCTATTTGTTGCAACGATGAAGTCGCCGGTTTAAGAGTTAGCTTTGCACGATGTATGTATTTTGTAATAAATTATTACAATAACTAAGACGGAAAGTAACTGTCTTACTGTGAATTAATATTATGTGGTGGTAGAATCACAAAGGTAAATATTAACTAAGCAAATGCAATTGTTTAGTAAGCGACACCTGGGCCTGGCTTTGGCCTTTGGTTTGGCTTTGCCTTTGCTTTGCCTTAGCCTTTGGCTTTGCTCGAACGAATGCCATCAACCATTCAATATTTACATTATGGATATCAATAAAAAAGAATCAGTTAATCCTACGCTGTGTATAAACTTACGATTGGGTTTGAAAAAAATTTCCACTTTGATCTATGTCTTCTCGACAAGCTGCAGGACCTTTTCGTCAAATCCTTCGAATTGTTTTCGAGAAAATCAACGCGGAAGATGCTCCCTTCATTTCTCGCCCAAACACCAGGGATCCTTCCGTCATTGACGCGTGCATATGCTGCTGACCAGCAACTAGAAATTTTAACCTGTGCGCAGCAGAAGTGTCCTAGTCCGCAAATGTGTCCCTTTTCCGGCTCATACATTTTTTTCAGGGTGCAAAAATCCTTAAAAGGGTCACCGTTTCAAAATCATGAACCCGGAAATAAAATAGTGATCTTACCCCAGACGAATTCGCCAACAGTACATGACAGGAAATCGTACACCAAGGGCAAGGGACCGTTCACAATTGCCTACATTTGTCTATTTGCACAGATTTTACTAATGCTTGTACTCCCGTCCCCGAATTAGTACTTTCAAAAGTTGAAAAGTGTTCAATTCTAAACATAATATATCGATGTAACAATGTTTTGACACGCTGCGTGTATATAGGACATACACTGACAACCATTGGGTTAGGCTTACAAAAATGTATCGCCAATAATTGTTGTTGTAACAACTCTATAATGTCATATTGATAATTGTTTTCCACGAAGTTGTGAATTTTCAAGATGTCAGACCGTATTACGGAACCGCGCTGTGGACGGTTACGCGATTTGAAACAACAGTAGTTCTGTAACAGTTCACCGCGTGGCGTTGCATGACGCAACGGTGGTCGTATTTCTCATGTGAACGACATTAAAAAATAGTACGCGGCTCTTGACCCCCTTTGACCTCCCCTCCCCTTGACCCCCCCTCCCCCCGTGTACGAATACGTATATGTCGACAAATGTGAGCGGACCCTACCACAGTTCGGCTCAGAGTTTGACGAGGCCCGGACGATAGACACCCAACGACGTCTCTCTCACAGAGTGCACAAACATCAATCACGCACACCGTCTGTTTGGAAAAATCAGTGAACTTTGGCGCTGGAATTGCTTCTCGTTTTTCTCTCATCTGTCATGCAACACAAGCGAGACAGTTTAGATATCTTCGATCATCTCAAACTTATCTACATGTTGTGCCCATAGTTGAAACACGTTTTGGAACTAGGGCATTCTCGGTTACCGTCGCACCAGCTCTTTAGAATTCACTCCCAGTTAGTGGTAGGTCAGGAAGAAACGTTTTGGAACTAGGGCATTCTCGGTTACCGTCGCACCAGCTCTTTAGAATTCACTCCCAGTTAGTGGTAGGTCAGGAAGAAACGTTTTGGAACTAGGGCATTCTCGGTTACCATCGCACCAGCTCTTTAGAATTCACTCCCAGTTAGTGGTAGGTCAGGAAGAAACGTAATACAATTTCGCCGTCATCTGACGACTTATCTTTCTAATCGTGCTTTCACTTCTTAGCTCCATAGTGTAAGCAACCTTCTTTTGACAACTTTAACGTTGTATATCGAGATTGCCCAACTTCCGTGTTCTACGCGCCTCTGAGTTCTGGTTTCCGAGTATTTATGCGCGACATGAATAATAATAATTATTATTATTAATGTTGGTGAGTTTCTAGTTGGTTATCTCAGCGACGTGCTGAGCATTATCGCAGCTGTTACTACAACGAAATATGATTATAATGTATAACCACCATTGACCAACAAGCGTACGCCGAGTAGAATTAGATGGAATTTATTGAATGTTGTTACATGGTTTCGATGTTAAAAATAAGTGAATGAAACAAATAATTGCTTACGGTAAGCTTATAACAAACAAACATCACATGCACAGGCATTCTCGCACGCACGCACGCACGCACGCACGCACGCACGCACGCACGCACACTGCTGCAAAGAGATGATTGCAAAATCGGCGATAATAGGATTGATAAATCGAATACCTGGTTAATTGAGTGACGCAGACATCGCACACGCACGCACGCACGCACGCACGCACGCACGCACGCACGCACGCACGCACGCACGCACGCACGCACGCACGCACACGCACGCACACGCACGCACACGCACGCACACGCACACGCACGCACACGCACGCACACGCACACACACACACACACACACGCACACACACACACACACACACACACACACACACACACACGCACACACACACACCCACACACGTATATACACACAAACACACGCACGCACGCACGCACGCACGCACGCACGCGCACACGCGCACACGCACACGCACACGCACACGCACACGCACACGCACACGCACACGCACACGCACACGCACACGCACACACACTTATACACACACACACACACGTACTCACACACGTATACATTTATAATTTTATACATTGTATATCGAATGTCTATCGTTATCCAAATTATGAGTGTATTTTCACTAGAAGGAAAACGTACTTAGCGATAACTGAAAACGTACTTAGCGATAACTGAAAACATGGCGTCAATTATACGCAGTAACAGTCAGTAAACATATAGGAAAACAATACCGATATGTTGCGAAAACCCTGGTTCGATAACGCCTAGTGAATAAAGTGAATAAAGTGAATAAAGTGAATAAAGTGAATAAAGTGAATAAAGTGAATAAAGTGAATAAAGTGAATAAAGAGTAACATTTACAAGTACAGCGACATCATATCACTAACTATATGTAATCAACTGCAATACAATACTGTACAATCCTAGTAGATATGTAGAATTACAACAATCAATATCGTACGAGTTAACGAGCAAACTTCTTCAGAAGTATTGTAGAGGACCCGATTTCCGGGTAAGATCCCGCAGATTGGTAGACTCTGCTGCAATATGAACAGTTAGTCCACTACGGATGTTACGCGCTCTGTGTTACTATAAGGGTCCTCGCAAAACAATCATACGTTCTACTAAAAGCAAATATGTTACCTAGTTTATATACATATATTATTGTGGTCATTGTTACCGGCTCCTCGCCCAGTCTCGCAATTTGCACATGAAGGCGTCAAGGGCTGCAGCTGGTTCGGTGTTGTAGATAAGTATTTTAGAAGGGAAGAAGGAGTCCGGAATATGTATTGTATATACTTATACCTATAGATACATTGCACGTGTTATATAGCTACTCGTGGAAGATTGTTTGCAAGAGTGAAATTGTTCTAACAGAAACCACCAAAAAAGATTCGTTTTGATATTCCACTGCCTGAAATCTTTTGGATTCCTTCCATCAATCGCAGAATAGTTTGACATTGTGTTGCGTTTGTTGCAAGTTTATGACGGCGAGGTGGAAGAAGGAATGACGAGAAGTTTATGACGGCGAGGTGGAAGAAGGATGGAGGAATGACGAGAAGAGACCGGAATGAAGATACAAATGAGGATGAATGTAGTGGGAAGCAAGGAGACTGCGATGGGCAGGACGCACACAGAGAATGACTGAGGAGAGATTAATAAAGTGCGCATGGAAACAGAAGAGGGTAGCAAAAGGTGACAAGGAAGACGGACATTAAGATGAAGGGATATCTCGAAAGAGCAGAGGTGAACAGCCGGGAGTGGGATAGAATGACAGCAGACCGCGATGGATGGAAACGACTCGTAGAGAAGGTGGAACAGACTTAGTGATGAGGCCTCCCCCCGCAAGGGACCGGGGGGAGAAGATATTGGCAAGATGGAAGAATAGTTTATGATTTAAGTTTTTTACAATCTGCTCGGTATTGCGTTCATATGATGGCGTTGTCGGGCCTTGAATCCCATCCTGACGATCACAACGAGGCAGATCAACAGCAGCAGAAGCAGCGCTATAACCACGCCGCCTAGTGGCCACACAGCGCCCGACTGGACTTGTGGCGCCACCTTTAGTTGTTCGATTCTCCGCTTCACGTTCGGAACGAGTTCGTTCCAGAACTTGACACGAGCCGTCCGGAAGTTGTGCCTCATCAGAACGTTATTCTCGCCAATTGCGAGATAGTCTGTGGTCTTAGTAATAAACTGACGCCATTTTGTTGAACCCGTGGCCAAGGCCTGAGGCGTTGGATCTCTGCCGAACAGATACGTATATATGTACGCACCATGACCATGCAAATTGACTAAACGGTAAATGTTTATTATGCGTAATAATGCCCAAGAAAATATCCAAGAAAACATTCTCATGAATAAATGATGATGATTTATTAATAAACTGTTAGATATCTTTGACATTTTAAACACATGTATCAGATCGTAGTTTGTGAAGATTGTATCTGTACGTTGCAAAAACAGGGTCTAGAGAGTTCCATTTACCCCAGACCCCAGAAACAGACGATGCTAATACAAACTGTTTGTATTTGTATGAATAGTTAATTTTCTATGCATGCCTTGCACAGTTAGCAATGATGGTGGTGCCATCTATCGTTTATCAGAACAACAAACAAGAAGCGCCTTACAATTTCCTCTACAAAACAACACGTTGCAAATGAAGAGGTTATAGAAAGAGTAGGATAATAAAGGCAATTACAGAAAATGCAATTTTCAGTAGCAATTTCTACGACATACGTTAAGAAACAATCAGATTGAAAAACACATTACTGAAGTGACAATCGGGGGACATAAAACTAGAAGCGGACAAATAATAAAATACATTAATAATCTAAGCAAACGGCTTGAAAGACCAGTCATTGACATCTCGCTACTGACAACTGCAAAGGACAGAATTGTGTTGACGGTCGTGATCGACAACGTCACCTGACATGGCACTTCAAGAAGAAGAAGAAGAAGGAGAAGAAGAACAACAAAAATAACAAAAGAGCAAAGAGAGCAAGAAGAACAAAAAGAAGAAAAGGGACAACAAGAACAATAAGAACAACAAGAACTGAGCAAACATAAGAGCAAGAACAATCTGAAAACAAGAACGACAAGAAAAACAAGAACAACACAAAAAAGAAGAAGAAAAACAAGAGCAAGAATAACAAGAACAACATCAAAAACAAGAAAAACAAGCAAAATAAACCTACCCGTGTTTTCCAAAATTACTCCACATGGCCATCACCAGGATGCTGGCTTTCCGATCGACATCTGAGAAGCTCTGTTCGGTCCCGTCGTCCGTGTTGAAGCCGATAAACGGGCTGCCGAACACGTAGTTGAGCTCCATGGTGTGGTAGCTACCCCACCAAGCCCGTCCGGCGAATGGCGGCGTCACGGACAGGGACATGGCGTAGGCGTAGACGGGCACTCCTCGGTCGTGGTACAACGACGCCAGCGATATAGTCGGAGCAACGATCGTCAGGTCACCGACCATCTACCGAGAGGACATGACATGGGACGTCTACATTCACCATGTGGCACAATCAATTAATCAATCAATAAATTAAATGTATTAGTTCTGCGAATCCTTGTAGGCTCTGTGAGAACATCTCACTTAATTGTATACATTCATAGCTACACGTACATAGACATATGCACAGTTACCTATTCCTTTCATACATAAACGTACACACACGCACATGCACTCAAAGAAACGAACACACACACGCACGCACGCACACACACACACACACACACACACACACACACACACACGCACGCACGCACGCACGCACGCACGCACGCACACACACACACACACACACACAAACACACACACACATACACACACACACACACACACACACACATACACACACACACACACACACACACACACACACACACACACACACACACCACACACACACACACACACACACACACACACACACACACACACACACACACACACACACACACACACAAACTAACGATAATGTGACAAAGTGATTTTACGTAACTAGATAATCACACCCACGTAATTGCATAAAGAAACAAGACATCGCTACCAGGTAGCACGTGCACAGTAGCGACCTTCTGTCTTTTCCTGAGACATGCTTCTTTCGGCTGCTTCACGCCGCTAGGTCATCAGCATGACGCTTCGAACACTCGATCTCTTGGTTAGTCCGGTACGCTTCGATGTTAATACCAGAACCTCCAGTGAGCAGTAATATTGACTCGCCAGGTAGATACCAGACTTGCCGACTCGAGTCACAGAGGCTGACTCGAGTCGCACAGTTTGACTTGGCTTAACTTGGAATTCAGATTTATGACTCGAAACTTGACTTGAACTTTTAACAAGAGTTTTAACAAGATTTGCCATCCAAGCCAAAGGCCCAGATGGCAAGTGGACAAGGAAGCCATTGGCTTATCGAGAGTCCAACAATGTTCATCTACTTATAACCCGCCCTCCTGAGATATGTGTCAACCTTGTTTTTAAACATATTCACGCTGCTAGCAGTTACACAATATGTAGACAATTTGTTCCATTCATTTATTGTCCTCTGTGAGAACGAGTGCTTCCTGATGTCCAATCTACATTGATCCTTTACTAATTTTACCTCATGTCCTCTAGTTCTGCTATCCTTCTTGAGTGAGAAAAACATATTTCTATCAATATTTTCATACCCATTCAATATCTTAAAAACTTCAATCTGATCTCCTCTTAACCTCCTTGTCTCTAGAGTTGTTAAACCACATTCTTTCAGGCGTTCTTCATAACTAAGGTCTCTCAGTTCTGGAATCATTTTAGTTGCTCTCCTTTGTATGCGTTCAAGCGTATCTATATCTTTCTTACGATATGGTCTCCATGCTTGTATACAGTATTCTAAATGAGGTCTAACTATTGCTTTATAAAGAGGTATAATTAACTTTTTTCCCTTGTATGTTATGTTTCTTCTAATCAATCCAAGAATTTGATTACCCTTTGAGGCTGCAATACCACACTGCTCTGAAACTTTCATATCAGCGCTTATTGTAACTCCTAAGTCCTTTTCTTTTACAGTAGTACCCAGAACAGTATCTCCCATTTTATAGTTTACATTCAAGTTCCTATGTCCTGTATGTAGGCATTTACATTTCCCAAAATTGAACAACATCTGCCATTTCTCAGACCATTTCACTAATCTGTCTAGATCGTTTTGTAAATGTTGTTTATCACCATCAGTATTAACCTTTCTAAACAGTTTTGTGTCATCCGCAAATTTCAGTACGTTACTCGTTATACTGTCGTCCAAATCATTGATATAAATTAAGAATAATATAGGTCCTAATACTGATCCTTGAGGTACCCCACTCAAAACCGATTTCCAATTTGAAACTTCTCCATCTACTACAACTCGTTGTCTTCTGTCAGTCAGCCATTGTTCTATCCAGTCAGTTATGCTGTCCCCGATACCATGGGCTTTTAATTTAAGTAGTAATCTTTGATGTGGCACTTTGTCAAAAGCTTTCTGAAAATCTAAGTAGATAATATCTACTGGCGATCCCACGTCTATCCACTTAGTGATTTCTTCCAAAAAACATAACATATTTGTTAAGCATGACCTCGCTTTAAGGAATCCATGTTGAGATGAATTTAATAATTTATGCTTAACGAGGAATTCCACCATATGGTCTTTAATTAACCTTTCTAATAATTTACAAATCACTGACGTTAAACTCACTGGTCTGTAATTCTCTGACTTATTTCTCGAACCCTTTTTAAATAATGGTATGATGTTTGCTTCTTTCCATTCAAACGGAACAACTCCCTCTTTTAATGACAAGTTGAATACTCTTGCAAGTGGTATACTGATTTGTTCTACTGTTTCCATTAGTAATTTTGGAGGAATCCCATCCACTCCCGGTGATTTGTTATCTTTCATTGCCTTTATTTTCTTAGCTACCAATTCTGGAGTTACAACTAACGGACCTAAATAGTCAGATTTAGCCCCCTGAAATTTAGCATCAGCAACTGGTAATGAACTAATATCTTCTTTGGTAAACACTGAACTGAAGTAACCATTTAGGTCTTCCGCCATTAAAAACCCCTGTGATATTATATTTCCAGCACTGTCTTCTAGAGGTCCAACCTTGTCTTGTACGTTTTGTTTACTCCTGACATATGCATAAAAACTCTTGCTGTCATTTTTTATGTTACATGCTAGTTTTTGCTCATAGCTTCTTTTAGATTGTCTGATTTCAGTTGTAGCTGCATTAAGTGCCTCTTTGTATTTTGCATAGTCTTCGTCCTTTCTGGTACGCCTATAAACCCTCCACATAGTTTGTTTTAGCATTATTTTTCTAATAGCCTCTTTTGACAAGTGTTTCTTTCTACACCGTTTTCCTTGTTTTTGGAAGGGAACAAATTTATCGATGATACTCTCAATTTCATATTTTAGAATATTCCAACATTCAATTGCGGTCTTATTCATCAGCATGTTATTCCAATCTAGCTTTGCTAAGTATTTTCTCATATCTTTGTAGTTACCTTTGTAGAAGTTTCTCTTGTACGTTTTCTTATTTTTTTGATTTACATTGATGTCAAAATGTATTTGATTATGGTCACTATTACCCAATGGTTCAAATATTTTTACATTGTCCACTAATTCTTTTTGTGATGACAAAACTATATCTAATACATTTTCTCCCCTGGTTGGTTCTAGTACGTGCTGAGTAAGAAAGCTATCCTGGATTAAAAATAGAAATTGTTGGTCCTCAATCCCTGTGCTCTCTAGAGAATTCCATTGTATGTGTCCATGGTTAAAATCTCCCATTATGATACATTCCCCTTTACTAACTTCCTTTATAGCGTTTTTTATTTTTGTGTTGTCCTCTTCGTTTATGTTTGGACTTCGGTAAACTATTGAATTACCTGAAACAATTTTGCACCAAACAGCTTCATCGCAATCTGCTTCCCTTTCTAGTTTTATTTCATAAGCCTGAATAGATTCTTTAACATATAAAATAACTCCCCCGCCCCTTCTTCCTATTCGATCTTTCCTAAACATTACATATCCTGTCAGTCCTAATTCAGCATCTGTTATATCTATGTTGGCCCATGATTCAGTTATACCAATTATGTGAGGGTCAATATCTTCTACCATAATGTTTAATTCGTTTTTCTTATTTACTATGCTCCTTGCATTTAAACATACGCATCTATAACCTTAACTTGGAAGTTATTCACTTGAGACTTCACTTGACTTGAGGTCATTGACTTGTGATTTGACTTGACTTGCCAGTTTGTGACTGGTCAACAAGTCTGGACCACACCGAGCTCGCATTGGAGATGATATGCTCTCGGGTCTGATCTTTCTGAAGTGTCACCAGTAATCACTCCTGTGTGCTGTCTGATAGTGACTGCAGAGAGAGTGTTGCCTATCAGAAACGTAATTGCACAAGCCAGTTTTCAGTTAAACGAACTATGATATTTCCTCACGTTTAATGGCAATATATAAAGTTCAATGTTATGCGTTATAAAAATAGTTATAATATTAAGAACGATGTTTTTTAAAACAACGTTTACTATCATTATCATTTTGAAACTAAAACAATTGCCTCACCATGATAATGACTGTAACCTAGATTGTAGATATTACGCGTAAGTATGGTAAACGCTAGTGACTTGACATGGAATTCAGTGAGATGACTCGAGATTTGACTTGGACATGGAGGTTATTGACTTGAGACTTGACTTCATTGCCAGTTTGTGACTTACCAGCCAAGTCTGGTAGATACTTCGGCAACTGTTTGTCTGTGCAAATGGTGAATGCCATTGTCTTTCTGATCTCATTTGATCATCCTTATGATAATTGTTGGGAGGCGGTCACTCGTCACACACTCCGCGTGCTCTAAGCCATTGTTTAAGAAAGCTGCTCAGTGGTGTTGAATTGTAGCGTTGCAGAATCTCAAGGTCGGTGAATTTGTCCTGCCATTTCAAACGAAGGATCCTACAGACGCAGCGGAGATAAAGCTGTTTTGTTTCTATTCTACTTTGTGGTAGGTTGTCCGGGACTCTGGGCAATACAACAGGTTGTCCGGGACTCTGGGCAATACAACAGGATGCTAAGAACATTCCTTCCAACAGATGTTGTAGTTTGCCTAGTCGTATGTTTAGTTCCTTGTCTAACGTGTAATTGTTAGAAATTATGGAACCTAAGTATGAGAAGTTCTCCACAATGTCACGTGCTCCATCACTGAAGATGACTTTGTCAGCTTAAAGCCAACACCGTCCCGACATCAAGCGACAAAACAACGCAGTATGAGTTTTTGCGAAAACAAAAACATGTCACACTATCATAACAAAATGAGAACAGTTTTACACGAAAGAGTTTCGCCTGTCAGGTTGACGAATATTCAGTAACGTGTCGGATTTTGTTCGCTTAATCGACCACAAATAAACAATATTATCATCACTTATTTTATATACAAGATTATATCGATATTCAAAAATATGATTAATAACACTATTTTATGGAGAAAGGGGTACAAGCCAATTACAGCTCATATCTTGAAAACCGTGCACATACGTCGATATAGTTTTTCCGGTTGACGATAGGATCGCTGCGATTCGTCCAGTCGGTATACTCCGAAACGACCATATCGGCGACGATTTGGTCCCATCCGAACTTCTTGCAGATCACGTAGATGACCGCGTCTTCAAATAGCTCTCTCGACATGCCCTCGCTGAAGCCAGCATCTGTCGGAGTACACACGGACGGCTAAAACAATGTTATTGTTCGAGTGGTGGTGGTGGTGGTGGTGGCGGCGGTGGCGGTGGCGGTGGCGGTGGCGGTGGCGGTGGCGGTGGCGGTGGAGGCGGCTGCGGCGGCGGGGGCGGTGTCGGTGGCGGTGGCGGTGGCGGTGGAGGTGGAGGCGGAGGCGGAGGCGGAGGCGGAGGCGGCGGCGGCGGTGGCGGTGGCGGTGGCGGTGGCGGCGGTGGCGGTGGCGGCGGCGGCGGCGGCGGCGGCGGCGGCGGCGGTGGCGGTGGCGGTGGCGGTGGCGGTGGCGGTGGCGGTGGCGGTGGCGGTGGCGGTGGCGGTGGCGGTGGCGGTGGCGGTGGCGGTGGCGGTGGCGGTGGCGGTGGAGGCGGCGGCGGCGGCGGCGGCGGCGGCGGCGGCGGCGGCGGCGGCGGCGGCGGCGGCGGCGGCGGCGGCGGCGGCGGCGGCGGCGGCGGCGGCGGCGGCGGTGGAGGTGGCGGTGGCGGTGGCGGTGGCGGTGGAGGTGGAGGTGGAGGTGGAGGTGGCGGTGGAGGTGGAGGTGGAGGTGGAGGTGGAGGTGGAGGTGGCGGTGGCGGTGGCGGTGGCGGTGGTGGCGATGATGACGGTGGTAGTGGTGATAATGAAAATGTTGTTGGTGACAGTGATGGCACAGATATTGATGTTGTGGCCGTGGATGTACTTATAATGACAACGATGATGATTATGACGATGATGATGATGATGATGATGAAGATGACGACGATGACGACGATGATGTCAATGATGATGTTGATGATGACGATGATGACGATAACGACAATAATGATGATGATGATCCCGATAATGATGATAATGATGATAGTTCGCGAAAATACAAAGAAGTAATCGCAACTACAGCGCGCGCTATGTTTCCTTATTGGACAAACTACATTTTGTTTTCATTTTATCACACGTCACATGGCTGTACTGTAGCACAATGGTGAAA
>OY759269.1:17329521-17664521 GCA_963662155.1 Lamellibrachia columna
GGGCTATAAGTAGATGAACATTGTTGGACTCTCGATAAGCCAATGGCTTCCTTGTCCACTTGCCATCTGGGCCTTTGGCTTGGATGGCAAATCTTGTTAAATCTGGTTAAATCTTGTTAAATCATGCGCACTTGTAGTAAGGCCTAAATCTCTTCCAAAGCGTAATGCAGATAAGATTTGGAAGCACCGTTGGCAATAATGGTTAGAACAAAGGACTAAATCACGAGAACCCTGGTTCGAATACTCTGGCTGCTATATCACGAGTACGGTGATAGATACGTGAAAGAATAGTTTTCGTGCAGTAATTGCAGCGTGGCTTAAGCTTCCCAGAGAATTCGAGTTGTTACTGGAATGAACGGGTCTGCCATATATCTATATAAGAACGTATTTTATCTTCTATAAATGCAATAATCCTATAATTACCTCGTGCAAGAGGAGAATAGTTGAGCAGACCGACACTAGAGGCGCCTGCGCTGTTCCCAAATATCGTGACCTCTCGCGGATTCCCGCGGAACCCCGCGATGTTACTGTGCACCCATTTCAAAGCCCGAATTTGGTCGAGAAGTCCGTAGTTCCCGGGTAGGTTGGGATGATAGCCGCAGAGGAATCCTGCGGGAGCAACAGATAACGACGGAAATGTGTGTAAGTTATCTTGGCGGTGGCATACATAGTAACTATATCGATACTTTTTAGTGCAGAGTACATATATTGAAAGAAAAGAACAGCTACGTATCTAGGTCGTAGAGAAATCCCTCCCTCCCTCCTTCCCTCCCCCCCCTCTCTCTCTCTCTCTCTCTCTATCTCTCTCTCTCTCTCTCTCTCTCTCTCTCTCTCTCTCTCTATATATATATATATATATATATATATATATATATGTATCTCCCCCTCTCCCCTTTTCCCTCCCTCTCCTCTCTTTCTCTGTACATACCCAACAAACCGAGTCGATAGTTAAATGTGACGACAACGACGCCATGTTGGGCGAGCACGTAGCCGGGGTAGACATTACCGCTGCCTACCCGGTAAGAACCGCCGTGGATGTAGACCATCACAGGGTACGTCCGGTGACTGGCATCGTTCTGTCGGAGTGAGGCAATTGATCAGTTTCAAAATAAAACACCGACATTTACGTCGTAGTCAAAATACTGAACATACCAATTATATGTTTTTATAAAAATCGTTACGTGATATTGGGATAAGTCGATGAATATACTCGCATTGCTGCAGTATCGCAACACGACTATACCACCACAACCACCGCCGCCACCACCACAACCACCGCCACCACAACCACCGCCGCCACCGCCACCACCACCGCCACCACAACCACAACCACCGCCGCCACCGCCACCACAACCACCGCCGCCACCACCACAACCACCGCCACCACAACCACAACCACCGCCGCCACCGCCACCACCACCACCGCCACCACAACCACAACCACCGCCGCCACCGCCACCACAACCACAACCACCGCCGCCACCGCCATCACCACCGCCACCACAACCACAACCACCGCCGCCACCGCCACAACCACCGCCACCACAACCACAACCACCGCCGCCATCGCCACCACAACCACCGCCGCCACCACCATCACCACCGCCACCACAATCACAACCACCGCCGCCACCGCCACAACCACCGCCACCACAACCACAACCACCGCCGCCATCGCCACCACAACCACCGCCGCCACCACCATCACCACCGCCACCACAACCACAACCACCGCCGCCACCGCCACCACCACCGCCACCACAACCACAACCACCGCCGCCACCGCCACCACAACCACCACCATCACCACCGCCACCACAACCACAACCACCGCCGCCACCGCCACAACCACCGCCACCACAACCACAACCACCGCCGCCACCGCCACCACCACCGCCACCACAACCACAACCACCGCCGCCACCGCCACCACCACCGCCACCACAACCACAACCACCGCCGCCACCACCACCACCACTGCCACCACAACCACAACCACCGCCGCCACCGCCACAACCACCGCCACCACAACCACCGCCGCCACCACCACAACCACCGCCACCACAACCACAACCACAACCACCACAACCACAACCACCGCCACCACAACCACAACCACCGCCACCACAACCACAACCACCGCCACCACAACCACCGCCGCCACCACCACAACCACCGCCACCACAACCACAACCACCGCCGCCACCACCACAACCACCGCCACCACAACCACAACCACCGCCACCACAACCACAACCACCGCCGCCACAACCACAACCACCGCCGCCACCGCCACCACCACCGAAATACCACTACTTTAACTGAGGTCACACAACAATTATGCTCCCGAATGCTATGCCTATCAATGCGCAATTTTTGCCGATTTAAGTAATTTTATTTGCAAAGACTTCACTGTATTTAGCCACCAAGGTTGAAACGTATGAATTGTCGGACCTTTGTCTTTGGCAGTGAAATGTTGCAGTATGAAGCCGATTTGTATATGCATACATATTTTGGAGGTGACGTCCCCGATATCTAATCTGATATATAATCTACACAGCTACTTAGCAACGAAACATAAATACGAGCCTCGTACGGAGTGTAGACATTCAGATAGAGACAATCCTCGCTCTGCATCGCTGTGTAGGAAAAATACCCGCTCTTCTGTGGACAGGTGCTGCCGAACTTTGTTGCATTTCTCGTTCCCGGCCACACGTTGTGCGCGACTGAGACCTGGGCGAAGCACAACAACGTCATGTATTGTCAATCTCAACGTCATGTATTGTCAATCTCAACGTCATGTATTGTCAATCTCAACGTCATGTATTGTCAATCTCAAAGTCATGTATTGTCAATCTCAACGTCATGTATTGTCAATCTCAACGTCATGTATTGTCAATCTCAACGTCATGTATTGTCAATCTCAACGTCATGTATTGTCAATCTCAACGTCATGTATTGTCAATCTCAACGTCATGTATTGTCAATCTCAACGTCATGTATTGTCAATCTCAACGTCATGTATTGTCAATCTCAACGTCATGTATTGTCAATCTCAAAGTCATGTATTGTCAATCTCAACGTCATGTATTGTCAATCTCAACGTCATGTATTGTCAATCTCAACGTCATGTATTGTCAATCTCAACGTCATGTATTATCAATCTCAACGTTATGTATTGTCAATCTCAACGTCGCATATAAGGAAATATTAACATGATTGACATTCGTTAAAGTATCATATTTGAATAAATGTGTCTGTTCTTTGCGTACCATCGCTGGTGGCTGCGTAAAACTATGTTTCATGTGGTTATTTCGTGCGCATTCTTTATATATGTGTGTGTGTGTGTGTGTGTGTGCGTGCGTGCGTGCGTGCGTGCGTGCGTGCGTGCGTGCGTGCGTGCGTGCGTGCGTGCGTGCGTGCGTGCGTGCGTGCGTGCGTGCGTGCGTGCGTGCGTGCGTGCGTGCGTGCGTGCGTGTGTCAAGTAGTCTTGGGCGTACATATAGATTTCCAAGGAGCCATGCTGCTGTCATGTGTTGTTTCCAATTATCTCCTGGTAACCTTCCACTGGTGCAATGTGTTGTTTCCAATTATCTCCTGGTAACCTTCCACTGGTGCAATGTGTTGTTTCCAATTATCTCCTGGTAACCTTCCACTGGTGCAATGTGTTGTTTCCAATTATCTCCTGGTAACCTTCCACTGGTGCAATGTGTTGTTTCCAATTATCTCCTGGTAACCTTCCACTGGTGCAATGTGTTGTTTCCAATTATCTCCTGGTAACCTTCCACTGGTGCAATGTGTTGTTTCCAATTATCTCCTGGCAACCTTCCACTGGTGCAATGTGTTGTTTCCAATTATCTCCTGGTAACCTTCCACTGGTGCAATGTGTTGTTTCCAATTACCTCCTGGTAACCTTCCACTGGTGCAATGTGTTGTTTCCAATTATCTCCTGGCAACCTTCCACTGGTGCAATGTGTTGTTTCCAATTATCTCCTGGTAACCTTCCACTGGTGCAATGTGTTGTTTCCAATTATCTCCTGGTAACCTTCCACTGGTGCAATGTGTTGTTTCCAATTATCTCCTGGCAACCTTCCACTGGTGCAATGTGTTGTTTCCAATTATCTCCTGGCAACCTTCCACTGGTGCAATGTGAACGCAGCAGTCGGTGGTTTTCCGCTGCCGTCGATTCAACTACTTGCAATCAACACGAACCCGATAAGGCGCCAGAAGAATATACACATCGCCTTCGTATGCTTTAGAGCTGTGGCGAATGGTTCAAAATTATGTTTCTGTTCCTAACACCACTGTGCTAGGGTAGGACGGAGTGTTTTAATTTGTTATTTGATTTGTTATTTAGCATAGCCGATATAACGCTTCTGCAACGCACTATTTTTCGCTGATTTCTAAATATCATTCCCGGTGATTCCAAAATGTCGCAATTTCTTCAGAGAATGACCTCATCCAACCATGTTTGGTCTTCTCCGCTTTCTTTTCCACCGAGGATTACATTCTAGGGCCTGTCACGTGACATTGATGGTTCCTTTCCTTTCATTCTAGGGCCTGTCACGTGACATTGATGGTTCCTTTCCTTTTTGGTCATCTCTTTCCTGGTGCTGTGTTGGTCAGTCCTCCGCGTGAGCTCTGTTTTGCGATCTTCTCTTGCCATTTAACTGTGACGATGTGTCTGAGACATTTGTTTATGAATATTTCGAGTTTTCTGGAGGGCCGTGTGTGACCAACAACGCACTCGTTGTTATGCACAGCAACGTTGCCTTTTGCAAGCAAAATTGATGCACGACGTATTTCTGCCGTCGCTACTTCCGAAGCTGATACACCTATGAATGCTCATGTAATTGATAGAGTGCATTTTGATTGTCCCTGAGATCACATGTCCTGAGTACATCTCTACTGCATCATTAACTCAACAACGGAGTATGAGGCTGCCGAAGGACAGCTTTCTCCACCACGAGTTAAGCCTGTTAAATGGTTAACCTGGAAGAACTATCATACCTTGAATCGTCGGTTACCCGTTGGTGGCTCGGCGTAAGGTATTCCAAGGAACCAATCCACCGACGACGTTACACCGCCTGCAGCCGAAGGTGTTAGATCAGTCATTGCGGAACAGAAGAACCGAGCGCGATGCGAAGCTAGACTAGCATCCGGTTTTGATGAACCGGGACACTGTTGTCTCAAATTATCATCCAACATATTGTTTTTCATATCTAATTTCACCGCATACCATTATACAATCTGGCAACAAGGATCGCCCAGCACGAACGAACGAACGAACGAAAGTACGAACGAAAGAAAGAACGAACTAATGAAAGTACGAACGAACGTACAGACGGACGGACTGGTGGATGGGCAAACGAACGAATGAACGAACGAATTTACGAACGAGCGAACGAACGAAAGAAAGAAAGAACGTTCGAAAGAAAGAACGAAGGTACATACGAATGAAAGAACGAACGAGCGAACGAACGAACGAAAGAGCGAACGAACGAACAACGAACGAACGAACGAACGAACGAACGAACGAACGAACGAACGAACGAACGAACGAAAGAACGAACGAACGAACGAACGAACGAACGAAGGTACGAATGAACAGATGAACGAAAGACGAAAGAATGAAAGAACCAACGAACGAACTGACGGTCGAAAGGACGGACAGATGGGCGGACAGATGAATAAACGAACGAAAGAACGAACGAACGAAAGTACGAACGAACGAACAAACAAACAGAGGAAGGACGGACGGGCGGGTGGGCAAATGAACGAAAGAACGATCGAAGGAACGAACGAAGGAACGAACGAACGAAGGAACGAACGAATGAAAGAACGAACGATCGATTGAACGGACGGACGGACGGATGGACGAATAAACGATCGAACGAACGGACGGACGGACGGACGGATGAAAGAATTAAGGTACGAACGAACGAAGGCACGAATAAACGAATGGACGAACGAACGTACGGACGAACGGACGGACTGACAGATGGACAAACGAACGAAGATACGAACGTACGAAAGAGCGAACGAAGGTACGAACGAACGAACGAACGATCGAAGGTGCGAACAAAGAATGAACGAATGTACGAGCGAACGAACGGACGGACCAATAAAGAAAAACACATATTCGCTTAATAATAATGATAATAATAATAATAATAATAACAAAACTGCTATAGCCCCTAAATCACCAGAAACCCGAGCTCAGAAGCGCAACAAACCAGAATCGTTAAGCATTATATCACGAACAGGAACGCACAAAAGTCATCATCAGAATGGGAAACATCAATTTAAGATGAAAATGGTGCAATTTGTTTTAAATGTGTGCCAAGGTTCATACGAAAGATTGTTATAGTTTCAGATGATTTTTAGGTGACGGGAAGTTCATTCGATATTTTGGGCGTCGCTAAAGAGAGCAACCTACCGGCCCTATCATCGCCAGCAATCCGTCGTCCGCGCAGCGTTCCCTGCTTCGTCGACACGACGACGTCTTCCCCGGCGGAAATCCGACCGTGGTTGATGACGTCACGCCACACGTCGCGGTGGGAGACACCGGCACCGAGAGACGGCGGCAGGAAAACGCCACTAGCCGCCACCAGCACCGTTAGCACGGCGGTCCACGTACCTCGACGGACGGCGAGCTTTGCCGTCGACGGCATACCTTGCGGAAGGAACGTCTGCCGCGTTCGAGAAACGTCGATCTCAAATTGCGTTAAACCTGAAAACGGTTATATAACAGCGGTAAACTCTGGCGGTTTGCTTACGCTGCGCAGTACGTTATACAGTACGTTGAGCAGTACACTGTGCAGTACACTATACAGTACGTTACACAGTACGTTGCGCAGTAAATATGTGGCTGCGATGTACCAGACTATATTCTTCAATTCGTCGTCGCGAATGAGACAAATGACCGCTCTGCCCAATGATGACGACACAAATGACGTTCTGCTTTGGAGTATTCGGAAACCAGTAATTGCCATTGTATAGCAGCATCATTACATGGAACTTGGACTACTCGGTACTGATTGAAACGAAGTGTCTATTCACGGGGGGGGGGAGCGCGGGGGGGGGGGAGCACGGGGGGAGCACGGGGGCAGCAGATACCATAGAATCTACAATTGACGCGTGGGTTAAATCGACCAACGCGTCTGTGTTAGCTTTCGCTTAATTAACTACCAACGCGTTGATACCTATCAATCAACTTCCGCCCCCTCCAAAAAAGAAAACAGTAAGCCACGCTGCAATTACTGCGCGAAAACTATTCGTTCACGCACATCCACCTATGTTTATAGTCAGGTGCTCACTTATACAGCCGCGTGAACTAAGGCAGTGTGGAGTGAACAAAATGGCCATCGAAACGGCTGCATGAGGCGAGATTAAATATCGTCTATCATGAAATGAAAGTGACAAGAGACGATAGAATCGATCGTTTGGGTGATCACAACCACGTCCACGCGTGTTATTTATTTATCACTAACTTTACCGAGCGAGATAATCTTTAAAATGATCACTTCCGTCGAAAATACGTCCAGATTGAAACCAACGGGGCGTGTTATTTATAGTTCCATTACATGCGCATTCAATATTATGCTCTATCCAAAGCAGGGGAGCAGTTATGATTTCACAACTGGAATTAGTACAAAATGGCGCGTGCGATGACGACGGAACTATTTTGTTACGTCATCGTGTACAAAATGGCGGACGAAAATTTAAATTTAAAACCGACCGCGATAATAGACAGCATATAAGCAGTCCCAACAGCACACCCCCCCCCCCCCGCCGCCGCCTCCCCCTCCCCCCGTAATCGTACTCAACGGCTGGCGGTGTAGCACAAAGAATGGGACGCGGCCTACGACCTTCATCGATTACCTGTATTACTCCGCCAACGTTTCGAACAATTCAATGGGTGCATTATTGCCATCGCGTAAAATATAAAACGATGGCGAGGACGCATTTTGATTACGCCATAGCAGTATGGTATCCAAACAAAGACAAACATATTATCGCGCTAGAAAATGTTCGGTAAAGAGCGACAAAATAATGACCAGATATGAGATAACCTCATATAAGTGGAAATATTCAAATCACTGTAAACAACCCTCACTGGCATGCAGACGTTTGCGATGAGACATGATAGTTGTTATGCACAAATGTGGGGCGCGGTAGCGCAGTGGTTAGAAAGTCGGGCTCTCAATCGCGAAAACCCGGGTTCGAATCCTCTTGCTGCCGTTTCGAATCTTAGGCAATTGCGTCCATCCCACGTTGCCACAGTTCACTCGGCTGTATAAATGAGTACCTGGCTACATACAGAGTAGGATATCTGAACGAATAGTCTTCGCGCAGTAATTGCAGCGTGGCTGAATGCTTCCCAGAGAAGTCGAGATGGCGTTGGAATGAACAGGTCTGCCAGGCGGTGAAGTGTAAAGCGTCTTGAACAGTCCCAATGACTGGATACCGCGCTAACGTATGCAATTCACAAATGTACGTTTTGACATATATACTGGGACAGTCAAACGTCAGCACCACTTACCATTCCAGTTCACAGACAGATATTCATAGTCTTCGAGACGGGTTTATCACAATATCGTTTACGCTTTCGCTGCAGCAATCCGTCTTCTTCGAGTTGCCACAGTCTGGAGTGTAGCAAGTCGAAGACGGCCCATGACTACACAAAGCAGCTGCTGCCACTGCCTGGTGTCTGGCTTCCTCGTATCTTGCAATCGCAGTCTGCGCTACGTCACGTCAACGACAGTTGCTGGTAGACCACTATTAGAGCATACAAACCATTAGCTATCAACTGTGCACTTTCTCAAACATCGCCTAATTGAATCCGCCGACTGAACAACGTTGGAAATGTTGTGTTGTGTACTCATATGTTGCGTGGTTGTCTATTATTCTCTTTTCACTCCGTTTGTGTGAAAGTTCACTTAACAATGCATCGTCAACTGGTTTAACCCAACTTGCAAAGTCAGTACGGAGCCGACCTTCGACCCTTTGAACTTGTCCTGTCACGTGTCTTTCGCGAGACAGGACTTGTAATTGCTTCGTAGACGTCTTGTGAATTGCCTTCAAGACGACAATCTGGCTAGCGAAGGTTCTTTCGACGAATATCTGATAATGTGCTTGTAGTCATCGATACATGTGCTTGTAGTCATCGATACATGTGCTTGTAGTCATCGATACATGCGCTTGTAGTCATCGATACATTCCATATTTGCGGGGTACACACGCCTACATTTTGCATCGAGGACATTTAAAGCGGGCTAGTCAGTTTATTTAGAGCATCCCGCAACAGGTTCGTTGACATTAATGTATATATAGCGCGTGAATAATGACACGCGCAGTCGGCTTAATATAATACAATTATTTATTTTGGCACTTAGATCCGGCAACCTGCGAAAGTGTGAATAGCTCTATGGAATAGCTCTATGGAATAGCTCTATGGAATAGCTCTATGGAATAGCTCTATGGAATAGCTCTATGATAAACAAACACAGAGCCGACCCGAAATTAATGTAATAGTTTGTCAAATGATTTCATCAAAGCCATGTGATACATTTGCACGAACTGTCGTGTCGTAGACGATACTATATAGGTTCGATGTTTTCCGAAATGGGTTTGACAGAACAGGAGCGAAATTTGAATTGCATATGTAGCTTTTAAACAACTTGCTGGATTTATCAACGACTTGACAAGCACGTCCCGTGGGTTCATACAATGGCGTCATTTAGCCCGCATCAGTTGGAAGATTACGGGTTTCGTTCCAATGGGAGGGATATTCTCTAAATGTTTAATCATGTTTAATCATGTATTACCACAATATACGCGTAGCAGTAAATGATAGACCACCTACACTTTCTAGGAAATGAAACGACACACCGACATATCGAAATCATGATTGAAGGAAATAATCTCTTACAGTGGGTTTATCATCCCACCTGAGAGTTTAGTTCGCCCTGATCGCCTTAATCTTGTCATCGTTACACAGGCGCTAACATAATTCACACCATTGAACTGACACTGAGAAAGGCCACGTATTAAAGATAAAAAGTTTGCCACACCGATCCGACATATTTGCGATAATGGAGTAACGTTAACATGTTTTCAAGTAGAGATTGCAGAGATTATGTGTTGGTTAACATATCAAGACTACAGACACTTAAAATCACTTGGTATGCAACCATCAATAAAATAAGTGAATCAACTAACTAACTGACTAATTATAACTAACTAACTAACTCTAACTTTATCTAGGCTTGCTTTGCTTTTAGCTTCATTCACAGTTTTCCCTCCAACACCAAAGTTATCTTGATTGCAAATTACCCCCCCCCCCCAACAACATGACTATAAACAAGAAAATGGTGCAATCAAATCAATATTTACTATTCATTTCATCTTTACAGTTATTAGTTGACCACTTCACGTGCAAAACATGTATTACATGTATTACATGTATCACATTTAGTGGTGTCTACAGCCCATGTTATTTGTAATTGAAGCCACGTGGTATTTATGATCCCTTTCATCATGTAATAATTTGCAATAAAAAAATCTACAAATTTAATACAATAAATATTTACTCTAATTCATCTGTTGTAAAACTATGCAAACACTGCTTCGCTGCATCATTACTGGGAGTCACCGCAACACGCACGCACGCACGCACGCACGCACGCACGCACGCACGCACGCACGCACGCACGCACGCACGCACGCACACATTTGTAAAGGTGGTAAGATATCCATGATGGAGAAGAGAGGATATGTTAGGGTACCTTAGGGTATCTTAGGGTACCCTATGGTATCTCCCCATGGGGTATCTTCCCTCTCGGGGGAAGATGTCCAGGGAGAGACCCACTGC
This sequence comes from Lamellibrachia columna, assembly GCA_963662155.1. Classification (NCBI taxonomy): domain Eukaryota; kingdom Metazoa; phylum Annelida; class Polychaeta; order Sabellida; family Siboglinidae; genus Lamellibrachia; species Lamellibrachia columna. Next base: position 17,340,398 of record OY759269.1, read on the forward strand.
CACAACGGAACTATGTATAAGATTTAGCACACAGCCCTTTACTCAAGTCATTTGCCCATCATCATGACATGGGAGCTGTCGGGCTGTCTATCAATAATCATGAGTGAATCCATTAGTAGCATTAACACGCGGTGTCGCCGACGATCACAGCAATAACATCTGGGAACCCTTATCAGAGCGTGCATGGAAATAGTACCCATCAACAGTGGCGTAACGAGGCAAATTGCCGCTGGGGCCATGAGTAAAAAATGCCGCCGCCCCCGCCCTCCCCCCCCCAACAAACAGCGCAGTAAAACAAAGAAAAACTTCCAAGAAAACCCCCAACTGATATGCAGTTAACAATTACTGAATAGATAGTGGTTAGAACTAATAGATGTCAACATAACATTATTCACCATTCACTGCGAGCTCGTCCCACGACTGCCCCCGCAGTGACACCGACAGTCAGCTCTCGCTTGATCGACGTGGCGCCAGACTACCCAATCGCTCTTGTTCCTTGCTCGAGCGGAGGCACAAAGCGCGGCTATGCAATGCGCTTTGAGAGTGTACACACAAAACGATACGTGTAATGCACGTCATTGACACGTGTTGGCAGGCACATCTGATGGTTGGTGCGAACGAACTGGGTTTTTGTCGAAATGTTCAGAATTCGGGCGACCCAAAATATATGTGACTCTTTTAAGTAAAAGAAGTCTCCTAAAGTGCCGCCCCAAAAAAAGTGCCGCTGGGTAATTATCCTCCCCCTAGTTACGTCAGTGTATATGAACACGCCATACTGAGCGAGTGATGTCACGTGATGTTGCGGATTTTATCACAGAAACACCATACATGTATATGTGTAGATGGCTAATGATATACATATATTATTGACATGGCATGGGTCTTTACTGTGTGTGGTTATTGTATGTTAATAGGCAGGGTAACTACGAATGGCTGGGTCCAAATTCCCTGTCCGTTGTGCACATTTGCGAGGTGGCCGCTGTGGGCAGTTAGTGGACAATGCTAACTAACGGTCATTCGGGACTTTCAAACGTGTCTACTGTAGACAGGTATCCACTAAGACATGTGTGACTGTTTATGTAATTCATTCTAAAAACAAAATAATGTAAAATAAAGTGTATATTAGAGAAATTACACACTGTCTCAGGTGCGTAAAATAACATTAACATAACGGTGAAATAGCGAGCAATTGTAGACAGAATTACGACAAATAATTTCATAAATCAGTTGCCGGGCTGGGTCGAAATTGAGGGGGGGGGGTCGGGCGTGGGTGCGTTTTTCTGTAAAATAGAGTATGTCATTTTCACGAATTTCGCACACGAGGCCAGTTAACTGACGTTTAATGTGCTGCGAACGTTTAAAGGAAATCGTAGGACAAATTCCCTACTGAGAACAGGATAATGGTGACCAGTGTAAAAGTGGTGGTCTATCCCACCAGAAAACAACAGTAGCAGCACCACCCCGCCGCCACAGGAGCGCCGCCGCCGCCGCCGCCGCCACAGGCGCGCAACACCGTCTTCGACAACAACTATCGCGGACTCCATTACACGGAATTCGCACATTACAACATCAGTCCTGGAACCTTAACGCGTGGTCGGGCTTACAGTATCGCGGCTGATTGCCGGGAGTGATTAAATAACCAGCCGCTGATTGGAAGCGAAATATCACTTTCGGATCACCCACAGCGTCGGGACAACATCGCGGTGCGATGCAACCCCGACATTCGCACGGTGAAACGGGGCGGCTGGAGCACTGCGATCCCACAAGTTGAATACGTCGCTTGCTAAGAATCATGTTTATATGTTAGTTCAACTATGAATGTGGCTTACTAACTTTATATGGTGTCTTCAAAATACGTTGTGTCCTTCAAAGTACGTTGTGTCTTCAAAGTACGTTGTGTGTTCAAAGTACGTTATGTCTTCAACGCTCTCAGCCAAGCGTTACTAAATAGTAACTCCACATATGCGTTGAAAACATGTATCTGAACATTGTCTTCGACTAAACAGCAATGGCACGAAAGTCCACGAACATTAAACATTGTATGTAACTTATTTATATTATGCATTCTACCCATACATTTCTTAATTTTGTAAGCCAAACATTTTACTTAACTTATTTGAATAACTGATGGAAACTCTTACTTTCATATTTTAGGCGAACACTATTTTAATGTGTCTCAATGCTTATTTATAACATTTACAGGATTAATCCGGGTCCCTTGGGTAATACACACCCACTGGATATTGTCCGGGGGAATTTCATATGGGGAGATTTGCGGGGTGTGATGTCCGGGGGTAATGCCCTCTCTCTCTCTCTCTCTCCTCTCTCTCTCTCTCTCTCTCTCTCTCTCTCTCTCTCTATCTCTCTCTCTCTCTCTCCTCTCTCTCTCTCTCTCTCTCTCTCACTCTCTCTCTCCTCTCTCTCTCTCTCACTCTCTCTCTCTCTCTCTCTCTCTCTCTCTCTCTCTCTCTCTCTCTCTCTCTCTCTCTCTCTCTCTCTCACTCTCTCTCTCTCTCTCTCTCTCTCTCTCACTCTCTCTCTCTCTCTCTCTCTCTCTCTCTCTCTCTCTCTCTCTCTCTCTCTCCTCTCTCCCTCTCCCGCGTTCGTGCGTGCATGCGTGTGTGTGACGTCATGGATAAGTCCTTCCCAACTAGACAATCGTATTTCGTTAGTCCGATTGCGCAATCACGTAGAATTACGTCACGCAGCTACGCATTGCTTCATGTAAACATTAAAGCTCCATCTTCAGTTTGTTTAGGGGACTCTTTCACATCGCGAATAGGGTTCGTATTTGCTCAAATCGTTAGCGCGTGAATAGTTTAAGTAATAAGAGCAGGTTTACTAAAAAAAAGCGGGAAATGTTGTTCATATAAAAAGCAATTGACTCTGATTGTTAGATACTATGTAGGTTTGATTTTTCTAGAAATTATCCTGGCAAAAATGAATTGCGGTAGCGGTTTTAATCCCGTTCCCAGTTCGTATTGCTGCGTCGTTTGTTTCGTAACTATTCTTCCAATACCTAACTATAATCGAGCTAGCGTATGTTTGTACGTGGTTATGTTCACGTTTTCCTCATAGACGGCTTGCACCTCGGGCGCCAAACTTTCAGGGATTAATCTACGACCCCACGAATTAAATGTAACGCCTTTATTTTTTCTAACTACCCCGTATATCAAGGGTTCTTAGTAGTTTTTACGGTAAATCAAATGTTCGCTACATAAAACGTTAACTTCCAACAATCGCAGAAACCACTTCGGTACATAAAGTTTGAGAGTACGCAGCGCCATCTGTGCGGTTTATATTAATTATAGTAGACAGCACGCACTCACGTATTGGCCCGGTGTCGCAGACCGAGGCCCAATACACAATAAAAAAGATGTTCTACTATTCTACAACCAACACAAGTATCCATTGGTCTAAATTCACGCAACCTTCAACATTATGAACATACAACGAGTATTGCATCATGTGCGTGACCCGGTTGTTTCTGATACTACGTTTGACGTTCCCTTGAACAATCTCGAGCGTATTGATGGCTTATTGGCCTGAGGCATTTGATAAACATTGCTATCACGACTGTCATGTATTGACTACCAGTTATCCCGTCCTGGGGACGGGCATTTTTTATAATATCTTTACTGCACCAGACGGTATCTGACGTAAGTGGTACGTAACTGAGCCGACACAAGTCACCATACCGAAAAGTGCATTTTGCACATAAACAAGATTAATCGCGTTGATTGACACCAGCCGTGCACCGCACCGGCAAAGTGAGATGAAAATGAGACATTTGACAGAAAATGAGGTATGCTATTTTCAGGAATTTTATCAGTTAGAGCCTCTTACCAGTTTCACCACTAATTTGATAGCTATGCGAACTATATTCTTTAAAAGAGCACGGAGGAAATCTTTCAAAGAATACAAGACAGTGAGTAATACAAATGGTTGTGGTGGTGTTGGTGGTGGTGGTGTTGGTAGTGGTGTTGGTGGTGTTGTTGTTGGTGGTGGTGTTCTTGGTGTTGTTGTTGGTGGTGGTGGTGTTGGTGGTGGTAGTGGTGTTGTTGTTGATGTTAGTGTTGTTGGTGGTGATGGTGTTGGTGTTTGTGGTGGTGTTGGTTGTGGTGGTGTTGTTGTTGGTGTTGGTGTTAGTGGTGCTGTTGGTTGTGGTGTTGGTGGTGTTGGTGGTTGTGGTGTTGGTAGTGGTGTTGGTGTTGGTGGTGTTGGTGGTGGTGGTTGTGGTGGTTGTGGTGGTAATAATAGTGGTGGTAGTTCGTTCTGCTGGTCATTTTCATTCAAAATATTGCCTGTGTACTCATGATAATTTCTTCTTTTGAATTTCGGGAAAGTAGAAATCACCAACTACGTACAACCAACTACGTACACATCAACGTAAATCACCAACTACGTACACATCAACGTAAATCACCAACTACGTACACATCAACGTAAGCGAGATATCAGTGTACGATGCCTTTGAACAAATGCATCACTTACTAAGCGAATAACCGGTACAAAGACTGCTCTCACATATTTCAAAACTATGTACACGAACATACTCACGAGCATCACCTTATCAATGAAACCGTCAAATCATCAATCGCATGCACGAGAAGTGTAACTGCGTAACACTCAAGTGTAACTGCGTAAGCACTCAAGTGTAACTGCGTAGCACTCAAGTGTAACTGCGTAGCACTCAAGTGTAACTGCGTAGCACTCAAGTGTAACTGCGTAGCACTCAAGTGTAACTGCGTAGCACTCAAGTGTAACTGCGTAGCACTCAAGTGTAACTGCGTAGCACTCAAGTGTAACTGCGTAGCACTCAAGTGTAACTGCGTAGCACTCAAGTGTAACTGCGTAGCACTCAAGTGTAACTGCGTAGCACTCAAGTGTAACTGCGTAGCACTCAAGTTCGATACAGGTTCAACTGCGTACCTTATCGTGTGGTCTCAGTGCAGCCGGTGGAAGGATGAACGATGTCTCATATCACTGACGCCGAAGCTCGATCAGGCTCGTTCGACGGCAGATGTACACTCGGACAAGGGCATCGTTAATTGCACAAATAAGTCCAGTTATGCACGTGCGAGCAGCCTGCCTGACAGACCCCAATGAAGCGATCGATAGGTCGGCGAAGCCAAGCCTACCGGCGACGATTAGTGCGCAGTCATTGTGTGGTGATATCGGTCTGACTTAGCCTCTGTCTCCAGTCGCAGCCGCTGCTAGAGGGGTCAGACCACCGTTAAACTCCCGAGTTCAGCCACAAGCTGGTTCGCCCGGCGTCGCGTGTGATGGGAGAAATGGTTTGAACCCAGCAGTTATTGCAGCGCCAATCATACAACTGGTGCAGTGAGTGTTATAGTTTGCGAGTCCACGTTACACATTTACCACCGTGTGGGATCTTTTACTTCCCCTGGAGTAGACACCAGATACCTGTGGATTTTAGCGTCTCCGGTAGATACAGACAAAGTGGAGTGAACGAAATTGCCCAAGCTTCGAGACGCCAGCAGGTGCCAGGTGGACACGAGCCCCGGGCCCAGTCACACGTTCTAAGGGGCCTTCTTATTGCGTTGCACGATGTAGTGATTCGGACGGACAGAACTGCCCGTTCCAATACCAGTGCAAGTTATCTTCGAAGCATTCAGTTACGATGCTACTACTGCGCGAAAGCTATTTACTTATATCATTCCATCACTTTCTATAGTATATAGTACTCATTTAAGCAGAGGAATAAACCAGGGAATTGTGGCATAAACGAAAGGTGTGTAACAAAGTGGTAGTGATTATGCACTTGTATAGCGCGACATCCAGTCTTTGTGACTGCTCAAAAAGCCCTACACTTCAACCCCTGGCAGACCGCCGGTTCACCCCAACGCCATCTCATTTATACAGCTGGGTGCACCGAGGCGGCGTTGGGTGAACGAAATCACCAAAGCTTCGAACCCCGGTTTTCTCAATTGAGAGTCCGACGATCTAACTGGTACGTCACCGCAAACCTAGACTTGAATCTTAATACGGGTAGGATATTACTATCGTACATCGCCCGATACGTTTATACCACTGTTATATAACCATAATTGCACATGCTGTGTATGGGGCAGTGGCGCAGTGGTCAGACCGTCGGACTCTCAATCGAGAGAACCCGGGCTCGAATCCTCTTGCTGCCGTTTCGAAGCTTTGGAAATTTCGTTCATCCCACGTTGCCACAGTTCACTCAGCTGTATCAATGAGTACCTGGCTACACGCAGAGATGGATATCTGAACGAATAGTCTTCGCACAGTAATTGCAGCGTGGCTGAATGCTTCCCAGAGAAGTCGAGATGGCGTTGGAATGAACATATCTGTCAGGGGGTGAATTTTAAAGCGCTTTAAGCAGTCCAAGGGACTGGATACCGCGCTATATAAGAACGTACCTTTACCTGGACTGGATACCGCGCTATATAAGAACGTACCTTTACCTGGACTGGATACCGCGCTATATAAGAACGTACCTTTACCTTTTGTAATTATCCTGTGGTTACTGTACACAATCCCACGTCTTTGGGCAGGAAAATTTGTATAATGGTAAAACTCATATTTTAATGTGAACAACTCACGGCGTGTTCTCTGCTGTAACCGTTCTGCAGCCTGAAGGACATGGCGATATGCGACTCTACCTGACCTCGAAATTAATATATATATATATATATATATATGTATATATATATATATATATATATATATATATATATATATATATATATATATATATATATATATATATATATATATATATATATATATATATATATATATATATATATATATATCAAGCCGTGTAGCTAGATGGCGTGGGATGTATGCCACACGCTACCCTATTCTAAATATGTGCGTGGTTGAATTGCTTCCCAAAGAATGCGACTTTGTGTTCCAATTAACAGATCAGCGATGGTGTGACGCTCTGGGAGTTCCTGAGTAGGTGCACCGCGTTAATTAATTAATTAATAACACACCTTTACCATAATACACCTGTCAACAGGATGGCGCACCCCAGGGCAACGTCATGGGTGCGTCATGGGTGCGTCACGGGTGTGTCATGGGTGCGTCATGTTCGTGAAAATAATGATACGAGGAATGCGTCAAGGTCCGTCAATGTCCGCTGCACGTTTCAATTACTACAAACAACGACTAAATTGACTTTAACGTATTGCATGCACATATTCATAGTACGCACCTGATTTAGAATGCTATGTTTCTATTGTAATTAATTATTTACAATAGCAACTTAATAACATACCTTACAATTTGTTATTGTAATTAATTATTTTGCTATTATATAATTTAATATTAATAAAAAAAAATATTCGCAACATACCGAACATATCCACAAAAGCCCGCGAAATTTCCTATGGCTTAACTGATAACGCGCCTGAATTTAAACTATCAGTTATTGGTCGAAAATGATATGTCAACATGTATCCATATGTGCGTCAGAAACACGCAATGGTCCGTTAAAAATGTCCCCATGGATGCGTCAAAAACATGCAATCCATTTTTCGTCACGCAACTATAAGGATAACAACATGCAGAAATAAGACATGTACCGATTTCAATACGTAACATAATAACAAAGAACCGCGAGACACTGTAGTATTAAGTCCTGCGATAACATTGTAAAAATACTATATTGTTCCCATGCAGTTTCGACCATTAAATATCACCTTATGAGGGTCCGTTTGTCAGTCAGGATTCTCTGCTGTTACATATCGACGGTTGGACATGTTCGCTCCCAATATGCCAGCTAGTAATAATTTAATCGTGCATATGATTTGATGCGTATCGATTGCAGTCTGTCAGTTGTTACTGTCACAGACCGATAACGTGGGTGAAAATTTGTCAACCGCCTTCACCACACGTAACAGGACAAAGAACTCTGACGTCACGAACCATAGTAATTGCTATATAAAGAGGTACACGTAACTAACCATAGGTTCAATTATTGCGCATTGGTCATCACACAAGGTAATCAATGGAATGCATAATGTATTATATATTAAATCGTTAAGAGAATGGGTGAGATTATGCTAAAATAGGAATAATTACAGTTAACAAATGAGGGTAACAAGCTTAACTTATTCTATGACGTAATTATTATATATATATATATATATATATATATATATATATATATATATATATATATATATATATATATATAATGTGCGTGTGTGCGTGTTTAGGTGTGTGCGCGTGCGTGCGTGCGTGCGTGCGTGTGTGTGTGTGTGTGTGTGTGTGTGTGTGTGTGTGTGTGTGTGTGTGTGTGTGTGTGTGTGTGTGCGCGCGCGCGCGCTTGATCGTGCCAACGTTTGCTCGAGCATGAAAAAGCATGCCTACTTCCACACGTTTTATAAGAAGAATGATCAGATTAACTTTATCAAAGTTAATTATTGTATATAGTATATATAAATTATTTAACCCTGCACAACAAACACATCACACAAATAGCAACAAGTAGCACGATACAAATATATTGAATATTTGCATTATATTTATCTTACATCAATAAATTTACATAAATAAAAATAAAATTTACACAGTGTAGATGCAGTTACTGTGACCCGTGGGTCATTGAGGCTACATTACGATCAGAGCACTCTGAGATAATATTCCAATAAACATCATGTTTTCCATGTACCACTGGTTTTTTTTTTGGGCCCCCCCCCGCGACAATACAATACACGATCAATACACGGGCTGCCCGTCCCCGGGGGCAGCTCCGGCTTTTTTTAGAGAAGTTTGTTAACTGTGCCATTTTTCAGAAATCATCCAAAAAATCCATGGCTGATTATGTACGCTCGAATCCCATTTTCAAAACCCAGAGGGCGAGCCCGCGCATATTTGGGACATACCAGAAAGTTTTTCATAGTCAACCATGTTTTTTGCTTTTTAATCATGCGCGCAAAATAACGATTCCGATTTTATCGCAGTTGCACACGTTGTTGCGCGTTCTCTATAGACCTGCAGATCTTTAAGCAAAAACCCGCCTGTTGAAGCTATTTTAAGACCAGTGACACTGTGGTCGGTTGCTATGATAGTTTAAAATTTCTCATTTTAACGCGTTTTCTTAATTTGAACAATGTTCAATATAGTTATTATATTATTTTAATTTGTGTCATCAAGTATACTGTATTTATTTTATTATATATATATTTTTTAAACTAGATTTAAATGAGTTTTATTTAATAATATACAATATTATATATTTGTTTTACATATTTAGATTATAAACATAATTATATGCATTTTTATTTATGTGTTATGTTATTGTAGAGCACATTGATCGTTTAGTATCGGAATATGCGCAATGAAAGAACCGACATTTATTATTATTATTATGTCAATGACTTGCTGTAGAGTTTTCGGCAAAATCCTAGAATGTTTTGTTTCGAGAAAATAAACATGAACACATGAATCTGTCTACACACGCAGGTGATCCTTCCATCACTGACAGGGATCCTTCCATCACTGACAGGGATCCTTCCATCACTGAAAGGTCCATATTCTGCTAACAAGCAACGAGAAATGTAATCGTGTGCGCAGAAGAAGTAGTCCGCAAATGTGCCATGTTCCTGTTAAACAAATTCAAGATGCAAAAAAATCGTTCAGGGGACCGTCTCAAATTCACATGGACCAGGAAGTGAAACAGGCATTTATCCCCTGTTCCGGTGTTTGTGACGCCGGAAGTTCACTATTTTCGTTTTTGCAGTCACAGGCCGAGATTGTCGACGTATTTTGATTTGACCACATTCGCAGCTCAGTGGCGTCATCTGGTGTACAAATTGGAACGCACAAATGTTCAAACACAGTTCGCCTCTACCAACAAAGTAGCATCAACGGTACAACATTGGCGCCAGCCATACGCATTAACCAGTGGCGATATTGTTGACAAAACCCTGTGTACGTTGTCCTGCTTGCCGTATCTACCAAACAGATGCGTCGCTACGGAATCACTCGACTCGGCAAATCTAGCTCAATTCGATGTTTCGAATTACAAAAGCACAGAATATATGTTGATCTCCAAGAACTGATGCGTACGTAAACCAGTGGTCACTCGATGAGGGTGCCAATAAAAAAAGGATTATTAGAGCTAGTGCATAGGCTCGTTCACACGAGCGATTAGTTGTCCAATTGGTCGGGCGACACTGGGATGCCCGACCAATTGGACAACTAATCGCTCGTGTGAACAACCTCGCGAGACAGATTAGCGAGGTCAATTTGTGGCTACAAATTAGTCGCCGGAAATGCGGCTGGGTCCAATTCAGGCGTCAGTCGGGCGACAGTTTCAAGGCAGTGGCCAATCAGCGAGCGCCGCGACCGAGTGCAGGTGTACCCGTCGTGACCTTAAATCAGAACTCAAGTGGTGCTTGGCAATAATCGGTTTTTCCATTTGCAGTGTGTAGACAGGTTGTTCACGTGCACACATAACTTAGCTGCGCTTAGTCGTGCGACGCGGTGTCGCCCGATCAACTGGGCAATTAATCGCTCGTGTGAACGGGCCTGGAGACCGACTCACAGCACCGAGCACGCTAGTGAAGTGTTATGAATCTTGCGAAGACGCCTCCTGTCCCGTGCTTTCATGGAGGATACTCTCAGCAGGCCGTCGCAAGACGTCGGCAGCTCTAGAGCCACCAGCTGCCCTTGTTCGGTAAGCGCAGTCAGGGTACTGCCTACCATAGTCATCATGAGAATAGGCGCGTCGAATGTGAACAGCGTGCAACTGCAGGCGGGCGACCCCACACGATGCCGCGTCACGCGTCCAAACTCGTCCGCCAGGGCCAGCGAGGCACCACCGTCTGTGAGCGATAAATGGGTGTAGTTGAGTGTAGCGTCGATGGGAACGGTCTGCGGAGAATGGCAGAAACGTGTAAGAACAGACATTTCGCAAGAAAAGATTGAACAAGATTATTATCCAAGGCAAAAAAAACAGATGGCATGTGGACAAGGAAGCCATCGGATTATCGAGAAACCAACAAGTCTTCACCTATGTGTTACCTGTCCTTCTGAGATAATTGTCAATTTTGTTTTTAAGCATATGCACGCTGCTAGCATGTACACAATATGGATATAATTTGTTCCATTAATTAAACTTCTTGATATCCAATCTACACTGATCCTTCACTAACGTTACTTCATGTCCTCTAGTTCTTCTATCTTTCTTAAGTGAGACAAATAGTTCTATCAATATTTAAAAACCCATTCAATATCTTAAACACTACTATTGTATCTGCTATAATCTCCTTGTCTTCAGGGTTGTTAAACCACATTATTTTAGGCGACTTTCATAACTAAGGTACTCAGGTTCTGGAATCAGCTTAGTTGCTTTGTATTCGTTCGTAACATATCTTTATTTCTTTTTCTTACAATATGCATGGTCTCCAAGCTTGTATACAGTATTCCAAATGAAGCCTAACTATTGCTTTACGCAAAGGTATATTCAACCCAAGTCATGGACAGCTAGGTGGGCAATAATCTAGAATGTTAACAAACCTCACCATTATAAAGAATAGCATCCATGCACAAAGGATATCGTTATCTCGGGAATGTGTAAAATATTAAATATATTTCGTGTAAAAACACATTTCATCACATTTTCTGCACCCAAATATGCAGATTTGACTTATTTCAAGCGCCATCTTTCCCGTTTCGTGTGATCAATATAATTATATAGATAAATAAGTAATTTTTTACTGTTTTTACTAATAGTAATGTTAATAACAGTAATAATATTACTAAAAAAGTTCTCTAGGGGAGATGGGGTACACCTGGCTCACGTGCTGTTACGGTGCCGTTTTGGTCAAGGCCGTTTTTATTGCAGAACCGTACTCACAAGGGTCAGTGCTTTGGTGTCAATGTCCCATATGGAGATGCTCGCTTGCTTGTCGGCCCAGCAGGCGAGGACATTGCTCTGGCTCGACACGGCAATCAGCCGCACAGATCCCTGGCTGCACTCGTCCAACGCAAACACCGGATCTTTTGGTCTCTGCACGGTAAGAACGCGAGACAGATTATTATTTAAATTCAGAGTTCATGTCACTCGAATAACGTGGCAGTTATTTTGAGACAGTTCACCCTTTCAGTGGTTGTGGGTTGCAACGTGTAAACATGAGTATGAACAGTGTCCATTTGTGGACTACAATCCGTGCTGCGGACGGGTTTATAATAATAATATATAATAATTTAGTTCTTATATAGCGCATACTCTTGTAGATAGATCAACGTGCTTTACAATAAAATAATACATATATAAAAAGGTACACAATTATGCTTATAAACCATATATATATATATATATATATATATATAATATTGTAAATTAAAAAAAAAAAAAAAAAAAAAAAATATATATATATATATATATATATATATATATATATATATATATATATATATATATATATATATATATATATATATATATATATATATATATTTATATATATTAACTCGTTTTAAATGAGTATTTATTTAATAATATATATATATATATATATATATATATATATATATATATATATATATATATATATATATATATATATATATATATATATATATATATATATATATATATATATATATACATAAATACATACATACATACATACATACATACATACATACATACATACATACATACATACATAATCAAGTAGCAGGAAATTAGGCAAGCATACATCATCAAAATAAGATACATCACATAATCTCAGCAAGCATGCCGGCCCCCAAAAGGTGTTTATACATAATTAGTAAATCATGCCTATCAGCTACCCACTACCAGTACTATCTGTACCACTACTGTCTTCAATACAACTGACATGGTATCGGTGGGGGTCACTCCGCCCTCCGCTCTATACATTAATCAACCGATAACTACTAACACATCAGACCGAGAGGTAGGGCCAAACAGCCACACAAATGTACTCGTAAAAAGTACCCACACTAAAAACCCTGTGTACACTACTGAAAACTCAGTGGAGGGAAAATTATTAATGTAAAACCTCGTGTACCGAACTATAACAGGGAAAAGCGTAAAATTTTAAAAACTTTGTGAACTACCTCTCTCTCTTCAGTGTTTATGGTACCAGGGAGGAGGGTGGGAGCGAAAATACCTGATAAGATCGACCAACGATAAACTGAACAATAAAACTGATCTTGCGGTAACATCAACAAATTCAGCAATAACGATTAACCAGTAACAGCAGAAATTCGGAAATATTTGCAAGCGCAAAGGTCTCACAACGACACAAGCTAACTTGGAAATCGAGTGAGGCCGGATCTAGGTCACGCGGCTGCTTATATAGCCCAGTGTATCCCTACGCGTGTCTGAGTAATTAGGCTAATGCTCTCGCTACCAGAACATGTCTAACCTCGAACCACCTTCATTGTCTTGTTATCTCGCATAAAATCCTTTATGCGCCGCTGTCACATAAATTTATTCATGCAAAATAACAACACAAGTCCAGCGTAGATTGAAATAGGCCACATATATATATATATATATATATATATATATATATATATATATATATATATATATATATATATATATATATATATATATATATATAAGTAAGTAAATTGAAATACAGTATACTTGATGACGCAAGTTAAAATAATGTAATAACCTATAATAATAAGCTATTTTGAACATTAAGAAAAAGTATAAAAATGAGAAGTTGTAAAACCATCGTAGCAACCTATTGTCACTAGTCATAAAACAAATTGAACATGTGTTTTTTTAGAGTTCGTTTAAACGTCTGTAGTTCCTTAGTGGCGCGCACAGCAACAAGCAGCCGATTCCAGAGTGGGGGGTGCCGAAATAGAATTCTTGTTGCTGGTTGGCACCATATGTACGTGTCAGTGACGGAAGGATCCCCGGTATCAGTGACGGAAGGATCCCTTTGTGTCAACAAATGACAGGGAGCATCTTCTATTTTGTTTACAAAAATTCGTATTTGCCGATAACGCTACTGCGGGTCGGTGACAATATAAAAATCAAAGTGCATTGTTTATATTAAAAACGAATCGTAATTATATGCACAGTGTGGCGTCATAAAGGCAAAAGAACAATACCAATGGCAATCGCGCGTGCTGTTTTTGAGGCGGTTTCGTTGGGTGGGAAACAAAATAATTCGTTTTGACTAAATTGCATCCCGATAAACTCGTAATTAATGATAAACACGACGGCTAAGACGGACGCATGTTTAATACAGTGGAGCGAATCACTATTTAACGGACACTGTACGTAGCGACTACATTAGGTCAGCGATATTAATAAGGCGTTTCCAATATATAATGAGCAAATATACGTACACCGAATATATGAGCACCGAATATATGAGCACCTGGCTTAGACGTATAGACCGGATGTAATTTCATTTGCATGATCATTGTACAGTCAGATCAATTATCTGATTGCTCTCATGTTGTTTGTGATGGCATTTCGTAATGCAGTAAATGTTCCATTTATTAGACATCTGGATATTAATTTATCTAACCAGTCGCCTTCGTGGATAGCTATTTAACTTGTATGTAACTGGATGGCGGCCTACTAGCCGTCCATATCGCCGCTACAGCGACATCAGCAAGCATGACATGAAGATGGCGTGTATCGACACAAACAGCTGAGAGAGACAGTCGATGACGATCGATACCATTGGACGCTGACTGTTCGTAAGGCTAAGGGCACAGCACAAGTCGTAGTTACCACTACGTTGTTTTTTAATTGGTACCGTGTAGCGCTACTATTGTGGTAACGGCCCCACTTTGGGGCCGGTATACATTTTTACAATCATAGTGCTGATTAGGTTGCCGCATCGGCTTCATCAATTGGCTGCGCTATTTTGATGGGTTTCAGAGCATCGAAGTTAAGGCATGTAAAATGTCATTCTGTCTGAAGTCGATAATCAAAATGGTTTCGGTATCCCTCATTCACTCTGTGCGCCGTTAGACACACAAGGAAGAGAGACACCGACGCCATCCTGTCACATATGCAGCCATTCTTTCTAAATATTCTATCAGATGGTTTCCAGTACACCGCCTGCTTGCCTTTAGCGTTCATGTTGACGGCATTCTAAGAACATGACCCAGATATCTCCACCTTCTTTGCAATATTGTTAACTTAATTGGTTATGCGGGTGCTCTTTTAAATACTGGCTGATAAACAAACTCGACCGGAACGAAAATAATACGTTTGTTAACGTATGCACTGCTATGACGTATTCCAGGTGAATGACGTCACACCTGGAATTTCCTTATGCCAAGTTGTACCGGAACCGGAACGGGTGGCAGTGTCGACCAAATGGTCTACCGGATACCATTGGCACAGTAGCCACAACAGAGTCGCAACACGATTGGCCAGGAACCAGCCAACCATCAGTTGTCCATTTGAAGGAAATGTACTGCGATTTTCCTTGGTTAACTGTACGACTGTTTTAAGTATATTGCTACACTGAATAGTTATTCGTATTTGTATCAGTCGCTTAAAAATAATATACATGCAAAAGGCATCACCATCGTGAGCTGACATGTCTTAGTATGTTATATTCCCATTTTGCGCGTGTTCTGACGGTAAATATACTACTGGAATACAGATTAAAACGGGAAGTATAACATTGCTAATTTAGATTAATTTCGAGAAACATTAAGAGAAACGCGGTATTTTAATTATACGTAACCCCGCATCAGTTAACCAATGGAAATCGTTGTACAGTCCCTTAAATTGTCTGCCTTCAGAATGGCTTCAAACGTTCTTACCTCGTAGTTCCATACGTAAATCTTCCCACGGTCGGTTCCATAGATCAACTGTTGGTGGGTTTGTGTCAAGACTGTCACATTTGAATCTTGAACCCTAATGTTGACTTCGTCGACTTCCTTGTTGCCAAGGTGACGCAGCAAGACGGTGTTGCCACGCAACATGACTCCGATGGCTTTGAGTGACGGGTGCGGAATGATTTTCAGGACGACGTCACTGAATGTGACCACGTCCTTTTTCTCAATGGTCAGGCGTTCTCGGGTGATTGACCATATATGGACCTAAAGTAAAAGTGATTGTAATGGAATGATCCACTACAACATGTTTGTGCAACTTTTGTATGTAGGTTTTGTGAAATCATCAGACAAACTGTTAAATTAGTTAATGCTTGTTCAAGCATTTCCTGAAGTGAAAATCGAAATGCTGAAAAATCACGATTGTGTTCCTTGGTGAAATTTCGTAACTTTGTTATGTGATTGGCGAGAGGATGGAGGTCACGCCCATGATCAGCATTGACCCACACAGTGTTTACCATTTTTGATATCCACTGTTTTGATCCTTACCAGATCTAACCACTAAAGTAAATTATTTCGATGATTTAAACAAAGATAGACATTTTTTTATTAAATAGACTGCAGATGTTACATAAACTATTCACACACTACATATCTGGACACCAATGAACCGGATTTGCGATAGGCTAAATCAGTTGAGTAAGCAGTTTGATACGAAAGGATGATTTTCTTTTAGCGTTGCCTATAAATACAGTACAACGTGATTAAATAAAAAAAATATTACTTTACAAAGTATTCGAAAAAGAATACAATCAAACCTGTTTTAAGCAACCGCACAGTGTATGGTTGAAAGTGGTCTCTGAACACAGGTAATTTAGCACGTGATACTCTTGTGAAAGGAGGAATCGACTGTGGTTGTTAATAATAAGTGGTCTCGGTGTATATGGTAGCTTGAAGAGGTTAGACAGTTTATCAATATTGTCAAATAAAAAATGATCATGAATACTTGGAAAATATATCAAATATGTTCGTAATATTCGAATAATTAGTTGGAGGAATTAACACGTAATGTTATTAAATAAGGCGTTTACTAATGTTATTAAATAGTCATTAAATATGGCCGACATCACCTGGACGTTCGGAAAAACGCTTTCATTAACCTAAATTTGTTACCACCATTTGCCATCGATATCTGCTACGATGCACGTGCACCTCACCTCTTTGTCTTCGCCGCCGCTTACGAAGTGCTTATTATCGCTCATCATAGCCAGACACAAAATGGCGCCGCGATGCCCGGATGACAGCCGCAACTCGCACTTGGCGACGATATCGTAGGCCAGTAACTGGCCCGGCGGCCGGTCCATGATGATGTAATTCCCATCAGCGGTTATGATTGGCTCAACCACCGACGGCGCTGGTTGGTTCTTTCCTTCCTTCCCGGGAAGATCGGTGGCTGGCGGGGTCCACAACGGTACGCTGATCTCCCGGATGCAGCGGGCGTGGCGTATTATGGAACCATCCGAAGACACAAAGCTAGATCGAGATAACGCCATTTTGATTTACACCTGCAAGATATGTTGGCTTGCGATGAACGTTGCTTCAGACAATGACCAATTCCATCACACAGCGGACTGAATGTTAATAGCAAACGTGGATTGAGACACCTGTAGGTCAATGTTTTCGCGTTAATAACATTTTGAAATTTTGCTGTTTGATCAGCTATATCAAGCGCACTTCTCCGGAAATCGCCATTCCTAATGCAGCTGTTTGACCATCACATCTTGGTTAGCCCTGGCGGTGCCTGGCGGTGCTGCGCAATGTATGTTAAGACATTATTCACCAGGTGGCATGTTCATCGTGCGTTGTAATACTCAGTAAACAATGTAGTAGGATGCATTCGTCGTATCCGCCAGTACCTCATTGTCCGTCCTGATGTAGTTAAGCGAACTGGTGTTTTCATGCCAGCGTCGTCACGAAGGATGTAAAGCATTGATTATTTTTGGTCTGTGCTTCCCAGCATTAACTTCGCTTTGTCACGGCTTTCTGAAAACAAAATAACACGTATGCTACGAACTATTTTGGCTACATTAAGAAGCACGGTGTATTGGAAAAGACGATTCTGGAGAGAATAGTGGCAGGGAAGAGAAGCAGAGGCAAGCCACGACAAAGACGGGATAAACACACCGCGGATGGTTTCGGAACGCCGACAGCGGCAGGTAGAGCAGCAGGAGAAAGACAACGACTTCACACAAAACAAGATTTGGCAGCGACGTCTTGAGCAGGATATGCAAACTGAAGAAGAGTGTCGCATCTGTCGACGTTCTAACACCGAAGGCAAGACCCCTATAACCATTATTATGACTGGCTCACGTTGTATGGCCGAACGTGATGTTGCAGCTTACTTTTGCCTTGAGCGATGTTGTCTTCTATTAGTTATAATCATAATAAAAGTACTTATATATCGCCCGATCAATCGAGATTGCTCTTAGGCGCTTTACATACATAGTAGTATTTTACAGGCCATAAAATTGCTAAGAGAATAGTTATACTGAGAATAGTCTACACAAATGCTAAACAATGCTAACAAAATAACCATGTTAAAATATTCTGTAACACTACTTTAAATATAGTTTGTAATACAAGTAAAAGTAAAAAATTATAACGAAACTGCCAACAAATTAAATATACTAAAATATTATAAAAACTACTTTAAATATATTCATTTATACAAGTAAGACTCAGAATATAACCATAACACGCTAAATACAATTATAAAAAAAACTTCTTAAGAACTATACTTTAAATAGGTTCAGTAATACAAGTTAAAATAATAAAATAAATATGGTAAGAAAATAATATATACAATATCTAATTAACGCACATAAAATGTCCCCATAAGTGAGTTATGAAAAAGCTAGTTTAAAAAGGTGAGTTTTTAAAAGTGTCTTAAACACTTGTAATAATTTCGCTGTCCTCAGATAAGGTGTTAAGTTATTCCATAAAACGGCTGAACAGACAGCGAAACGGCGATCACCATGTGTGACAGTCTGTGAAGCCGGTACAAATAAAAGCGCTGGCAGCGAAGCAGATCGTAGAGTTCTGTTAATGGGGCGGTAGCTAATTAACTCAGCCAGGTGGTCCGGCGCCAGACCATTTAATGCACAACAGGTTAACAAAAGCACTTTGTAAGTTGGTCGCAGTGTAAACGCTGCAACACGGGTGTAATATGTTCGTATTTCCTTCCTGGTTGTGGCGTTGTGGTCTAGCTATTGTGAGATGTTTGTCCGTGTCGATGTCTCGATCTGTGTGAAGCACGGCCCGCCAGCAGAACTGAATTTAACACCGACACTGGCGCAAGATTATGTCAGATTATTAGGAGAAGTTCATTTTACATACGTTTCAATCTGAAGTGTTGTGGCTGATTATGGATAAGTCGTAGCTGAGGATTTGTTGTTGCAGAAACAGATGAGGGACCAGTTCAAGAGAACTTGTTGGGGACACTGATTTCACTGGCCTCATTTTAGTGAGTGACTTAATTGTTGGCATGGGACAGTGTAAATTTTCAGCTTGGCCAAATATTTCGGTCGGGATGTCAAGAGATGTCTGGCAGGATGTCTGGACAGACATCCTGCCTCACATCTCTCTGACCTGGATTATGCCGAGGACATCGCTCTGTTCGCTGACACGATACAAGAAGCAGAACGTTTACTTCATAGAGTCGAAAGTGCTTCCAAATCTACTGGACTATTTCTCAACCCAAGTGAAACAAAGTTCATCCATATCAACCCGCCTGCTAATGATAGCGTTCACTCATCAGATGGGAGTCAAATTGAGAAAGTGCAGGATTTTAAATATCTCACAACATCCAGGGCAAAAAAGCACAGGCATGGGCAGCAGTTCACGCCCTTGACAAAGTTTGGAGAGCGCCCATCTGCAGACTCACCAAACTGAAGATTTTCAAGACGACGGTTGAACCTATCCTGATATATGGATGCGATTCGTGGTCACTAACACAATCAGTAGAACATGCACTGTATAGCACAGGGGTGGCCAACCAGTCAGAGACTAAGAGCCACATTTTTTACTGTGTTACCGCAAAGAGCCACATCATACATATGGGCACACATGAACATCACCCCATCCCTTCCTCTCTCACACACACACACAGACCTCTGCTCAGCCAGATTTATTGTAAATGTCACACACCAACATGATAATGACAGAAATTGACTCCTACAGTACTAAGACCACAGGCCAGTCATTTTCAACAATGAACATTGTGTGCACTGTCTCACACACACAAACTCTCAGTTCAACCAAGTCCACAAACAAAAATATAATAATTTACAATTGCGTTTTTCTTTTACTATGCATGTTGCTTAGTGGGACTTCTGGCATTCCTTGCCTTGAACAATCCTCTTCAAATGTGGCTTGTATTCCGTTGTTGCCACTCGAAGCAATTCTTTCACATGGGTGTCAGTCAGAACAGATCGATGCTTTGATTTCACGTGTTTCAGGGTAGAAAACACAGACTCGCAGACGTATGTTGACCCAAACATTGACAGTATCTTAAGCGCAGCCCGTTTGACATTGGGGTATTTTTCCATTGGCACACTTTTCCAGAACTCAATGGTCCCTTCCCTTAAAGCAGGTTTCAGTTGGTCCTCCTCACAAAGATCGATCATCTCCAACTCAGCCGCAGCCTCATCTGTGACTAGCGGGGCTTTCAAACAGTCCGTCTCCGCATTAAATGGGTCGACGAGGAACGTAATCTGTGGCCTTTTCAGTTGTAGATCACGGAACCGGGTCACAAAGCTTTCGTGCAGGTTTTCAACCAGTGTTGCATATCTGGCTGTTTGCTTATTAAGGGCGGCGCTGGTGACTTGCCCACTGGCTTTTAGCAGAGTGGGAAAATGCGTTAAATCTCCCTTTTGAATATGCGTCTTGAACAGCTTCAGTTTGTTGACAAACGCAAACACACTTTGCACCAGGTCAGGCAGCATTTTTAACTTACCCTGCAGGGTCAGGTTCAGTCTGTCCAAGTGACACAGCATGTCGACCAAAAAGGCCAGATCCATAATCCACTTGAGGTCCGAGAGCTCGGGATAGTCCTTGTCCTTCTCTTCCATGAACAGTTTCACGGCATCCAAAAGCTCAAAGAAGCGAGAGAGTACCTTGCCTTTTGACAGCCACCTCACAGTGCAGTGCAGCGGCAGGTCACCTGGAAGCCATTGGTCCAGCTCAGCGATGAGATTCTTGAATTGCCTGTGGTTAAGCGCATGTGTGCGGATGTAGTTGACAATTTCCATCACAGGCTTCATGACGTTGTCTAAATTCAATGATTTAGACACGAGTTGCTCCCTGTGGATGATGCAGTGGAAATTCCAAAACTCGGGAAATGTTTGGTCAGCTTTGCACAGCCCCACAAGCCCGTTCACAGATCCGATCATGGCTGGCGCTCCATCCGTGGCTATTGCAGTTAGTTTCGGTATGGGCAGATTTGCTTTCCCAAATGCAGCCATCATTGTTTCTTTCACATCTATGCCACGGGTTCTGTCTTTTAATGGCACAATATCAAGGAGTTTTTCTTTGATCACACAATCGTTTGACACAGACCGTGCAAATATTGCCAACTGAGGCTTGTCTTGTATGTCACAACTCTCATCCAATGCGACACTAAAATACTCACATGCTTGAAGTTCAGAGTGCAACTGTGATTCAATAGCAGTGTTAATGTCCGATATTCTGTGTTCAACAGTGTGGCGGGACAGTTGGACGTCTGATACCATTCGTTTTAGTTTGTCGTTTTCAGGAGACAAGATTTCAACAACGTCACTGAGGCATTTTTTAACGAACTCCCCTTCATTGTATGGCTTTTTAGCCCGTGCAATGTTCCAAGCCAGTTGATAAGATGCAAGCGTTACAGTCTCTGAGTGCTTCGTAAATTTTTGGAAAAACTGTATCTGCTTTTCTGCCTGACTTTTCAAAGTGACCAACTTGTGCTTGCGAAGTTCAGTCCCTTTTGGAAATTCCTGGTCGATGTTAGCATGGAGTGAGCTGAAGTGGCGCTGAAGATTTGAAGCCTTGAAATGCGCTAATGACGCCTGACATATAAGGCAGAATGGCTTGCCATTACGTTCAAAAAAAAAATATAAACTCTCCCACTCTGTTAAAAACGTCCTGTGTTCATCTTCATATTTTCGTTTTGCTGTGCATTTTCCCCCTGCCATTTTGAGAGTGAACTTGACACAAATTGTTTACTCAAATGATCTTGCCCCTACTGGGGAACTTTGCGGTATTTTCATCTCACGCACATGCGCGTTTGACGAAAATACCGTATTGAACTCAAGCGAAGCGAACACGCACATTAAAAAAAAAACACAAACACAAACTTCGATATGAACGTAAGAGCCGCATGAAACCAGGCAAAGAGCCGCATGCGGCTCGGGAGCCGCGGGTTGGCCAGGCCTGGTATAGCACCTACACAAGAATGATGTAGAAAATTCAAAATGTGTCATGCGCCACCACGTGACCAACCAAGAACTGTTCGGCTCCCTCCCTCGGATCACCACCATCGTGAGACAACGGCGTCTTCGTCTGGCAGGTCATATGATGCGCCATGACGAAGCAGCCAACAAAGTCCTGCTCTGGAAGCCTGATGGCCCTCGGAGAAGAGGTCGACCAACAACTACTCTACAAAACATACTAGAGAAAGAACCTCAGCGGGACTAATCTAATAGCGGTAACGAAGAACCGAAACCTCTGGAAAGAAATTATCATGTCACCACATTAAGTGGATGACATAAGTAAGTAAGTATGTCAAAAGATGCCACGTAACGTTTAAAAACATGTTTCAAGCTAAGATGAATGTACACTGTCTCTATTTCTCTCTCTGCCTTTCTCTGCCTTTCTCTGCCTTTCTCTGCATCTCTCCCTCTCCCTCTCCCTCTCCCTCTCCCTCTCCCTCTCCCTCTCCCTCTCCCTCTCCCTCTCCCTCTCCCTCTCCCTCTCCCTCTCCCTCTCCCTCTCTCCCACTCTCCCTCTCTCCATCTCTCCATCTCTCCATCTCTCCCTCCCCATCCCTCTCCCCTCCCTCTCCTTCTTGCTCTTTTTTTCTCTGAGTGAGTGAGTGCGTGCTTGTGCGTGCGTGTGCGTGCTTGTGCGTGCTTGTGCGTGCGTGCGTTTCCGTCTACGGAATACGCCGGATGTTTATGACGCCTATTGGCCGATAAGTGATTAGGAACTGTATCACATGCAGCGGCCTGTGATAGCTGATTCGTCTACTAATCATCCTGCGTATGTCGTTTAGTAATTGCTTCATTTCCAGGTGCACAAGACTTAGGCGCCGAATTCCTCCTGCACATTCAAATACGTGATACACATCATTCGCTTTCTAGGGAAGAAATTAGAAGACTCACTACTTACTACCTGCATAACGATAGAGCCAACACCACACGAAAGTTCAGATTGCACAGCAAATCAATATTTCCGAAGAATATCATTCCAGTGACAGCGTTGTTGGTTGTAACGACGTCCTTGCTTTGAATACGTTACAGAAACTGTCAGAATGTTAATTGCTAGCGTCGTTGTAGTAATGTAGCTGATGGAAAGCTGTGCTGCTTACAATGGCGAGCACCGCATTTGCTTAAATATTATATATATATATATATATATATATATATATATATATATATATATATATATATATATATATATATATATATATATATATATATATATATATATATATATATATATATATATATATATAATATATATATATATATATATATATATATATATATATATATATATATATATATACGCAGTGACTTCGTGTCTCTTTCGATAGATACAGACAATGTAGGGTATATATATATATATATATATATATATATATATATATATATATAATATATATATATATATAATATATAATATATATATATATATATATATATATATATATATATATATATATATATATATATATATATATATATATATATATATATATATATATATATATATATATATATATATATAACTACTATTCGATTCGTGTCCTTCAGGTGGTTTAGTATGTTACCTTAGCGTCGAGTTGCGCCCCTGTCGAAGCGGCATCGGGGGCAACGTATTAATTGGTTAAATCATTCAGTTAAATCGTGTCTTATGTTCGCAGCATTAACTTCTGCCTTGACTCATATGGTTGAGAGATGGATTGAACAACAGGTTACATATTTACCCCCTGTGTGGGATATTTTACTCCCTTGGCACAGACACCAGACACCAGGCCAGTGACTTCGTGTCTCTTTCGATAGATACAGACAATGTAGGGTGAACGAAATTGCCCCAGTTTCTAAACGGCAACAGATGGACTCGTACCCGGTTCTCTCGACTGACCGCCGAGGTGCCGTGCCCCTCTCAATGCATCGTGGTCTATTACTTCGTTTGCCATTCACTAGATATTACTTCTGATGTTACCATGAGTATTCTGGTCCATACACAGCAGCTGTCGACTCACCTGTGTCGTAGCGATCACCTTCTATCGAAGCGCTGTAGCATTATTCCCGGACAAGGCATCATGGACACACCTGTTTGCCGACGACGATTCCTGTCGAGACAGCCACGTATCGTCGCAGATGGCTGCACTGCACTGGCCTCTGCGGGTGCCCAGTGTCGTCTGCCAGGTGCCCAGTGCGACGCGACCTTTATGATGGCGACCGCAGCTGTTGACAGTCGGCGGAAAAATACTGCGCGTTGCGTTGTTTCACCGGCGGCAGCGGAGCTAATACAAGACGCCGGCGGTTTCGTTGCGACGAAGAAGCGACTGGATAGACTTGTGATCAAGACGGGTGTATTGTGTGCGTTGCCAGTGAAGAGTTCCGTGGTGGATTCGTCGATTGTGTACTTGAACGTTCGCGTATGTTCGCGGATCTTCCTAATCAATCAGACTCACTTTGCTAATAGTAAACTGACGCACAGCCAGTTTCTGTAGAGTAGTTTATTTAATCGTAGCGTGCTTTTGCGTAGTGTTTGGAACATCGGATTCTCAATCAATCAGTTCGAATTCTCTTGCTGCCGTTTCGAAGCTTTTGCAATCTCGTTCACTCCACGTTGCTCTAATTCACTCAGCTGTATAAACGAGTACCTGGCTGTAGACAGTGGTGGATAGGCGAACGAGCAGTCTTCGTGCTGTTATTGCAGCGTGGCTGAAAGCTTCCCAGATAATGGATTCCGCGCTGCACAACTAAACACATGAATTTGTCAGTAAAATAGCATCACGTTTATTTTATACTGAATTAAAAGTAGATATGGATTCCGAAGCGCCTCATTCAGCACTAGAGGGAAAATTTACTGAAGTTACCTTATGTCATTGACGCACAATTGCAGGTGAATGTTTGTGTTTGTGCGTGTGTTTGTGCGTGCGTGCGTGCGTGCGCGCACGCTAGTAATTGCGGACTCGATCCGTGTCTGTCCATCAGTGAGTATAAAGGCAATTATTCGCTTCTACTTTAGATTAAAAAGAACTTAGCTAAAGTAGTGCAGCAAGACATTAAATCAGCCTGTAGTGATGACTGTGTGGGTGGGTGGGTGGGTGGGTGGGTGGGTGGGTGGGTGGGCGTGCGTGTGTGTGTGTGCGCGCGTGCGTGTGGGTGACTGACTGAGTGACTGAATATGAGAATGGGAGGTGAGTAGGCGAGTGTGTTGAGAGCAGACGAGTACATTGGTGATGGTTCAGTACGAGTACATTGGTGATGGTTCAGTACGAGTACATTGGTGATGGTTCAGTACGAGTACATTGGTGATGGTTCAGTACGAGTACATTGGTGATGGTTCAGTACGAGTACATTGGTGATGGTTCAGTACGAGTACATTGGTGATGGTTCAGTACGAGTACATTGGTGATGGTTCAGTACGAGTACATTGGTGATGGTTCAGTACGAGTACATTGGTGATGGTTCAGTACGAGTACATTGGTGATGGTTCAGTACGAGCACATTTCCACAAGAACGAGTACCGGTACACCTTCTATGATATTATAGTAACTCTGCATAGTAATAATAACATATTTCAAAAATAAACATTGTGAATTAATTTATATAATTCAGGAAGAGTTGACTATGCAATGACAGTTGATCAGACATTTTTATGAGGAAAACTAAAAAACATTTATGTTTGAGACCAAATTGGGGGTTGCATTCCATTCAAAGGTACGATTCGCATTCAAATGCAAATGTTCAGGGTATGCATTCAAATGTGGGTTAAAATGTATTTAAATTTAAAATACTTTTCAAAATACAGTTCATAGCACAACATAACAAGAGAAAAGAAATAAAGAAATATAACCAATAAATATATATGATATATGAATAAATCAACCATGCTAGGCATATAGTGGCCGGCAGTGACCGCAAGTCCACAACTAATATTTGTTGAGTTGGTGGATTAGTATCTGCCAATGTCCAAGGCTCAATACCCCCTTTGTACTTGAACCACACTACAAATTGGCACCAGACAATACTGGTGCAGGCTGTCTGACTTGAGTCACAAAACTTCTTCAGAATAAGACTCAGCAGTACTTAGCACTGTCACTTGTGAGAGCAACAAAGGCATTTTATGGCTGATGAATGACCCTTTCATTGTGGGCTTACTGGACTTCCTGGCTTAATTAAACAAACACAAGGATTATGGCCTGGACTGGTAACTAGTACAACTATGGATATGAACTAGGGGTTTCTGACTGGGAAAAGAATCAAAAGATGCTGCTTCTTGAAGCGAAGCCTTTGTGGCTTCAGTGCATTCAATGTGCAAAAAAGTGATCCACGGTGTGAATTTGTGAAAACTCATCATCAATAACAAGTAAAAATGAAACCACATCTACTAAATGTAACAATAATAATTATTACAAATTATGGGCTATTACATTGCAATTAATATCATGGGTATTGCAATAGAATTGACATAATAAAGTGTTTTTAATGATCCTGTATTAGAAAACATATAAAACTCAGCTGAGATGCATGCACGAACATACAATTTTTTATTTGATTCATATGCGGGTAATACAATTTGCTACCATACTTTTTGAAATTGTTGTAGTTGTTAATGATTTGATAATTAGAAATTCAATAATTTTCACAATATC
The DNA here is from genome assembly GCA_963662155.1 of Lamellibrachia columna. NCBI lineage: Eukaryota > Metazoa > Annelida > Polychaeta > Sabellida > Siboglinidae > Lamellibrachia > Lamellibrachia columna. The sequence continues at coordinate 17,367,348 of OY759269.1, forward strand.
ACATTGAAAAAGTACTCGGATGTATTCGCAATGTACTCGTAAAATCTGAGTATATTGAACACGAGTACGTGACCATAATTTCTACAAGTACGAGTATGAGTGCGAATATTTCAAAAATGTACTCGAGTATACGAGTACACGAGTACCGAGTACTTCGGCCCCAGGTCTGGTTGAGAGAGTATGTGTATGTCAGTGTGTGTGTGTGTGTGTGTGTGTGTGTGTGTGTGTGTGTGTGTGTGTGTGTGTGTGTGCGTGCGCGTGTGTGTGCGTGTGTGCGCGCGCATGCATTCGTGCATGCGAGTGAGTGAGTGAGAGTGAATATGTGAGAGAGCGGGTGAGTAGGCGAGTGTGTTGAGTATGTATGTGAGTTAGTGCATGCTTGCGTGCTTGTATGCACGTACGCGCTCATGACGACTACCTTTCATCACTGCCCGCCAACAGGTTGTCGTATGACCTGGCATTTTTATCACTCGTGCAATGAATTGTTATGAATTATGCGATTGATTAACCGGACGATATTGATTAGATGCGAATGTGGCAGTAATGAATCTAATAGTGGACATTTCGTATCGCTCGGATGGACTCTACAAGAGAGTCCCGGTCGCTGGATCACTGGAACAGCGTCGTCTAGTATTGATCTGAGCTGGTAGCGCGCGGCCCTTCGCGTAGCCAGCGCGATCCTCTCCATATCAATTAGATGCGAGCTCGGCGAAGAATGGTGTGGGAGTGGCAGAGTTGCTGAGTGAGTGGGGTAATGATTAGAGTGAGTTGGAGGCTAATTAGGCAAGTTGTGTGTAGGTGAATGGGTGGGGAAATGGGTGAGGGGGAGGCATGGAGAGCGGTTAGGAAGGGAAGGAGGGCGAGGTAGAAGGGCGCAGAGAGTGTTGGGGAACGGGGACGGAAGGAGGGGGAGAGGGCAGGACAGGGTGGATAGAGAAAGAGAGGAAGGGTAGAGTCAAATGTGTGTGTATGTGTGTGTGTGTGTGTGCGTGCGTGCGTGCGTGCGTGCGTGCGTGCGTGCGTGCGTGCGTGTATACGTGTGTGTGTGTGTGTGTGTGTGTGTGTGTGTGTGTGTGTGTGTGTGTGTATATACGTGTGTGCATGCGTGCGTGCGTGCGTGCGTGCGTGCGTGCGTCCCTTAACTAACCAGGTATTCGATGTATCAATCCTATTATCGCCGATTTCGCAATCATCTCTTTGCAGCAGCGTATCAACACCATTACATCGTGTCGCAGTATTGCGCATTGTTGTGAGCTTGGCAGTAATGTGCGTAATCAAATGTTTTAGGTGACACATTAGCGCAACGATGCGGCAGGTAGAAGAAGTGATAAGTCACTCGCCAGCAGGAGAAAGAACACATGGACTGGAGCAACGAATGTGCGCCGATAACGGATCACCACGGATCATGTGGATCTTAACAAATATTTCGTTGCATCGGTTAACATATCAAGTGGATACTGCATACACACGCACACACACCCGCACGCATGCACGCACGCACACACGCACGCACGCTTCGAAGCTCTGAATGATCCAGATATTTTGTTAGCGTTGGTGCGGCTTTACAAGTTAGTACCAACATATTAATCAAAGTAATTACCATAACTAATTATTATACGGATAATCCTTTCTCCGATTCTCGTTTGCTATTACGTACCGATACTACATAGTCTGCTACAGCTTCTTCGCTTCTGGTGATGCCTACCAATGGCAAGCCGCTTATTGGACGTCGAACGTGAACTGAGGCTGTGTTATTCAAGGGGGATGTGACGTCATGCGTGATCGACTTTCTCGAAGGGGATGTGACGTCATGCACGATCGTATTCGTCCACCAGTTGTCTATTTATTTATTTACTGCTGTGACATGAAATATAAGCAAGTTAAAAAAAAAAAAAAACGTTGGAAAAAACATGTAATGTAATGTAGACCCTTACTGATTGTTAGGTATTAAAATTTCATTTTATATAATTATGAATTGATGTGTGGGGTGTTTCCAAATAACGACAACAAACGAAGTGGGGGTGGGGGAGGTGGTGGGGGGTTCGCGTTAGAGACTTACTCCATTTTGTCCTGTATCACTTTTCAAGTTCAGTAACTGTTACCCCGAATTCAGACGCAAGTAGTTTTGGATACGTTAGGCATAATCTCCCTGGTCTTCTCTGTCCATGCTTTGGTTGCCAAGTAACCAGCTCTCTCACCACTTCTTCACTTCTGGAACAGCATCCTGGAAATTGGGCTCGACTCCGTCTGATTGTCTCTGAGATTTTTGGCGCTTCCATGTATAATTCTCAATAATGTATGTCATATGTTAGATCCAGGAGATGTTGAGTGTTGTCGTGTGCAGGTTTTTTAAGGCCCCTCAAACTCTCAAAATTGCCCACGGGAAAGACTGCTCTACCCGTATAAGATGTTTTATTAGTCTTAAATTTTACCATTATAATATTAAACTTAAACTAAGAAAAGAACAACTTCGTCCACTAATAATAATCATAAGTAATTTTTAAACTTCCGGCCACAGCTCTCCCCTAAGGTTCGCTTCAAGATTTAATAATAAAATAATGGTAATGTTCGCTGCAATTGTAACAGTATATCCCATTCACAAATTCAGAGATTGTCGAGACATCCTCATTATACTGCAAGCAAAGAGTGAAATAAAGCACCATTGGCGACCTTCTTAAGGTACACCAGTAGTCAAAAATGTTGTCCGCAATAAAGTTCGCAAAAAAGAACCCTGGTCGCGTAAAGCATCCACCCAATCGGTCCTACGTGGTTTTGGAATGTAGCCAACATCAAATAATAGTAACTGTTCATGGGTTTCCAGTTGCATTGTCGTAATTTCCACTGTGTGGTTTCTACAGACTTGTTGAATATGAGTTCACAAAATTTATAAAGCGAGGCACAAACTATGCCGTCGTAGACTCATTCAAGGAGGGTCGACTTGTCTTGTGTAGAATGTTGGCCAACACTAATAAGGAGTCAAACGGTCGGGGTTGCGCATGGAACAACTGCTGATTAGTCGTGTTTGCTTGGAACTCCGAGGTGATTGCCCCTTTTCTAAAAACTTTGCCGATTTTGTAGAATACCAATCATAACAAAATGGTTCAGATTATTTATAAACCCCATATGATTGCCGCCGTAAGCTGTTGTTTGAACTGCAGATAGGGCTCCACGGAATCCAGCCCCGGTGGTCACCCAAGGACAAGATGACTTCCCAAGTGGTCAAAATAATACCGGACACCAGACACAGACACGCTGTGTCATTAGTAACAATACAGTAGACTAGGCGCAATCAATGATCGCGTCGCATTCGTTACCGAATTTCCCATTCATCTCTTGTTTGACAGGCCCAGCGCTACTGGCACGTTAACGTTTCTCGTTCGCCGACCGACCTTAATAAAATATCTTATTGCGTGTAAGTACCAGGCTTGGGTTCAATTGCAAATGTCGCATTTGCACTTAAATGCAGTGTCGTCTCCTGTTCCGCATTTGCACTTGAATAAAAACATTTGCATTTAATTAAAACCATTTATTTTTGCATTTGATTAAAAAAACATTTGCATTTAAATCAAAACATTTGATGCCTTTAATGCAAATTTCTCACTTGGCTGCAAGCTGTCAGCCCCAAATGTTTACTTTAGACAGATTTGCAGAAGCCATGATTAGAAGTCAACTTACCTCCCTACCAATGAACATTTGTAGAAGGCCCTTCATTCAATTCCTGCCTTCCTGCCTGCCCCCAGGTTGTAGTGGTTGTGGGCTCACCTATGCTAAGCTTATCTACGAAATGAAATCAGTAAAGTTCATGCAACCTTTTGAAAATCATGGCCACAATTATCACATATATTGTTGGCATCTCAATTTAAAACAATATTTATTATGTAATCATCTGAGGAATTTACATATAATAATTTGGATTGCTTTGCTTGGATTATTCGAAAACACGAAACCACCGAACTCGTCGCCCTGCAGCAGCAGACTGGAAATGTGGGAAATACGACTGCAAGAAACATCAGCAGTCGTAAAAATGGGATCACCACCAGCTGAATCCCCACCAGCAGGGTCCGACCAACCTTGGTTCTGCTGGCGATCGCTCAATCACATTTGTCCCGCATGCCTGTAGAACACCACATGTGTCCCGCAGGTCTGTACAACACCACATCTGTCCCGCAGGCCTGTAGAACACGACATTTGTCCCGCAGGCCTGTAGAACACGACATTTGTCCCGCAGGCCTGTAGAACACGACATTTGTCCCGCAGGCCTGTAGAACACGACATTTGTCCCGCAGGCCTGTAGAACACGACATTTGTCCCGCAGGCCTGTATAACACCACATTTGTCCCGCATGCCTGTAGAACACATTTGTCCCGAAAGCCTGTAAAACACCATATTTGTCCCGCAGGTCTGTATAACACCACATTTGTCCCGCATGCCTGTAGAACACATTTGTCCCGAAAGCCTGTAGAACACCATATTTGTCCCGCAGGTCTGTAGAACACCACATTTGTCCCGCATGCCTGTAGAACACCACATTTGTCCCGCAGGCCTGTATAACACCACATTTGTCCCGCATGCCTGTAGAACACGACATTTGTCCCGCAGGCCTGTAGAACACGACATTTGTCCCGCAGGCCTGTAGAACACCACATTTGTCCGGCAGGCCTGTAGAACACCACATTTGTCCCGCAGGTCTGTAGAACACCACATTTGTCCTGCAGGTCTGTAGAACACCACATTTGTCCCGAAGGCCTGTAGAACACCACATTTGTCCCACATGCCTGTAGAACACCACATTTGTCCCGCATGCCTGTAGAACAACACATTTGTCCCGCAAGCCTGTAGAACACCACATTTGTCCCGCAGGCCTGTAAAAAACCACATTTATCTCGCAGGCCTGTAGAACACCATATTTGTCCGCAGGCCTGTTTGCCGAACGCTGTTTTAACGGATAGTAGTTTAGATGTTACAACATAATCACACTGGGAGACGGCATGGTCCGTCCGTAGCCCGTTTGATTGTAGAACAAACAAATCGGGAATGACGCATTTTAATTGTGTAGGTATTTTTTTTATGAAATTACGTATTATCATAATGTAGATAATACGCCACTTACATTAAGTAACATTTACCAAGGTACAAATGCTGTAGCCTGTAGCTCGGGGAAATTCATCGCACATCTAGGGCTTAGGTCTATATTTAATCCGTTGGTGACGTCAACGTATGGCGTCATAATCCGTATTCGGTGACACTACGCTGCGTGTGTTGTTCATTGGCAAGGAATACAGTTCAAAGTAAACACAACTGTACAACTCGACATACACTGACTCGACTGCAAGGCCACTCAGCGGCGAGCGATAAATACGTGTGTAACTTTATTTTCGTATATACAATGATGACGTCTCAAAGTTCAGTTCAGCGCGTTGACAACGTAATGTGTGCGTGCGCGTGTGTGTGTGCGCGCGTTAAATTTGTGACGTTACAGTACAAACAAGACCGACAACAGTTCAGCTGGCCGCAAGACGCGGTTAAATAACAAAATTAAATACAGTATGATAACCAAATGAAACAAAACTACAACGAATCAGTGGGTGGCACCACCAAATGTCCGCCATGCCTATGTTACATCGAAGTCACACGAGAACTTGAGTGTTATCGCGAGAATTTCTTGAATATTTTCTTGCTCTTGGCGAAGAATCCCCGCCTTTTTCCCTTCCCTTCTCCGTCAGTTTCGAAGTCGAGGGTGCGGACGGGACTTAGAGGTGCCTCGTCGTTGATGAGGGAGGCGCGGGAACGCTTGCCCGACGACGAAGCTGGCGACCCGGCACGCGAGCCAGACGTAGGACCGTCAACGTGATCTGCAGTCGTGTCGGTGTAATTAGATATCGCAGAAATATGGTCGAACATTAATCGGACAAGAGATCGCTAACTGTGCAGCATATTGTTTTGGTTTAAATGTTAATCGTGTTTGGAAAAAGGCAATCGGTGAAGTTGTCTTAAATTGCAAATCTTGCTTACTTCAACGTTTTGTCGACCATAAGTAGCCTTCTTCGGGAAATTAATGTAGGATGTTCAGTTCTTACGCTCATCCACATTCAGTTTCATGAAGAATTCATTGGCGAATACAAGCTTCATAAGGGCGTCTTGAAAGATTCTTTATTTTAGTGATTTTGCGGATAGCTCGGACAGAATAAGTAGATTATTACACTAATGCGGCACCATGTGGTAAACTAGTGTCATGGTGTTAATTGGCCTGGACAAATACTGACATTCGACTTCCTGTAAGTGTCGGTCATCTTTCTTTTCAACGAGACATGTTAATTGTAGGGATCATGCCTCAGTTCCTGGTGTGTTACACGCGAATGTAAGGCACAGTAATTTTAGATGTGTTATTTAAAAAAAATCATATCATCTGACATAACTGCATTTGAGCCAGGCACATTGGCAAGTTTGCTGGTAGAACATGTTAGCAATGTAACTGTAGATTTTTAGATGATTTCATTAAGCGGAAGGATTTTTGGCAATTTTTTCGCAATAAGGCACGTGTGTGTAGTAATTCATGCAGAAATTGGTAAAAATTTACGGGCATGGCACGTTCAGGCATTTTAAATGAGTTACAAGTACGAGACTTTGACTAAACTCGATCAGCATGTCAATGAGATGATGGCAACGGCAGGTAAGAAGTTTCAGAATTTTTTATGGTCCCGTTTTCTTATAATCATGCAAAACGTTAACATGGTCGCCAATGGGAAACGTAACAGGAGGCTGAACCCTGTAAACCGTCGACTCCACAAACTTGTGTTTCAACGTTAACGACTTTGGATCAATTACATTGTAATTGAAACGCCAATTTCAACTCCGGAACTGTAATTGTTATTTCAATTGCATTTTATAACTTTTCAACTCAAATTATTTACTACAAATATTCAATAAAATACAATATTTAGCGTGTATCATATATGTTTGCAGTTACAAACCATAACATGGAGAAATGCAATAAAACTGCTCTAAAGTAGATGTTATTTTTGGGCGTTGAATATGTCTATGCATGTGGCTGCTCTATTCCCATACGTTTACTTCAATTTGGTAATTTGGAACTGGAACTGATCATTGATCCGAAGTCTGCTTTAAGAACGACTCCTGTAACGAATCCCTAATCTGGTTTGCGCTCATTTTCAGCTAATCAGCTGCAGCTGTGACGTTTAATGAACCGCACGTCATGCGATCTTCGCCAACAGCAGCAGCCTCCAATCAGAACGAATTTAACATACCTGCAAGGGTTGGCGACGTTGCTATGGTGATAGGCGAAGGACGTTGACGCTGAAAGCATATGGGTTAGTGTTAGTAAGCAAAGCGTGCTAACAGGACGACGACAAGGGGGTTACCCCAAATTAGTTACCCGTTTCATGGGAATATGCAACGATTTCCATTGGTTTCATCGGAAGTAAATCTTCACATTTGAAAGTAAACGTTTTGCATCGGATGATATTGGCCTATCAAATTCCAGTTTGATACAAGTTCCGACAGTGATTATACTACAGCTATAAACAATTATAGTGAAATTAAATTATAACAATGTTAATTCAGATTAACTTTGAGATCGAAATAATTAAGTGAATCAGGGCATTTTAATTATACGAAACCCTCAAGTCCAACTGGCTCCGTATTAGTTGTACACACTTTTAAGCAAAAACATGCATACAAACAAATATTGAGTATTACGTTTGATTTAAACTCCAAATTGCAGATGCATGCAATTTCGATGCTGAATGCAATTCCATATGTAAATTTAAGAGAGAGCTATAAATCTGATTAAACCACTTAACAGCATTAAAGTAGCGGCATATCAAAAGTGAACAACAAATCCACCATTACATGGTAATACTAGTCAGAAGTTAAATGCACAGTTAGATCGTTTTTATCATATAGTAAAAACTATATCTATTATAACATCTTGAGGTTCAAATAAATATATTTAGATGGTCAAGATGTTAGGACTGATATAGTTTATACTGCATAACATGACTGTATGATAAAAAAGATCTTTTTACCTTTAAAGTGAGTAAAGACAGACCAAAAGTGAATGCAGCAAATCCATCATCAGATGGTAATTCTAGTCAAAGGGTATGTAATCTATTCACATGCAAAACTATTTTTAGGTGCATTAATAATATGGAATATGTGCAGGGACAATAAACAAAGGCTATACATATCGATTTAATTATTCAAGTGTTTTGGGAATGACTTTACAGCAAACTTCCATACAGCAATGTTGGACAACTTGAAATGAAAGCATGACCATTTATTAAATGAACAGTGAATGTGAAACATTCCAGGTGAATGTGAAACCGACATGTCCCAGAGGTGAATGTGAAAGTGATAATGACATGTTACAGTTGAATGATAAAGTGATACTAACAAGCTCCAGGTGCCAGTGAATATTAAAGTGATACCGACATGTTATGGGTGAATGTGAAAGTTATTCTGACATGTTCGGGGTGAATATGAAATTGATACTAACATGTTACAGTTGAATACTAAAGTGATACTGGCATGTTCCCAGGTGAATGAGAAAGTGATAATGACATGTTCCAGGTGAATGTGATACTGATGTGTTCCAGGTGAATGTGAAAGTGACAATGACATGTTTCAGTGAGAGAAATCAGCAAAGAACACAAAACATGTTAGGATCTAAATTGACAAAACATTGATCAAATAGCAAAAAAACATTCACAAGGGTTCATTAAAAAAATTACATAATGCCTTTTTCAAGGTGACCCCAAGACATTACTTAACACTAGCCTTGACACCCCTGAACAGTGACATAATACATCATTAGCCTCTCTCAGGGTAGCAAAGTAAATTAGTTAAAATAATACTGTTACAATAAAACATGTTTTCCAACAATCTATTTGAAAATGTGAACACTAATTAAATACAGATTATACTGATTTGGCTCAGTTGGGATCAATCAGCCTACGGGTTTATAAACATATAAAACAACATTAATTTTAAAATGTACCTTTACAATATAAACAAGAATACACATACTCCAAAGTATGAAACCTTGCAGCATTATGTAACGCATTATTTGCACATTTGCTACATGTGCACAAATAGTGAAGTTAAAACACGCTGTTTCTTTTATAACATAAACAAACAATTTTAAGTATCTTTATGGAGTTCGTTGGGCTCGTACAAGAAAAAGTTGAACATATTCTTGGCCACAAACAAAACAGTTTGCTGCAATGTACTGCAGTTGTTCGGCAAAGTGGCGATCATGACCAAGAAGTTCAAACACACACACACACGCACGCATGCATGTGCGTGTGCATGCACGCACGCACACACAGGCAGCATATAAAATACAGTGGAGTCCACTTAACAGAATCGCAGATAACAGAAACAGTACTTTAGAAGAATCAAATACAGTGAACTAATCATAAGGAACTTGGGTAAACAGTCCGGGCCAGATTGGGGACTTCAAAGTTGTTCCATAAGCGAACGTTCCAGACACTGGGAGTGCTCATAGTAAGAGGGGTGTATTGGCTTGGACAGAATCATTTCCCATTCCTGCTGCATAAAAATGCATCGTTTAAGTAACTCAGCAGCTTAATGGGACCAAATTGCTCTAGTCTGAAGTGATCCTATTAAGCAGATTCCACACTGATCATTAAACACTCACGGACACATCAAGACAGCATGCAGGAGTAACAAGGACGAGGCAAGTGGGCATAAGAAGATGGTAAGAAGAAAGATGTCGAGGAAGAATACATACCACAGAGAGAAGTGAAAGACACTTGGAGAGTTTGTCAGCAGAGGACAGACTAAAGACACAGTTTAGCAACATAATGACACATCCAACAAAGGCGTAGCTTACTACGCAACAGTACATGGCAATCAATGGCGCTCTACAGAAGCGAATTGCATCTCCCCCATGCATGAATACAACAGACACATATTATGACTCTCCAAACAATCGTATATCATGGGGGAATAGTGTAATATTGCAGCAGTATCATATTATAATAATGCTAAACTTCTGTAGTGCCTAAATCCTCAGGAACCCAAACTCGGCAACAAACCAGAATCATGAAGCATCATATCATGAACAGGGATGCACAAAAGTTGTTGTCATAGAGAGGGACTGCCAAGTATTTAAGGTGGAAATGCAATTTCGAAAAAATATATGTTGAGTTTTTTGCGGAAGGTAGACTTTAAGGAGATGGGGAGTTCATTCCAGAATATTAGGTACGGCTACAGAGAAAGCACGCAAGCCCAGGTTAAGCCTAGTTTTAGGAACAACAAGTTGTTACTAGAACGTCTTCTGTACTAGCATGCACAATCATTTTTTTTTTAATTTTTTTTAATTACACCAAAATATTCCAATTATACGAAAATTTTGAAACAAAGCAAATCCACATCCCGAAAGCTAACAATAAACCCACAACAAGGTATTATTTTGAAAAAAACATTTATTCAAGTAAACAATTGGAAATGAAACATTGACACTTTATTAATTGAATAATTAATAACAAACGACTCGGTGTCTAACAGATATTTACACACAGCCATCCATCGATAAATTAAAGATACTTTCTTCAACTTGAAAAATAAATTCTTGCACTATTTAACTACCACATTAATAATATTATGTACACTAACTAGCAAGATTGTTGCAACGAAGCTCTCTGTATACAGGGCGATCTGTAATTGCTAGTAGCATCTCCATATGTATTACGCCAGCTGCAAACTGTGCTCGCAAATTTGTTATATGTAAGCAAAGCATATTTTATGTACATTAATTTATCTATTTAAAACAACTAAATAACGTGTTTGTATATTGTACATGTGCAAAGAAATCTGGCAGCGAAAGGTCGCTGATATCACGGGTAGGCCGGAAAGTGAAAAATCTCCACAAAATAATTTGATAAAAATTATCCGATTATCTTATCACACTGACTTTCACTTATTTGCAACATTTCTACAGCAACTGCTCAGATTGGCACTATGTACAAAAGGTGGACAAAAACAAAAAAAAATGTGCAGCAATTCACAAAAAACACCTTCTCTTCTACGTGGTCAGAAAACTACCAGTTATGTGTGAGGAAAACATACCCGTGTCCTGCCAAAAAAGAAGATGACTAACAAGGACAACAGTGAATGAGTACAAAGCCTACTGGTTTCCACCACCAAAATATGCATTGGCTAAAAGAAGAACTGCACTGAATTATTATAAAATGAAGGAATTTACTAACAAGTCATTTTAGCTTTAGTTATATTAGCTTGAGCCTGTTCGAAATCGTTGGGCTGACTCAAAATAAATTTAGTTAAAATGTGATTTGTTGGAATGCAATTCAAATGAAATGTGATAAAACCATGCATTTTAGTGATGTTGTTCATAAAACTGTATTGAATGACAAAGGTTACATTACTTTGTACAGTAAATCTGTATAATTTATCCTCAGCTGTAGAAATGGTACAATAGAATCATAGGGGCCAACTCATAGGAGAAGAAATATTGGGCATCAGTAATGATGCTAATATTTTGTTGGTTACTCTAAATATTTTGTTAAAGTTTGGATAATTGTAGGAATTAACATATACGTGAGACACAATATATTCATGCATGTTCAATAAGAAGGTTTGAATTGACGACGAAACATGTTCAAACAAGCGATTATTTCAACACGGAGCTTAAACCTTTGAGAAAAACAAATTACCATTTGCTTCTGTAGTACTTTAATTTCCTAGGGAAAATGTGTGTGCATTTCTATAAAGATAAGAATTTTACGAATTTGATAAGAGTTGTTTTGTGGGGTGGGATGTCATTTTGTGTGAAAACGTTCTTGTGATTTTCAGAAATTTGAGCAAAATCTTTGAACCTAAATTGACTCACTGTACAATTTAGTACATGGTTCTCATTGCTAGGCGTCACTCAGATATGCTGGGATCATAGTCATACCAGGACATACAGAAATTCTGATCACTTTGATCTGACAGGTACAAATTAGCAATAACCAATGATCTGTTGTTCAAATTCCCAGGCAGCCCTGCCATGTTCAGTGTCACATTTTCTCCCATTTCATTTAAATGTACTATATTTTAGGGATTAACAATTTAACACAACGAGGCAGACTGTTCTAAGTGAGCTAGTTGTTAACATAATATATAACCATTAACTTTTAACCTGATACTTGTTATTATCATATAACAAAACATAACAGTGACACAAACGGTGAGCCACACTAGACAGTTGGAAGAAGAAAGCTTGATGAAAATTTTTTAAATACATATTTTTTTTAAACATACCTATTAAAGTTAAATCACTACAACGTTTCGGCAACGATCGATTGCTTTCTTCAGAAACTGAATTCTGGCATGATTTAGTTCTTCTTCTGCAGATGGTATTTCAAGCACGCAGGATCCTGACTCAGCCACATAGTGGACAGCCTGCTTACCATGCCATCTGGTGAGGAGAAGAAGAACTAATTCCCAGAATTCAGTTCTTGAAGAAGGCGACGGATGATTGCTGAAACGTTGTAGTGAATAAACTTTAGTTGTACCTAAAAGAAAATGCATACTAAATTATTCTCCCAACATTTTCATCAGTTGATGAAAATTGTTGTCAAGGATGATCTGTGTTATCTCAATGACTTCCACATAGACACCCTCTCCTTCCTTGCTGTTATCACATTTGCTTTCACACACGAATCCAGAATCACTTCCACGTGTCTTCCAATAAACTTCTCCTTAACTGCTAAGGCACAGCTTTTTGCATATCACTGCATGTTCTTTGAACAAAGGTGTCTGGTTGTGTGGTAGCCTCAGTATTTTCCAAGAAATTAGTGTATATTTAATTTAATTATCAAATGTAAATTCTAGTGAGAGGCAACCACGTTTTAGTGTGCACTACAACTGGTGAAACTTTTACATCACAGCTCAAAGTGGCAAATATATAAAATGGAATATATCTATGTTTGAATTTCTGGGTCCAACATGTGTGTATATGTGTGTATGCATGTAAACTATGTTGATCAGACCAGCTTGCGGCAATGCAAAGTGAATTTGGTAACTGCAGAACAAGGAAGGTTCTCATAAATATGATTCCGCAAATAAAACTTAATTGACCGATCTAGTTTTGTGCAAAACAACCGACACATCGCACCACCTCCTAACACCACCTCCTAACACCACCTCCTAACACCACACCATAACCACCAAAGACAACAGAACAATATGAAGAACAACTTTGGCACAACAGTTGAAACATATCCAACTAATCCTTTCTAGTTCTGCCACCTACGTTGGCAGCTTTAGGACGTTCCTGTTGCTTAGGCCGTTGTGATGGCGGACTCGCTTTTTGTGGTGACCGGGAGCGATCATTATTCACGCTCTTTTGTATGTTGTTTCGTGATGACGGTTGTCGATTTGATTGGGGCGTTCCCGGAACGGAGGAGTGGCGGTCGTGGCGGCTGGACGACGTTGGTACGTCCTGCAGGAAGTTTGACGGAACAAGACCGTGAATTCCGTTCGCTTCGCCGTAGAAGAAGCCATCTTCATCCATCTCTCCGTAGACTCTCAATACGTCACCCGCTCTGAACGATAGCTCCACCTGGTGACCACCACAGCATTTAATTTCAGCACATCAAGGTTCATGATTTTTTTGGAATATGTACACTGGTATAATAATTTGTATTTTGAGACTGTATATTGGTTATAACGGTTTGTGCTGGTACTTTGATTGGTTGGTTACTGCAGATTCATATAACACAACAGTGATCATTACTATTTTTATATATTACTTTTACTACACTATTCCCGCATTTATGCGGCATTATAATTTCATGATGCCTTAACATATTTTCCTAGATTTCCATGAACTTGTACAAGGAAAAGAACCGCCGTAAAAATGCTCTGAAAAAATCAAAGATTCTCACCTCAGCATCAACATTTGGGGAGAGCTCTTGCGGGTCATAGTCGTAGAGCGCAACCATCATCCTGGCAGGGCCCTCTGGTGGCGGGACTGGGGTTGTTGGAATGCTGTTAGGGTTGGATCCTCGGCGATTGCGCTGTTCACCACCTAGTGGCATGGCCAGGAATTAACATTTGTTTTTACAAATATGGTTAATTTTTATGTCATGTACACAGCCGTTCACAATTATCAAGATTTATCTATTCATAGAAAGCGTACTATGGGGGAGGAGGGGGTCAAGATCGGAATAATAGCTTTAATTAATGTCGGTCACATGCGAAATGTGACCACCGTTACAACATCAATCTGGAAAATTATCAACATTTCGAAGTACTAATTAAGGGGGTCTGATAATTAGTATGCTTTGTACGAATAACTAAATGTTGACAACTGTGAAAGGCCCCCTAAATGTTGACAACTGTGAAAGGCCCCCTAAATGTTGACAACTGTGAAAGGCCCCCTAAATGTTGACAACTGTGAAAGGCCCCCTAAATGTTGACAACTGTGAAAGGCCCCCTAAATGTTGACAACTGTGAAAGGCCCCCTAAATGTTGACAACTGTGAAAGGCCCCCTAAATGTTGACAACTGTGAAAGGCCCCCTAAATGGAAAGCAGAAGTGACTTCTTCTTCACTAATCCTCACAGGATCCACTTAGCAGAATTGCCAATTTATTTAATTTGAAATTCTGTGCAAAGAATCTATACAGAATTACAAATCTGATTGAGTGTCATCATCAATCAGGCGACAGAACATACCTACATCAAATGAACCCTGCTGGGTTTTGTCAGAAATTTGCCTAACATCAAAAGTATTTCCTCTTCGACCGCTATAAGTTTGTCTTTCAATTTCATATATGAAACAAGAAATAAAATATACCTGATTTAAATGAGCATTGTCTAGAAATGTTCTGCATTAGCAATGTATATATATATATATATATATATATATATATATATATATACACTGCGTATATGCAATGTTGGATATAAATGTATTATTATTATGAACTTTTTCATAACAAAGGCATGTATAATCGGAATACAGCTGTATATTTCCAAAAAATCTGTATTGCATAATGGGAGATCCATAGAATGTGGCAGATCAGACAAAGCAACCCCTTTCATAAACTCCATCATGACTTACACATGATCAGACATAGCAACCCCCTTTCATAAACTCTATCATGACTTACACAAGATCAAACATAGCAACCCCCTTTCATAAACTCCATCATGACTTACACAAGATCAGACATAGCAACACCCTTTCATAAACTCCATCATGACTTACACAAGATCAAACATAGCAACCCCCTTTCATAAACTCTATCATGACTTACACAAGATCAGACATAGCAAACTCCTTTCATAAACTCCATCATGGCTTACACAAGATCAGACATAGCAACCTCCTTTCATAAACTCTATCATGACTTACACAAGATCAGACATAGCAACCCCCTTTCATAAACTCCATCATGACTTACAGAAGATCAGACATAGCAACCACCTTTCATAAACTCCATCATGACTTACAGAAGATCATACATAGCAACCCCCTTTCATAAACTCCATCATGACTTACACAAGATCAAACATAGCAACCCCCTTTCATAAACTCCATCATGACTTACACAAGATCAGACATAGCAACCCCCTTTTATAAACTCCATCATGACTTACACAAGATCAAACATAGCAACCACCTTTCATAAACTCCATCATGACTTACAGAAGATCATACATAGCAACCCCCTTTCATAAACTCCATCATGACTTACACAAGATCAAACATAGCAACCCCCTTTCATAAACTCCATCATGACTTACACAAGATCAGACATAGCAACCCCCTTTCATAAACTCCATCATGACTTACACAAAATCAGACAGAGCAACCCCTTTTCATAAACTCCATCATGACTTACACAAGATCAAACATAGCAACCCCCTTTCATAAACTCCATCATGACTTACACAAGATCAAACATAGCAACCCCCTTTCATAAACTCCATCATGACTTACACAAGATCAAACATAGCAACCACCTTTCATAAACTCCATCATGACTTACAGAAGATCATACATAGCAACCCCCTTTCATAAACTCCATCATGACTTACACAAGATCAAACATAGCAACCCCCTTTCATAAACTCCATCATGACTTACACAAGATCAGACATAGCAACCCCCTTTCATAAACTCCATCATGACTTACACAAGATCAGACATAGCAAACTCCTTTCATAAACTCCATCATGACTTACAGAAGATCATACATAGCAACCCCCTTTCATAAACTCCATCATGACTTACACAAGATCAAACATAGCAACCCCCTTTCATAAACTCCATCATGACTTACACAAGATCAAACATAGCAACCACCTTTCATAAACTCCATCATGACTTACACAAGATCAGACATAGCAACCCCCTTTCATAAACTCCATCATGACTTACACAAAATCAGACAGAGCAACCCCTTTTCATAAACTCCATCATGACTTACACAAGATCAAACATAGCAACCCCCTTTCATAAACTCCATCATGACTTACACAAGATCAAACATAGCAACCCCCTTTCATAAACTCCATCATGACTTACACAAGATCAAACATAGCAACCACCTTTCATAAACTCCATCATGACTTACAGAAGATCATACATAGCAACCCCCTTTCATAAACTCCATCATGACTTACACAAGATCAAACATAGCAACCCCCTTTCATAAACTCCATCATGACTTACACAAGATCAGACATAGCAACCCCCTTTCATAAACTCCATCATGACTTACACAAGATCAGACATAGCAACTCCCTTTCATAAACACCACCATAACTTACAAAGACTAAAATAATCTACTAAATACTCACGGATGTATGATATATATTGCATGGCAGCGAGACTCCATGAACACACAGGCGACACAGCTATGTCACAGTAGTATGTAGAATGTGCAATACATGTTTATAGGAGTACAGCCAATAGTTCTACTTTGTAGACAGTATTAGTAGTACAGCCTTTCATCACGCTATGATGCCATGGATTATCATGCATTATCGTGCAACCTAACCTGTCTGACTTAAATACAGGTACCGGTAAACACAAAGGTATTATACAAATACGAAGTATGTTTTTCATTATATACCAAGGGTCTGCAAATTGGGGGGGTCAGGACCTCGGGGGGGGCCACCATTTACATGTGAAACACAAAGCTAGCAGCCAGAATTTTCTTTTGGGGGGGCTTGAGCTTAGAAAGTCTGTTTCTTTCAGATTTGGTTGCATTCACATTGTTCTGATTGAAGGTTTGATCTTTTATATATCCACAACGTATGTACAAATATATTTTTTTATTTCCAGTAAGTTAACTGCAGGCCTCAAATTTAGCAAAATTAAGGACATAGCCAGTTGGCCTTGGCTTTTATATATTTTACGGGGCTCCAAAGCCAGTAGAAAATGCCATATTATCACAAATGCTTTAATTCAATGAATATATCGGTAACTTGGCATTTTGTAAAAAACATTGGTGTATTATAAAGAAGAAGACGTGTCTGAGTTGCCTTCTGGCGACGCTGTTGCCAGTCTGGCCATCAACCAGTGGCCAGTCTGGCCATCAACCAGTGGCCAGTCTGGCCATCAACCAGTGGCCAGTCTGGCCATCAACCAGTGGCCAGTCTGGCCATCAACCAGTGGCCGGTCTGCCCATCAACCAGTGGCTGGTCTGGCCATCAACCAGTGGCCGGTCTGGCCATCAACCAGTGGCCGGTCTGGCCATCAACCATTGGCCAGGGCATTGTGGTAAATTACATACAAATGCTGTAAAAAAAAATTTGCCTAGGAAGACTGCAATTTGATTGGCTAATTTGAAGTTTTATTTATAAGGTGGCTCCCTGAAAGCGACAATGGAAGTCTCAGAGGAATCTCCTGAACCTATTTTGTTATAGACTTTACTATGTAGCATGTTTTTTAAAGCATTATTCACTCACATTGTGAAAAATTATAATTTGTAATAATGGACTGTACTATTAAATGGGCTCAAATAAATCATTATTCAATTCAAGAACGTTTATTCAAACAAATTAAATCAAAATCAGTTAGTAATACAGTATGAAAATATAATTATACAAATTAATCATTCTTCCTCGTCGAATAATTGTCACAGTATTAGCAGCTTTGATGAAACTAAATATTCAAATTCCTGTGTGGTAATCTAACTATAACCCAGCAGGTGTTTGTATGCATGTTATGCATTTTTGTATGCATGTTATGCATGTTTGTATGCATGTTATGCATGTTTGTATGCATGTTGTTTGTTTGTATGCATGTTATGCATGTTTGTATGCATGTTATGCATGTTTGTATGCATGTTTGTATGTATGCATGTTATGTATGCATGTTATGTATGTTTGTATGTATGTTATGCTACTCCTAAACCCTTTCCATCTCAGGCTCCAAACATTGAGGGGTGCATCTACGACCCCATGGTCTGGTTGGCAATATAATTTTTTTTAATTCTTCCAGCTATTACCCTTTCTACAACCAATCCAATTACCCCTGGTTGTTATTACATACAATTGTTCGCAATGATATGCGTCTTTTCTATGATTGTTCAAAGTTACGTAATACAAGGGCAAGGGGTCACTAAACATTACTATAACTGCCAGTGTTACACCACAGTTTCAAGAGTTGGATTCCAAGAAGCCATCAAGATATTGACTGGCAGCAATAAGTACCAAGGTATAGATGGATATTTCTATGACAACGTTGTCTATCCTGAAATTTTGTAAATATTGTTATCGTGACAGTCAGTTACAAACTACAAAGTTATCCTGTCCGGATAACGGATATTTTTTCTAGTATATTCAATTAGATAAAAAATAGATTACACAACAGGCACAATCCACACAAGAGGTGAAATAATTTGGTCCACTTGTCATTGACGTCACGTTGCCATGGCAACCGCTGAAAATACAACATAGCTCAGGTGGCAATTGTGGATATGTGAAAAAGTGGCTAATGAAACAACAATTGCCAGGAACCCATGTGCAATGGAGGTTTCATTAATCCCCATGTGCTGGGTAATCTAATTTAAGTCGGTGTAGCCAAATTAGGATATGTGAATGTCAGGTTGAGTCAAGTCCAGTCTCACACAACACATAGCGAGCTGTCTTACAAGTTATGGGAACCATAAATTTGTTGACGATGGTAACGTAAAGCATTTGACCTACAATGTTAACATCAATAACAATCACATTACCAGGCAAATGCTCTGTTAAAGCTACGCTGGCAGACAGAAATATGTCATATTAAAGCAACGTTGACATTAATCTGATGTAAACAAGTAATCTAATATATAAATCAAAGTGACTGTCTGTCTTATGCACGGCCACATGTTGTGGGCTGATCTGGACGAAACTCTGCACAGTGACCCAGAGGATCCTTCTGGCAGACATGGGCGGTCGGATGTGTAACCATCCTAAGGGGTGGGGGTTAAAATTTCAAAAAGGCTGTAGCGGAAGTCGCAACCATGGGATTATTAAGTTAGTAGAGTTTGTCTGTTTTCTCCCCAAGCAATGCTGAGTAACTACGCTAGTTATCGTTATAGCTGAAATGTCATATATGTTTATTTAAAGACACATCTTTAGATACTGGTGCATTAAAAATGTAGTTAGACTATAGGTAATAAAGGAACCAGACTGCATTGTGGTAATTAGTTTAAAATAATAACAAACTCATTATAAACGTAGTAAATCAACAGGTTTACATTGTCCAAAAGTCTTGCCCCATTGTGAGTCCATTGCATTTATGTGTCACAATGCCGGCTGACCGACCGCCAGATCGGCCGATGGACCGACCGACCGACTACTACCCATCCACACCAAAAAACATACATCCTACCTAGGTGTCTTGCAACGGAACCGTTTTGTCTCGACTCAGTCATCGGTGATGTCCCCCTGCTGGGTGTTCCCGGAGTCATTCGGTTCATCATGTTCTGTGACGGCGTTCTTCGGCTCGGTGTCCCCCTACTGGGCGTTCCACGACTTAATGAACTGGTCGTTGAGCGGGTGCTTTCTCGCAGCAGCTGTGCAGCAATTTCTGGGTCATCCACCTGCACTTCTGACACCATGTTACATGGAACGAACCCTCGACGGTTGTTTGCCTCGCCCAAGAAGAATCCATCAGCATCTTTGTCGCCGTATATCTGAAAAAGACATCATGAAAACATCTCGCCATCATTTGCAGAATGAGAATCTTTCCAAGGTGAAAATACTGGTTCGAACAGAACATATTTCGCTAAGGATAATGCATAACATTGCTGAGAATGTGGCAAATTTGCCTATTTACACAGGCAATTTCTTTTCAATTTAATGACTGTCATGGTGTCGAGCGATATCACCAGGTTGGGCTGCAAAAATTGGTTATGTAAACACCCAAGCAATGCCAATTTGCAGAAGAATTTTGTCAGGAAGAATTGGCACAAGTTCTTAATAATCTAACAGTTGATTTTGAAGCAGAGGCCAAATCAACTGCTGAGAGTAGGTGACCCATTGTGACCTTTCATCAAAGCTCAAAATGGGGAGAGCTAAGATCTAGGTCGGTGTCTAGAAAGGTTGCTCATCTAAACGCACACAAACAAACATTTTAGTTGACATTGTGTAGTTGTGACATCGTGTTGCCACACAAATATGGGCAACATTTACTCAGTTTAACTGGAATTTTTTGATAAATAAATAAATCTAAAATCACCTTTTTCGACACTTACCTTGATTAGCTGGCCCTCTTTGAACGGCAACTCTTCATCAATGGCGTCTGGATTTGGTGACATGATCGACGGATCATAATCGAACAAAGCAATAAAGATACGGACAAGACTATCATCATACTCCATGTCGACACTTTCGACGAGTGAATCTCCGCCATCGTCCTCGTAATCAATCAGATCCGAATCTGGAATATCATCACGGATTTTACGCGACGTATATTCATTATTATCCTCGAGTCCGCTGTAGACACTGTCCTCGTTCCTAGGGGTCTGGTATCCGTTGTACGGATCACACTGATCCACATAATCACCCCCACCATTTTTACCCATATTTAATGTCGGTCCCCTTGTTTTTGCAGCAGATTTTCTCCCCTCGGGATCTGGAGATTTATCAAGATGTCGGTCGGCGGGAATGTCGCTGCTCGCGCTCCAAGGTCGACGGTCTTGTTTCGCACTCATGGGTCGCCGTTCGAACTTTGCACTTTCCGGACGTCGTTGCCCGTGTGTGGTGTTTGAGACATAATTGTTTTGACGCAATACTTCTTGGGAGTTCAAATCGACAAATCCGTTCCTCGGATGAACTGGTTGCTGGGCAACCGGGGCGGACCAGCCACCTGAACTGGCGATGGACGAGGTAGGTGTGGTGGCAGCACCATACATGTATGTTTCGGGCATCACTGAAGGACTGGTAGCTGGCATTGCAATGACGTTGGCATGTTGATGTAAGGCATTTGTGGCTTTCATGTCGTAAAGTTCTAGACTTGTTGAGCTGTTGCTTCCGCTATCTTTTGTAATTTCTGAAACAAATTTTAGCAACTAAAATTATTCCAGAACTCAGAGACCTTAGTTATGAAGAACGACTGAAGGAATGTGGTTTAACAACCCTAGAGACAAGGCGGTTAAGAGGAGATCAAATTGAAGTTTTTAAGATATTGAATGGGTATGAAGAATATTGATAAAAATATTTTTTTCTCACTCAAGAAAGATAATAGAACTAGAGGACATGAGATAACATTAGTAAAGGTTCAGTGTAGATTGGATATCAGGAAGTATCATTCTCACAGAGGACAATCAATGAACGGAATAAATTATGCACAGATAGTGAAATTGCTAGCAGCTTGAATATGTTTAAAAACAAGGTTGACATATATCTCAGGAGGGCGGATTACACGTAGATTAAAAATGTTGGACTCTCGATGAGCCAATGGCTTCCTTGTCCACTTGCCGTTTGGGCTTTTGCCTTGGATGGCAATCTTGTTTAATAAATTTTTTTTTAATGCTACTGACACGGAGCTACTTGGGGTTTTGTGTTACTAAAAAGCCTCAATTCTCTGAATTAACAATCTTCTAAATTAACAGTGTTATAAAGACCTAATCAGAAACTTAGACCCACAATATTATCATGTAGAGTGAATGTGTTGCCCTTTATACTACCACACCTCAAATTTTACATATTTGTAATGTTGATTTAACGTTTCTACTCTAGTGTCAGTATAGCTCTAAAAATTATAATTATTATTTTAGTATTTGCGCTGATCAGATCCAAGACCTATTTAATACCAACAATTCGAACACATAACTTTTTCATGACAAATTCAGTACAAAATAATAAAGATTTTTTTCAAACACTCTTGTTTTTTCGTGATCAAAATGAATCATGTTGTAAAGAAGCATATCGCTCAGTGATAGGTTGTCCATTCCTCCTTTGTCGAATTATTGCCTAGGCCTAGTAGTGACCTCTTGCTTTTTTGACCTTTTTTTAAACATAAATTCCCATTTTAAGACCTCTTCAAGTGCTTCTTAAAAAGGCAAGATCTAATTTAAGACCTTTCTTTAACCCTATGAATGCCCACTGTGCCGAATTCGGCCCGCACGATCAGTGCGAAAAGCATTCCGGGCCGATTTTGGTATCACTCACACAGGAACAAATAGTATCATTGGAAAACTGAATCACTCTTTGCCCTATTTCATATTTATTCATGAGCATAGTCAACAATAGCTAATGACGATCTAGCTTACAAAACAAGTCACACAGTTGGTGCCCATATTTTTACATTTCCATTCATAGTACCTAAATATGTAACATGTTACATCTTTGGAAAGCTCTATGATTGGTCTATTCGAATACATATGAATGAGCGAGCAGACTATATGCAGCGAATAAGCATCGTTACAAACACATGTTGTCTGGGCCGTCTGGGCTTTTTATTTATAATGCGCCATTCTGTTTCCTAACTTCGTTCTGTGTCACTTTAGGCTGGATTATTTAAAGTTTTTGCATCAATATTTCAGCAAACTGAATGACAGCATTATTGAATCACATTATTATACTAGTTCAGACAGTTAAAACGATGTTGCGGGCTTTTTTGAGGTAAATATCTGCAAGTAAATTCCCATTTTAAGACCTCTTCAAGGGCTTCTTAAAAAGGCAAGATCCAATTTAAGTCCTTTCTTTAAAAATAAATTCCCATTTTAAGATCTGTTCAAGGGCTTAAAAATGCAAGATCCAATTTAAGACCTTTTAGATTTTACACACACCCTAATAAAGAATGTCAATTTTATTGAGTTGACCTACTGACCTATATGAGGCACTGCTATAGGCATGTGAGACGGAGGGGTGCTCTCTGCGCCTCGCGGGGGGACACGGTCCTGCATGTTCATTGTCGGGCTCACGGGGCGGAAGACTGCCATAGAGGCGCCATCTGGTGTGAGAGTGTGGCGTGGTGAGGACGGTGACATGTGACGTGGCGAACCATCGTGATTGGCTTGCACCGGCACTATAACATCAGGCTTTTGGGCTGTTGGGGGCAATACCCGATGCCTCGGGCTGCCCGAATGCCTTGGGCTGCCCGAGATGCCCACAGCATGTGACGGCGACCTTGAGATGTCAATCACCTGGAAGAGTAAAGGGTTAATAGTGAAGTAAAAGGGTTAACATTGATTCGTCGAATCAAAATACTCAATATCAAACTTACTCCAAATCAGATGACAATGGAAGAAACGAAAGATGTTTGCACTTAAGAATTACTAAATCAAAATCCACATTTTATTAAATTTACATATTAATTAATTGTATTTGTATGTGAAATAAATATATAGGTACTTTATTACATAAAATTTACATAATTAAACACATTCATATAATTGAAATAAATGCATTGGTACTTTACTGTATAAAATTGGGATTTTGAAAGATATTTGTGTCTACAGTTAATTCTCTAGTACAACTTAACGATCGACAGTTTATGATCAGTCAATCAACATGGCTGCTCTTACCTCCATTTCTTCCTCTTCCTCAGCGATGTCGGAGAGTTCTGAATTGCTCGCATCTGCCATCTCCGACAAAACACCTGCAGAAACCTATGGCAAAACAATCGTCTGATTAAACTACCATCCAATTAAACAGAGCAATATTTTATTAGAATTATGAAGTTTAACTATAATCATAATGATGGGTTTAATCGTTCTGAATTTATCTTAGTAAAAGTAATAAAATCTATAAAAAAAATCTTCAACATTCATTTCTAGAATTTTTTTTGTCTTTTGTGGAATATAAAATAAAGGCATGACATATATATATATAAATAAATTGAACTTGATAAAAACTTGTCACAATTATTCACTAGGATAATATCATGGCATGTTTTTTCTCACAAGACATATGACCAACAAGTTCAGTGTGTTGAAGTCTAAAGGTTGGTTCCTTACTAACACTGCAAGGTACCAGATCTAATGACCAAAGTCAACAATTTGAGCAAAAGCAGTTTTTTTTATAAAGTTCACTGCAGATGTTACTTAACCCTTTAGTGCGCAAAGTGACCATAACCAAAACGCCCACCAAGACTGGTTTACCTAGGGCTCCCCATGAAAGGCTGTCCTGTAGCATTTTATATTAGCCAATCATTTCAAAAAGAGGTCACAGGTTCACCACGATGTTGAATTGCCATCTTGGATACAATTACTTTGAACTGATGTTTACTGAGTTTTTGAAAAGCGCATTGAAACTCAGCAATTATAACAGCATATTTTATTCATACATTCATTTCTGTGTACAGTGTAATTCATTTCAAATCATTTAATGCATCGGTTGTCGAGATACCATAATTTTAATGCAAGCAGTGCGCAACATAAACTACAACTGGCGACCATCTTGAAATTCCTTGCCCATAGGAGGGCAAGGAATGAGAAAGCTGTCTGCCTAGTAAAGAATTAAACTACATATCTGCACATCAATGATGATGGTCTATATTAGATGTGGATGGAGTTTTAACCCTGCCCATTGAACCGACCTGCCCGTTTGCTATCCCCGGAGTCTTGACTTCCAACTGTGTAAGGGTGGGTTCCACAGGCCCCATCTTTGTCGGGGTGGACGTGGCAGCTGGCTCAGCCTGGATCAGTCGGAAACCTGCGGTTGAAGCGTTGGAAAGATCTTCGGTGTTCTGCAGAGAGAGAATATAATGTTGCAGAAGTATGGGTTAGACAACATGGTGACTTTGATATTTTTCCATTTATACAGCCCCAAATCTATCAAAGTTATGATGATAGGATAAAGAAATATGTTTTTTTCTTACTTTCTTTCTTGTGTGACATACCGAGTATATCTTTGCATGAATTATGATGTGTTCATTCAATAAAGAATGGCATTGATTATCAGTTTATCTATATTTGTCCAAAATGGCAGCTTGTTTATAATTATAATTTTTTTACTATGGATGATATCAAGTATAAACAAAAGAAAGAATTTAAACAGCTTCAAGAACCAGTCAACAATAAAATTACTATGATAATACGAACAGAAAATAACAATAACACAACACTATTCCTAAAAACCCTAATAATCCTAATATTTGCAAGGTATCTAAACATATTTTTTCTCTCACACAGACCGTTATTCAGAGTCAGTAATGATATGCGGTGTGTATTGCTGATCTTTTGTTGTGAGTTGCCCGTTTGTATGACTAGCAACGATTCTCAGTTCTGTGGTTGTGCGATTGGTTCAGTACACATTCTACTACACTGGTAAGCGTACATTGCACAACAAACGTTGCGTGCACCGCCACGATCTTAATGTCATTTTCTGGAACTGCATGCACACACACACGCCCCCTAGTGTTGTTGTTTCAACTAAATCCAAAGGTTTGTTGAGTTGCGGACCAGCGAACTTTGCCCAACTCTGCGTCAGAGACAAGCGCACACTGCACAACATGTGTTGCCATGTTTAAATTTTGGAATTGGTTCAACAAATGTTGTGCCGGTGTCACATGGTACTGTGACCCGGGGGTAAAGCGACCCACAGGTCAAAATACCATATATTATATATCGACCCACGGGTCACTTTACCGCAGACTTTGCCCTATGGGAAAGTGACCCACCATATAGGAAAATTACCCCCTCCAAATTCATTTAAATTACAAGAATATTTTAACTTCCCTATTGCAGTATGGTGTAACAGGTCACCACTGGCAATTACAGATGAAAAAGTAATACGTCCACCAATTTGATTAGATTTTTTTGATGATTTGTAACATAGATGGATCACTTCCAAATCAACATGTGACTCGAGTTTCGTTGAGTTGCAGGCCTGTATACATTACACGACTGGTCTGTTATGTATCAAATAAACACACAACTCGGAACCAACATTTAACGTTTAGCAATGTACGCCTATTATAACACATGCAACAATAACTGAGTGGTGTACAGAGAATGGCCGCAAAACAGATAAACAAGTTACCTGCGACTTCGTCCCGTCCACGCCAACCTGTCCAAGCATGACCTTTGACACTTTGGGCACAATCGCTGTCACCTGACCTCTCGTGACCTCCTCGAGAAGCTGGGCAGACAGGGCAACGTTCGGGGAATCTAACGATTCTGAGTCATTCGCCAACGTTCGGATACTGAGGCATTGTGGGTTACGGATGTGAAAGAAGTCGTGGTAGTCGAGGATCACATGATCACCTGAGGGAGCAGCAATTATGCAATATTCAAGTTTTGTACAGTAATTTGCAATCTACTCTAAAGTGAACATCTGGTATCTGTGCCCCGTTCTGTTTTCTACGATGACCTTCACTGTGACTGTCTTTCGTGTGCCTAAGCAGTTCCATTACTCATGAATCCCTGGTGTATTTGGTTAATAACGGGGGCGTGCAGCCCTTTCTAAGTTTGTGTGGAAAAAACCCAACTCCTACGTAGGTTGAACATGGGCAATTCATCCAATTTATTTTGGAGGTTGAATTTCAGTGTAATTGCCACTGTGCACACCGCATTAAATGTAAGATGCCTGCAGCATAGGGTGTACAGTCAGAATAAATACTCTGTCTGGATAACTACATCAGTGTAGAAGACAAACTGGTACATGTTAGCAATAAGTGTGACCAAAAACCCTTGTTGCTGTTATATAATGTTCCAGCATAACAATTTACAAGGGAAAACGATACTTAATTAAGACTGCACAAGCACAGTACCAGCTAGACTATTTAAAATTCACTACCCACAAAAGCGGGGTGTAAGTAACCCCCCCCCCTAGTCTGCTATATTGCAATTGAAACGCAATGCACCATAGTGGATGACAGCACTGTCAAATGTATAACTGACAGTAAAACAAATACACTGGGGAGGGAGGGTGGGAATCAAAATTTATACTCAAATCAAAGTTGAAAAAACGGTGTTGCTAGTTTGGCGCAGTGCAGAAAAGTAATTTGCAAACCTGCGCCTCTACTATCTTTTTTACAAATTTTCCCCACAGGCGTTGCTAACCAATGGGATGCTTTGAACCCCTACCGGCCAGCCTAATTAAGCGCTACAGGTGTATACCAATTTCCAGGAAGAGAGGGGTGACAGGTTGTTATTAAATAGCCCCCTAGCTAGCCGCTAGGGGCTTTCTGCACCTGCACGCAAAGAACTTTTCAGTCTAAAGACGAAAAATTAATTTCTATCTCACCTGTTGGACTGTTGACGTTCTTCACGTGCCGACCATCCAGGTAGATTGCGTAACCTTTGACCTCGGCACCTTTTGACTTGCCCGTCGCGGTGATCGTCACCGGCAACCATGTGACGAGCAGAGTGCCCTCTTGTGGTCCTGCCTCCACCTGGATGTCCAACGGGGGGTCAGGAACGCCTGGGAAGAACCGCACAAATGGTGATTCAATATTATACACATAATCAACATGTTCCATATGATACAGGCTGCAGCTATGATCAGACTTCGGGCCAACTACATTGGAATTGAAAAGCCAATTACAATTCCGGAATTGTAACTGGTGTTTGTAAAAGTAATTGGAATTGGTGAAAAAGTAATTGGTGTTTTCAATTACTTTTTCAATTACATGATTTACATCATGCAACTTCTTAACTCACATTATTATCTACAAATAATCAATAGTACATAATATGGTATGTATATAATATTTGTTTGCCACTATGCACCATAATATTATGCAGAAATTTACAAAGCTGCTCTAAAATAAATGCAAATTTTTTGGCGGTAAGCATGTCTATGGTTACTCCGTACATACTTTTATTTTTATATGGAGCTGAAAATTGGAATTGCTATTTTTGAGGTGTAATTGTAATTTGTAATTGGAACTGATATAATGTAGCTGATCACAAGCCTGGTTATGATTTCATATTCAAATGGCCTTGTGATTATGATAGAAATATTGGTTGACATCATGACACGGTGTTGCTTACTAGATGGCAGAAGAAGATTTTAATTGTTTTAAAACTGAAGGACAACCAACTACGATAAGATAATTTCTTTGGGTTGCTTTTTTAATTGTATCTTGAATAAAATTACACTTTCCACACAGAACAACACAACTCATTAGCTCACCCCCTTGAAGTGTACGGAACATGACAGCAGCAGAGTTCTGCACGTGTTCCAGTATGACCCCTGTTGATGACACGTCACCCACAGATGTCACCGTCACCTTGTGTCGACAGCCTGGACCCAATCCTGAAAGAAATATTGTGACAATGTAGGCAAACTGAAAGTGAAAGGGCATGAACATTTCTAATGGAACACAAAATAATGGTAACCATATTGCCAACATTATACGAGACAACACATTTACAATTAGACTGAATTACCACAGTTAGTCTCATTTTGGTGGAGTCTGCTAACTTTGTTTACACAGTTTTACAATTTTATTGATACAATTTGATAACTGTTGTCTAAATTTTTATATTGTAATGTATTCAACATAACTGCTTCATAATAAATTTCACCTTATATATTATGTTCTTACTTTGCTCAAAACAGGGATTAGTGACCTTACATCATAGTTTACAATATTATAAAACTCATGCATAATTTATGAGCAATTTTCAACTTACTATTTGTGTAAGTTTTAACTGAATTGCTCCCCACCAAAATTTAATTTATTTTATTAATGAGAGATTACCTCTACAACAATTTTGCACAAATAATTATGCTGCAGAAGCGATATATTATACTGGAGGAAACCGCAGCTGAATTACATCACCGCTGCCACGCCTATTAAACTGTAATTTACTTATGAAAAATAACACTTCAAATGAAATGTCACCCCAACATTTACAATACAGTCATGTCTTATGTATATACATTTCTCAGTAATCCGCATACATATGATTGGAAACAATCTCAATACACTATAAATTGCTTCATAAATCTGTTTTTTCATGATTCCATTTCCGCACACCGATTCCTGGAACCAGCCAGCCTGATTACACTGGTTTTTGTATTGTTTACTCCAATCCAATCAATAGCCTTTACATCACAACTACATTGTCTGTTCTTTGGTCAAGGTTCTCTCAGTTACTGGAGATCTATAAAATAATAAAACACTATACATTTCATGATATGTTCAGACTTCAGTCAATCACATTGTAACTGGAAATGAAATGCCAATTCCAATATTGTAATTGGTGTTTTGTTTTTAAAAGTAATTGGAATTAATCTGCTCTAAACATGTTAGTTTTGTCACTGTGTGTCTATGGTGGTTATCCACATACCTTTATTTTGATATGGAATTGATAATTGTAATTGGTATTTGGTGTGCAACTGGAACTCATATAATGTAATTGACTGCAAGTCTGGTTATGTATATGTATGAATGTATATATATATATATATATATATATATAATATGAAACACCCCATTTTTGCCTATGCTATAACTATCAGTAATATATATATATATATATATATATATATATATATATATATATATATATATATATATATATATATATATATATATTACTGATAGTTATAGCATAGGCAAAAATGGGGTGTTTCACTAAGCTGCATGATTCGTTAATCCAGCCAAAACCGTGAAAATGCAGATAAACGAGACATGACCAAAACTGAAACTGTGCTGCTACCTATGAGCTTGTGTTGGAAGCTTCCTGGTCTCGTTGTCCGTCGTTCCCGATTATTGATGCAAATGATGTGCTGCAAGTTACTATCTGCAGGCATCCAAGAGACGACTGCCGAAGTTGGCCCAATACACGAGACGCTCAAATCCATCGGAGCCATACAGGCATCTGTGAGAAGAAAATGTATCAATAAGACTTTAAATTTATTAAGAAAATGTTTTCACTAAAACAATATTAATATGCATGACATTAAAATACATCATAATTATTACACAAATTGTTCCATGCATAAATCGATTATAAACTTTCAGTGAACAAGAAAACCATTGTCTCTCATCAAGGTTTGGGTATCTGAAATTATCTAGAAATTAAATACTTACTTTAGGATATGAAAAAAAGAATTGTATGAATCATGAAATGAAAACTAATTAACCTGACAATTTTAAACAACATCGGTGTAGTTTTTTTTGTTTCTTGGTAGACCCACCTTTTCCAAAGACCAGTGTGCATTGTCTGTCACTCGTATGTCCTTTGTTGGTGATGGATCGGACACACAAGTGATGTGACTGCAAGACAGGCAGAAACTGAATGAAGGCACAGAAAGAATGATACAACACATGTACCATATTTGACTTAATATGCCTGACAGAAAATTGGGCCACAGAAAAATGTCAAGGAATCTTCTTAAAAGCGTATACCAAAATTTGTTTCTCTAAGTTAACTGTTTAACACTAGTGGTGTCTTTTGGTGACTACCAGGTAGTGTAGAACAACTGAAAACTGGTGCCAACTGTTTAACACCAGATGGCGACACTTCAGTTGTTCCACATTAATCAAGTTACAATAATTATGGATCCTGCTAACGTGTACGTTAATTAGGCCATGAACGCTTAATAGGTCGGATACAGTATTAGTGATCAGAGTAAAACGTTTTTATCATTTGCCATTATTTATTATTAATAAAAAAACTGCACACAATAATTTCTTTCCACTGGAAGTCGTTTATTTGAAATTTAATGACAATCATTCAATTAACCAATGAACACTGTTGTGCACTTCTTGTAATCTAACAACCATTTGAGTTATTTAATAAACGTATTAGTTAATCTATTATATGCATTTGAATAGTCACACAAGTTGCACCATCAACTGTATGTGTAATCAAATACCGAACTATATAACTACATAAATGTTTATTAATGCAAGATAAATTGGTATTATATAATTCTCATTGAGCTATGACATTGTAGATACTTGTATTATATTGTATTGTAGTATTCTATTTTGTATCTTATTTCTGTTTGTCAAAACACTATCGTGGCAATGCACAACTACAACGTTTTACTATAGTAGATCTCATAAAGCCCTCCAGGTTTTCCAGAGAATCTCTGCAGTTACACCGTAATTAAATTTTGCTTCATTACACAGTATTGTGTATATGACTAAAATAAACTTACCGTATTCGACCTATTAAGCGTAGAGGCCATAATTAGCATACACCCCCTTTTTAATCAGCAGAACCCATAATTATTGTAATTTGACTAATGTAAAACAACTGAAATGTCGACATCTCTTGTTAAACAGTTGACACCACTTTTCAGTTGTTCTACACTAGTCACCAAATGACACCACTAGTGTTAAACAGTTACCTTGTTGTCTGTAGTACGCTTTTAAGAACAGATTCCTTGACATTTTTACGTGGCTCAATTTTGTTTCAAGCGTACTGTACACATATTAGGTTGACTAAAATATATATCTGTCTGTTTGTCTGTCTATCTATCTATCTATTTACTAGTTTGTGATGGGCGTTGTTCATTCATGACAAGGCATCTGTCAGAAGTATAGTTGTCGGAACTGGTACACAAGTAAAAAACGAAAAAGTAATTGCAGATTTTTGGCAAACACTGAAATACGATCATTGATAGACAGCACAGAAACACAGACAGAACTTGCATAGAAATCCTCCTCCTAGGGAAAAGGCAAGAGTGATTTATAACGTCCCACGGGACGAGAATATTGATTTTGTGGCAAACTCCACCAACGACCAGATGTACCAAAAGGTCAGTTGTGGTCGCTCACTGTGGTTATTTTAGTGATATCAAAACAGATTCTATGTGGTTCACAATAAACATCAGATCACAAGGCGGTCACATGGAAGGAATTGTTTGCATTCGGCAAACTAAAATTATCATATAAACCACTTTTTTTGCTTTGAATGGTAATCTGGTTTTTCTTAAATGTTTTTGTTAAATCTTGTAAGTAAAATTCTTTGGTTAAATTTTGTTGTTAGATCTGATTAAATATTGTTGTTAAATAATATTTTTGTTAAATATTGTTAAATACTGTAAACGTTTGTAGATAATAACAGGAATTATGTGTTGGTCAATGCAGACAAGCTTATAAATAGTTGTTTTAATTCTGACCAGGAATCGTCCGTTTTGTTGAGCTATAAAAGCTAACATTTTAATATGAAAGTTAAGGAGACTCATTAAGTTATCCCTTCTGATAAACTACAAATTATGTAAATATAAATTACTTAGAGCGATAATTACACAAGTCCATTGCAGGAACATTAATATTTGAAAAAATTAATACATTAATAGAGTTTTATATTTACATCTATTCTATACAAAACATGTTTTACAATGTTTTAACTGAATTTATAACTAAGCTAAGTCTATCCATTTGTCATAAATAAAAATTATGCTGGTTGCCATAACAACAAATAAAGACATGGGACCATTGGAACCTGGCATTTATGTCTACAGAGCCCATAAATGTTGAGCTCTAATCCTTACATGGTTGGTAGATTAACTTGCAATAAACACGCCTAACATCTTGGGTAGAAAAATTCCCAGTTGTATTCAAACATAAAAATAATGATACATTGGCCGTCCGAGATAACAACGGCTTCACGAGGATTAAAGGAAAAGGAGAGTAATTCCCTGTAGAAAATGACCAGCTTTGTAAGTGAATGATTACTTTCATTATCTGTTTTGTTGAGGAGAATTATATTTGCATTTACTTATCTACAAACAAATGAAATTGGTGACCGTTCAGATGATCTTACAACATAAATGATCCTGGTGACCGTTCAGATGATCTTACAACATAAATGATCCTGGTGACCGTTCAGATGATCTTACAACATAAATGATCCTGGTGACCGTTAATATGATATCACAACATAAATGTTCCTAGTGACCAATCAGATGATCTTACAACATAAATGATCCTATGACAATACAAAATATTCTGCTGACAGTAAAAACTATCCTGGTGACAGTATAAATGATTCTGGTGACAATACAAATGATCCTGCAGACACTACAAATGATCTTGGTGACACTACAAATCATCCTGGTTACGGTTCAAATGATCCTACTGACAGTACAAATGATCATAGTGACAACACAAATGATCGTGGTGTCAACATAAATGATCCTACTGACAGTACAAATGATCCTGCCGACAACACAAATGATCCTATTGACATCACAAAATTCATGCAGTCTACTGACACTTACCGTGTCTGCAGACACACCTTCCACCAATGCCTTGGTGCGTTCCGTGCCTTTCACCGACGTCTTGAACTCTCCGTCCAAGTATACATGGTAGGACTGGATCTCCCCCGGGATGCCCGATTCAGGGGGCAGCCAACTCATAAGTACACTACTGGTCAACTGGCGGTCAATCCTAAGGCCGCGGGGACAGAGAATGGCACCTGCAAAGAGAACAGTGACATAAGAATGATTTTATAATAATGATGATAAGAAATATTGATAATATAACAGTGTCTGCATGTACTTGTTCATATGTTCTTATATGGCGCGGTATCTAGTCCTTGGGACTGTTCAAAGCACTGTACACTTCACCCCCTGGCAAACCTGTTCATTCCAACACCACCAACTTCTCTGGGAAGCACTCAGCCATGCTGCAATTACTGCGCAAAGACTATTCATTCACATATCCACCACTGTCTGTAGCCAGGTACTCATTTATACAGCTGAGTGAACTGTGGCAACGTTGAGTGAATGAAATTGCCAGCTTCGAAATGACAACAACACAGATACTCTCGACTGATAGTCCACTGTTCTAACCTCAACGCCATCGCGGCCCACTACAAACACTTTGCGCTGGTACTGTCAATAATGTTTCTTTGATATATTATTGACGGTCTGTGTTTTATGCCACTGAGTGTCGGAATGTTCTGTCCAGTGAGATTAATTCAGTTCAGCACTCAATATTACATATGCTCATGTACGGGAATATTTATGTTGTGGTTTGATTGCAAAGGGCCGCCCATTATGGTACATTTATTTGCATTTGATGAGCTATCACATCGTGACAGCGTGTTATGGATACGTAAAACAAGGTTTTGTTATTGAAATGTCAGATCGTAAAACCTTCATTTTTATGGACAAATACCCCCCGGTATGTTTAATTGGTGCAGAATGCTCAGGATAAGCTGGACAATGAGACAAACATCTGGGTCAGAGGTAAAGTAAGGGTTAAGGAAGAAGAAAGTCTACTATGTTCCATTAAGAGAAAAAGGTGGCTGTGTACGACCATTATAAAAGAAGACCAGAGAGCCTGGTACTTGCCAGTGTACGGGGAAGAGCAGAACAGGTAGAAGAATAACAGGCTGGATTGACAACATCCTGCACTGGACAGATGGTGGACTTAAGTTGCTGGAGAGATTGACAACATCCTGCACTGTGGGGAGCGGTGGTCTAATGGTTAGAGCACCCGCCTGTCGATCGAGAGGACGGTGGTTCGATTCCACCTCCGCCGTTTCGAAGCTTGGGCAATTTCGTTCACCCCACTTTGCCCGTGTCTTTCGGAAGAGACACTAAAAGCCGTTGGTCCAAACTCCTGCGTTAGCTCAATATTGGGCTGTTTGGAGTATAACTACTTGAGACTGGACAGATGGTGGACTTAAGTTGCTGGAGAGATTGACAACATCCTGCACTGGACAGATGGTGGACTTAAGTTGCTGGAGAGATTGACAACATCCTGCACTGGACAGATGGTGGACTTAAGTTGCTGGAGAGATTGACAACATCCTGCACTGGACAGATGGTGGACTTAAATCGCTGGAGAGATTGACAACATCCTGCACTGGACAGATGGTGGACTTAAGTTGCTGGAGAGATTGACAACATCCTGCACTGGACAGATGGTGGACTTAAGTCGCTGGAGAGATTGACAACATCCTGCACTGGACAGATGGTGGACTCAAAGTGGCTGGAGAGATTGACAACATCCTGCACTGGACAGATGGTGGACATAAGTGGCTGGAGAGATTGACAACATCCTGCACTGGACAGATGGTGGACATAAGTGGCTGGAGAGATTGACAACATCCTGCACTGGACAGATGGTGGACATAAGTGGCTGGAGAGATTGACAACATCCTGCACTGGACAGATGGTGGACGCAAAGTGGCTGGAGAGATTGACAACATCCTGCACTGGACAGATGGTGGACATAAGTGGCTGGAGAGATTGACAACATCCTGCACTGGACAGATGGTGAACTCAAAGTGGCTGGAGAGATTGACAACATCCTGCACTGGACAGATGGTGAACTCAAAGTGGCTGGAGAGATTGACAACATCCTGCACTGGACAGATGGTGGACGCAAAGTGGCTGGAGAGATTGAGAACATCCTGCACTGGACAGATGGTGGACATAAGTGGCTGGAGAGATTGACAACATCCTGCACTGGACAGATGGTGAACTCAAAGTGGCTGGAGAGATTGACAACATCCTGCACTGGACAGATGGTGGACATAAGTGGCTGGAGAGATTGACAACATCCTGCACTGGACAGATGGTGGACATAAGTGGCTGGATAGATTGACAACATCCAGCACTGGACAGATGGTGGACATAAGTGGCTGGATAGATTGACAACATCCTGCACTGGACAGATGGTGGACATAAGTGGCTGGAGAGATTGACAACATCCAGCACTGGACAGATGGTGGACTTGAAGTGGCTGGAGAGATTGACAACATTCTGCACTGGACAGATGGTGGACTTGAAGTGGCTGGAGAGATTGACAACATCCTGCACTGGACAGATGGTGGACTTGAAGTGGCTGGAGAGATTGACAACATCCAGCACTGGACAGACGGTGGACTTGAAGTGGCTGGAGAGATTGACAAATCCTGCACTGGACAGATGGTGGACTTGAAGTGGCTGGAGAGATTGACAACATCCTGTACTGGACAGATGGTGGACTTGAAGTGGCTGAAGAGATTGACAACATCCAGTACTGGACAGATGGTGGACTTAAAGTGGTTGGAGAGATTGACAACATCCTGCACTGGACAGATGGTGGACTCAAAGTGGCTGGAGAGATTGACAACATCCTGCACTGGACAGATGGTGGATGCAAAGTGGCTGGAAAGATTGACTACATCCAGCACTGGACAGATGGTGGACTTAAGTGGCTGGAGAGATTGACAACATCCTGCACTGGACAGATGGTGGACGCAAAGTGGCTGGAGAGGTTGACAACATCCTGCACTAGACAGATGGTGGACTCAAAGTGGCTGGAGAGATTGACAACATCCTGCACTGGACAGATGGTGGACGCAAAGTGGCTGGAGAGATTGACAACATTCAGCACTGGACAGATGGTGGACTCAAAGTGGCTGGAGAGATTGACAACATCCAGTACTGGACAGATGGTGGACTTAACCCATTAGACACCACGGCTGGAGAGATTGACAACATCCTGCACTGGACAGATGGTGGACTCAAAGTGGCCGGAGAGATTGACAACATCCTGCACTGGACAGATGGTGGACGCAAAGTGGCTGGAGAAATTGACAACATCCAGCACTGGACAGATGGTGGACTTGAAGTGGCTGGAGAGATTGACAATGTCCAGCACTGGACAGATGGTGGACTCAAAGTGGCTGAAGAGATTGACAACATCCTGCACTGGACAGATGGTGGACTCAAAGTGGCTGGAGAGATTGACAACATCCTGCACTGGACAGATGGTGGACTCAAAGTGGCTGGAGAGATTGACAACATCCTGCACTGGACAGATAGTGAACTCAAAGTGGCTGGAGAGATTGACAATATCCTGCACTGGACAGATGGTGGACTTGAAGTGGCTGAAGAGATTGACAACATTCAGTACTGGACAGATGGTGGACTTAAAGTGGCTGGAGAGATTGACAACATCCTGCACTGGACAGATGGTGGACTCAAAGTGGCTGGAGAGATTGACAACATCCTGCACTGGACAGATGGTGGATGCAAAGTGGCTGGAAAGATTGACTACATCCAGCACTGGACAGATGGTGGACTTAAGTGGCTGGAGAGATTGACAACATCCTGCACTGGACAGATGGTGGACGCAAAGTGGCTGGAGAGGTTGACAACATCCTGCACTAGACAGATGGTGGACTCAAAGTGGCTGGAGAGATTGACAACATCCTGCACTGGACAGATGGTGGACGCAAAGTGGCTGGAGAGATTGATAACATTCAGCACTGGACAGATGGTGGACTCAAAGTGGCTGGAGAGATTGACAACATCCAGTACTGGACAGATGGTGGACTTAAGTGGCTGGAGAGATTGACAACATCCTGCACTGGACAGATGGTGGACTCAAAGTGGCTGGAGAGATTGACAACATCCTGCACTGGACAGATGGTGGACGCAAAGTGGCTGGAGAAATTGACAACATCCAGCACTGGACAGATGGTGGACTTGAAGTGGCTGGAGAGATTGACAATGTCCAGCACTGGACAGATGGTGGACTCAAAGTGGCTGGAGAGATTGACAACATCCAGTACTGGACAGATGGTGGACTTAAGTGGCTGGAGAGATTGACAACATCCTGCACTGGACAGATGGTGGACTCAAAGTGGCTGGAGAGATTGACAACATCCTGCACTGGACAGATGGTGGACGCAAAGTGGCTGGAGAAATTGACAACATCCAGCACTGGACAGATGGTGGACTTGAAGTGGCTGGAGAGATTGACAATGTCCAGCACTGGACAGATGGTGGACTTAAGTGGCTGGAGAGATTGACAACATCCAGCACTGGACAGATGGTGGACTTGAAGTGGCTGGAGAGATTGACAATGTCCAGCACTGGACGGATGGTGGACTTAAGTGGCTGGAGAGATTAACAACATCCAGCACTGGACAGATGGTGGACTTGAAGTGGCTGGAGAGATTGACAACATCCAGCACTGGACAGATGGTGGACTTGAAGTGGCTGGAGAGATTGACAACATCCAGCACTGGACAGATGGTGGACTTGAAGTGGTTGGAGAGATTGACAACATCCAGCACTGGAAAGATGGTGGACTTGAAGTGGCTGGAGAGATTGACAACATCCAGCACTGGAAAGATGGTGGACTTGAAGTGGCTAGAGATTGCAAGGAGTCGTCAATGGCCTAACTGAGGCTACGGCTACACAAGAACAAGTTTAATTAATAGTACATAATGTGTTCATGTATTCTGGAGAGACATGAACATCGCTGATGCAACATATGTTCATGACACAGCACAAAACCGGCTTTACCTGAAGATGTCCAATCTGAGAATTTTGTGATTTGCATTTGTTTTATTTAATCAATAACAAATTTAAATTAAAACTTATTTAAAATGTAATTTATTTGTACTAATAATAATGCACTTTATTTTTACGCTCATATCCAGAGTACAACTCTGTTCAAGGGTGTTTACAATGCCTAATATGTACTAAAATGTGCTTAATAAAATTAAACGTTTAAAAAAAGACTTAAACTTCATTAAAACAAAAATGTACTAAGCAAAGATCAGCTAAAACTATCAATGTAGATACCAAAGCATACATACAATGAGACATTGTATGAATGAATAATGAATGAATAAATAATTAATTTAATGAAGGAATGAAATAATTAATGTTAATGAGTAAATAATAAATTAATGAATAATTAATGAATAAATAATAAAAAATAATAAAAAATTAATGAATAAATAATTAAAAGAATAAACTAGTATAATAGTAGACAATTAAGAATAATGTTAATAATAAATACTATGATACAAGTGGTATATAGAACTAAACATTAAAAGCAAGTTGGAAATAATGAGTCTTAAGATGCGCTTTAAAAGTGTCCATGCACCCGGTCAGATGCAGGTCTCCGGGTAGCGCATTCCATAGAGTCGGCCCAGTGCGAGAGAAAGAACGGCAGCCATAATGCTTAAGGTTGCGGCGCGGAACGGCAACAAGCCGATTAGCGTGTAAAAAATGTAAGCCTTTCATGTCTGACGTTTTGAGAACTGATTAAATACAGACCCACTAAGGCTATTTTGTCACATCAATGAAACTGACAGAACACTCAAAGGTATCACAGATGCTCAATCAAGCACAATTTCCCAGTGGAATCATACCAGATACATCATAATTAAAATTTAATGAGGATGATATATTCACATATCTTCACTGTTGCATTTTCGATTAAAACTGCTTCCTCAACTGATTTAGCCTATCATAAATCCGGTTCATTGGTGTCCAAATATGTAGTGTGTGAATAGTTTATGTAATATCCACAGTCGATTTAATACAAAATGCCTATTTTTGCTCAAATCATCGAAAGAATTTACTTTTGTTGTTAGATCTGGTAAGGATTAAAATAGTGGATATCCAAAATGGTAAACACCATGTGGGTCAATGCTGGAAAAAAATCGTGACTTTTCAACATTTCGATTTTCACTTCAGTTAATGCTTGAACAAGCATTAACTAATTTAATAGTTTGTCTGATGATTTCACAAATATTACACACAAAAGTTGCACAAAAGAGCTAGCGCGTTGCAGTGGATACTAGGTAGGTTCGGTTTTTCGTAAAATTAATTTTAAATGAGACTAGCAAAAAAATTAAAACTGATTAAGCACATTTAAGATAAATCACAGTAGATGTTTAATGGCTTGATAAAAGAAACCTGAAGGGTTCAAATATATAATTTAACAAACACATAATCTAATTGGCTTTTCTTGTACGAAGTACAGGCATGGTTCAGAAACAACATTAAATTTGGAATTTGTCTGAAATGAATCTGTCAAAAAATATGTGAACCTTTACTATAAAGAGAAATTAAATAAAAAAAAAATGTTCTGTACATCAGATAAAATTAAACTTTAAAAACGTGGTAATGCAATGAATTATGACGCAAATAATATTACGTTTTTTAAGTAACTTGGCCAACGCTCTGGAGAGCGATCACCTGCGGCTGATTGAATGCACGAACACCTTTGAAGCACATCATAAGACACATTAATTGCGTTTACTGTCTAGTTTTATATCTTACACATACGTTTTACTCCAATTATCATATGATTATTTTAAATGTTTAATGACCGTACATTATTCTAGTTATTTATTATTTAAAATTTTACTGTCGATTTATTTTGTCAAATTTTATTTCTTATTTGAATTTAACTGTTGAAAATTTTTATTTTTATACTACCAATGGTACCTTATGTTTTTAGGTTGTCTGTGTTATTTCAGTTTGTCTAAATCAGTTTTGTTTAGCTACGTCTTTAGTCTTTTTCGTAGTCACTCCTGAACTGGGTTTTTTTCTGGATATGAGTGTATAAATAAAATTTATCATTATTTATTACTATTTTAACTCACCCATCTCGATGTCTTCCACCTCTATGACGGTGAAGTTTGGGGCGAGGAAACTATCGCTCAAGTCATCTTCCCTCGACACAGTCCTGGCATCGATCTCATCTTTTCTATGGCTATTGGCCACTTCTGTGTGAAATAGAACGTAAAGGTCACAAGAATATACAACAATATACAACTGTATATTATGTATGTATATACATACATATATAGTTAAATATGTGTGTGTGTACACATGTGTACAGTGCATACATAAGTACGCACATACATTAATATTAATAGCGAACCTTTTGAGCAATTCTAATAATCTAGGTCAGTGGTTCTTAACCTGTGGCCTGCAGATCAATTTGCATAAAGATGTGGCCCATTTCTCACTTCCTGTCA
Organism: Lamellibrachia columna; assembly: GCA_963662155.1. Lineage (NCBI taxonomy): Eukaryota > Metazoa > Annelida > Polychaeta > Sabellida > Siboglinidae > Lamellibrachia > Lamellibrachia columna. The sequence continues at coordinate 17,408,493 of OY759269.1, forward strand.
AGAAAAAATTTCCTAGATAATGGATAAGATATGGTTTAGATTAATATAACTTAGTAATATAGAGTTAGTTTTGCAAGGGAAACACTGCGGAGGGCACGCCTGTCATGTGTAAATTGGAGGTAAATTTTTTAAATTATTGATATAATGCGTTTGTGTCCCATAAATGACAACAAAAGTGCGAACTATCATAAAAATATACAACAAAATGCCATAATAAAAGAAAAATTATGTGTAAACAATTGCTACAGCCTGCCATCAAAAGTCACTCACCCATGACCGTCGCGCTCGGCTGCTCAATCACTTCACTGCTACTGTTGAATTCGAGCATCTCTGACTGCGGGTACGTCGCTTCTTCCCTGTGAGAGTCCCCTAGTGCCAGACTCTCGCGTAAATCTTCGTCTGAAAACAACAGACGTTTCAAAATGGCGGCTAACAATATACCATAACCCAGCCTGGGGGTCAAAAACATCAATGTTTAATTTTTTCTCACTCTTCCAATAATGTTTTTTTAGTATGATATATCATTTTTTAGATGGCCCCTTTTAGGGTTCCTACTATAGAACCTCATGGTAGCTGCCCTTAATAAGGTGAATCCTACCCCCAAAATCTTATACATTTTCAGGGTTTATTTGACATTACAACTTATGGTTGCGTCTTCTTATAAAATAAGTTTATATTACATTTGGAAAAGGCCTAAAAATGTTGTGAATGAAAGTGTTAATGTAAAAAATATATAAATAAATGAATGATGGTGTAAATAATAATAAAATGCTATAAATTACAACTAATAATAAAAGTTGCATTAAAAGTAAACAGTTTAGTAGTTGATAGCACATAATAATAAGATATGTATATCACAATGTAAATGAATCTAGCTGAATAAAATGCTACTGTGTAAAGTGACATAAAAAGCAATATCTCAGTAAACCTACCGGGGACTTTTTCAATGAAGTTCGATGGCACAAGACCGTGTTTCCCGTTCATCAGTTCCCCCTCGTAGAAGCCATCCTGAAAAGCAATTCCAGATATCCAGTTTTTCACTTTCAGAATATTCCCAAACAGCCCCGTTCCAAGGCTTTCAGATACTGGCTTTCCCACCGCATTCTCAAATTGTTTCCCCTTTTTCGGGTTTTTTACATCCATGTTTGTCTTTGATTCTTGGAGCCGAAAATTGTCTTCCCAGAGTCAATAAACAGTGTCTAAAAAAATATGCTCTACTTCTTCAAGTGAATGTCTCACGGATGGGACAATATTTCAACTGCATACACCTTGAGAATGAATCCACTGAACAGTACACACACACACGAGACGATGGTGGTTCGAAAAGGAACTGCCAAATCTCCAGTGTAGATAGAAGTGGTTTCGACAAACAATTCATCAGTCATTAGTCTCTGCACTCAGGTGTCAGTAATTCGGTCAGTTCTGTTGATTGCTTGTCCAGGATGGTTAACTATAATTGTGTCTGGCATTTGGTTCTGCCGACATCAGCAAAAGTCAACTTCCTGGTATTTGAACAGTTGTCTGTTCTCATAACAAAACCATTTAAATGGACATACGTCTTTTTATCCGTCCGCAACGATAACAGCCACAATTCATATATCACATATCAATGAAGTCCCATGGCGTTTTAACACATTTTGTCCCTAATCCACGGTTAATGTTGGTACACAATAACTCCTCTCGATGCGATTTAAGTACTGGACCTGATTCACAAATATCATAACCAATACCCTGCATCTCAGATTTGAAAGTTTACATATTCCAATGTTGTGATATCTGTAATTCTTGCCTCATATTTCCGACTTGGTGTTCCTGCACGCCACTACTAGATGGCGTGATGTTCAAAGTCCTTGAGAGTGGAAACAACATCATGAATATTCATGCATGTTGTCGGTCATAATGAATTTAACATTTCCGCATATTTCGTGCACACCGTGTCGAAGACATCATTGTGTAAATGAAATTCAAGTGCGAGCGGCATCTCATTAAGGATTCACTGGACCATAATATTCAGCAAATCATGGTATCACTTCAAAAAACAACCTAATTCACTTGTAGAATTATCAAACTTTTCATCCAAAAATGTCTTAATATCCCGCATGAATATCCCAGGTATTCCAAGTTTCACAGCAAAATCTAATCCACTCTCGATGTGATGTTTGCTGACGATCTAGTCGAAATAAACTCAGCCATCGGTGTCTCACTCCTGTAGTAATCCCAATGTGTCCCAGTTAGAGCCAACACTTTCTGTGCATCGATCTTCAAAAACACGCTCAAAATTAACATGCTTAGAATCGACCAACCACACTGCTAGATGCTCCACGAAGCAGCTCTGTCTATGGTGGAGATAGCTCCAACTACAGACTGCCGTAGCAGCCAGCACCGTCGCAGAAAGCTCTTCCTAAAGGTGTTTCGAGAGTGACGCTAACTCCACAGGGAGCTGTCTCGAGTGATAAATTATTAAAGAGACAACGAAGTTCGTTCATGTACATTAAGGCTCCCTCAGGGAAGGCAGGTACCGTGTGCACCATAATTAGTGCCTTCTTTACAACGTCATCAACCAGTGATGGGTCGACTCGTTCAGTTTACTCACGGTTGTTTTATCTAAAGGTTAAATTGACAATCAGCATCTGTTGGATAGGGCAGTGTTTGTGGGATTACTCAAGTAATTCTGCTTGGCATAATTATGTTATAAAATTCACAGTGGATCAAATACAAGCTTACAGACATTATTACTGCTATAACTTGTTTAAATAAATCAATAAAGTATAAGATAACAATTAAACATAATTAAATAAATAATAACAAAATAAAATCATCGTCTTCGTCATATTCTTTCGACCATTTATTCCCATATTGGGAATATAATAAATTAAATTAATAAAGTTAATAAAACGTGTTCTCATTCACATTGGGCTTATTTCTAAGTGGAAGTGGACAAACTTACAATTCAGACTTTTTAGGAGATTCTTGAACTTATTCAGTCTCTCTGTGTCTTGTATGTTCTGGTATCAAGTTCCAAAGTAAATATTATGTAAGTATGAATATGTGCATATTCTGATTATGCATACAGTGCTGTGCAAACTGCTAATTTATTGCTCCCCTACGTCGATCGCATCTGGTTGGCTTAAAATGTTCATCTGCGGTTGTGCATACTATGTTTTAGTTTACCATTATCACAGTTAGTCTACATAATTTAACCAGAAATGTTCATCTGCGGTTGTGCATACCATGTTTTAGTTTACCATTATCACAGTTAGTCTACATAATTTAACCAGAAATGTTCATCTGCGGTTGTGCATACTATGTTTTAGTTTACCATTATCACAGTTAGTCTACATAATTTAACCAGAAATGTTCATATGTGGTTGTGCATACCATGTTTTAGTTTACCATTATCACAGTTAGTCTACATAATTTAACCAGAAATGTTCATCTGCGGTTGTGCATACCATGTTTTAGTTTACCATTATCACAGTTAGTCTACATAATTTAACCAGAAATGTTCATCTGCGGTTGTGCATACTATGTTTTAGTTTACCATTATCACAGTTAGTCTACATAATTTAACCAGAAATGTTCATCTGCGGTTGTGCATACCATGTTTTAGTTTACCATTATCACAGTTAGTCTACATAATTTAACCAGAAATGTTCATCTGCGGTTGTGCATACCATGTTTTAGTTTACCATTATCACAGTTAGTCTACATAATTTAACCAGAAATGTTCATCTGCGGTTGTGCATACCATGTTTTAGTTTACCATTATCACAGTTAGTCTACATAATTTAACCAGAAATGTTCATCTGCGGTTGTGCATACTATGTTTTAGTTTACCATTATCACAGTTAGTCTACATAATTTAACCAGAAATGTTCATCTGCGGTTGTGCATACCATGTTTTAGTTTACCATTATCACAGTTAGTCTACATAATTTAACCAGAAATGTTCATCTGCGGTTGTGCATACCATGTTTTAGTTTACCATTATCACAGTTAGTCTACATAATTTAACCAGAAATGTTCATCTGCGGTTGTGCATACCATGTTTTAGTTTACCATTATCACAGTTAGTCTACATAATTTAACCAGAAATGTTCATCTGCGGTTGTGCATACTATGTTTTAGTTTACCATTATCACAGTTAGTCTACATAATTTAACCAGAAATGTTCATCTGCGGTTGTGCATACTATGTTTTAGTTTACCATTATCACAGTTAGTCTACATAATTTAACCAGAAATGTTCATCTGCGGTTGTGCATACTATGTTTTAGTTTACCATTATCACAGTTAGTCTACATAATTTAATCAGAAATGTTCATCTGCGGTTGTGCATACCATGTTTTAGTTTACCATTATCACAGTTAGTCTACATAATTTAACCAGAAATGTTCATCTGCGGTTGTGCATACCATGTTTTAGTTTACCATTATCACAGTTAGTCTACATAATTTAACCAGAAATGTTCATCTGCGGTTGTGCATACCATGTTTTAGTTTACCATTATCACAGTTAGTCTACATAATTTAACCAGAAATGTTCATCTGCGGTTGTGCATACTATGTTTTAGTTTACCATTATCACAGTTAGTCTACATAATTTAACCAGAAATGTTCATCTGCGGTTGTGCATACCATGTTTTAGTTTACCATTATCACAGTTAGTCTACATAATTTAACCAGAAATGTTCATCTGCGGTTGTGCATACTATGTTTTAGTTTACCATTATCACAGTTAGTCTACATAATTTAACCAGAAATGTTCATCTGCGGTTGTGCATACTATGTTTTAGTTTACCATTATCACAGTTAGTCTACATAATTTAACCAGAAATGTTCATCTGCGGTTGTGCATACTATGTTTTAGTTTACCATTATCACAGTTAGTCTGCATAATTTAACCAGAAATGGAATAACTTGTGTAACTGTTAAGAAAACTATTTTATTTTGGGTGATTTTGATCATGTTTTGAGCATTGTATATTGTGAAACGTCTGTGTCGTAAAGGTGCAGTCGTGCAGTAGTGCCTTTGAGCAGGTTTTTGCTAGATTCACAGGGTGTCATACAAGTTTAAATTATTATATATTATGTAAACAAACTAAACAGTTTGTTTACATATTAAACTGTATTTTTACAACACAGAATGTACCTGGAAAAAATGGTTGTTATTGTTTCCCGAATAGTGTTGTCTCACAAACTCACAACTGATGCATTTAACATCATATTATCCAAATGCTCTGGAGATAATTACTTTACATACATTTGTATGAACAATATAACTTTACATATATGATTTTTCTGGATGATATAAATACCATGCATTCATAATTAGTTATGTTAATTTGGATTATCTGTTACCTGCACATGAATCACAGGACAGTATTAGACACCATACAGTCTTGATTAAGGCATATCAATATATAAAATTCACCAGGGGCCCATGTCATAGCGAACGCCATAAACTTAATGGCATGCACTAGCTTGTTGCCTCTAAGGGACCAGACGGAAATTATAGTTAGGGGCAATGTGACAAGTGGCCAGGAAGATTTGTCTTACAATTCTGGGCTGACGTCTCTTCACTAGCAGAGAATTTGTTGAATGTTTGGAGTTGAAAATAACTGGATTATTACAAGGTTTATAAAATGAACAAGATCACCATTCGAAGCAACTAGCTGCAGGTGGCAAGTTGACTAGGAAGTTATTGACTTATCCAGAATAAAAAAATTTTCATCTGTAAGTGGCTCATCCTTGTTAGATGTCTGTAAATTCTGTTTTTAAACATTGATATGTGTGTCAGTTACATCATCTGTACATATCTGTTTCCATTAATTCATCGTTCTCTGGGAGAATTAATACTTTCTCATATCCAACTTACACTATTTATATACTAATACTACTTTGTGCCCTGTATTTCTACAATATTCCTAAATTTGATGAAAATATTTCTAACAATATTTTCATAATCACTTCTTCTTGATCTTCTTTTTTAATGTTGCTAAGTCACAGGCGTTTTTCTCAAAAATTTTTTGGCATCGTTCTGCTTCACAATGGTTTGTGCCATGGTGGTCAACTCTGTGTTGTTCACCGCCTGGGTGATTCAAGAGTCCCACTCTGGCATGGCAGCCTGCCGCACTTAATGCAGGTGAAGGCAGTGGGCCGAGAAGGTGCAGGATTTGCAGACTTCTGTTTTCGGTGGTTCCTCTTCTCAGCTAGTGGTGTGGTTCATTTCTCTTCTCCTCTTCTGATGCCCTTTCTCAACAGTCGGCCTCCAAAGGCCTCGACCATCGACGGCTGTCTCCCAGCTGTTTGTGTCTGCCATCTTCACATCACGCTTCCAGATGTCACCATACAGAGCTTTCTATATATACGACCGTCAACCATCAGATGAACAAGGCGACAAGGCGTTTATTAGACGTAACCTTTATTCGTGTCCCCAAGACCTCAAACAGAGCCAAACTCTTGTTTGCCCACACCTTGAATACTCATCGACAGTCTGGGTTCCCTACATACAGCAACTGAGAGTACAAAGAAGACCACCCTGCTTTGAATGCAAAAACTACAAGCGAACCAACAGTGTAACATCAATGCTGAAGACACCCCAATGAAAGTAGGAGGAAGGTTGATCAAACACTTGCACTGGCGCAGCCTCCAACAAAGGAGAACCGACATCCGCCTTGTCATGTTTTATAAGACATTACATGGTATAATCGCCCTGGACCTCTTCCCCCACCTTATACCCCTGGTGAGACCCTCCCGACACACGCATTCTGAAGCTTTTCAACTCCCTGTAATCACTAAGCAATTCATCCAGTAGAGCTTTTTACCCCGTACAATAGCCAAATGGAATAACCTGCCAGCCAACGCAGCTACAGCGCCAAGTTTGGAGATTTTCAGACAGAAGATCTCCAGCTCGCAACATTAATTGATATTGCATTTTTCACGCTATCAACTTTTCCTCTCCTCAAATTGCAGTTCTACACGCACGCTATCATCTTTTCTCTTTCTTCCAAATATGTTATTACTTTCTCTTACAGCACTTTAGCACATGTGCAACACACCGAGTCTATAAGCCTTGAAGAGAGGGTTGACTCGTACCCGGAAGAAGAAGAAGATGGCTAGACTCTCTATGCTCCATAGAATCCACCACGGCCAAGCTGCCATTCCAGCAGAGAAGTTCTTACACCCAGTTAAGCGCCACTCCAGAAATCTACACATTCTACCACAAAAACCAGCCTCATTTAACAAAGACTGCCGTAAATACCACAAACGATGTGCAACTGGAATAAACTACCATTAATCACTGCTAAGACATCAAACATCAACAACTTAAAACAAGAAGCGTTTAAACATCAAACATCAACGCATCCAGAAACTTGCTTCTCACTTAGCTCTTAAAGAGTGTTGCAAAAACTGTTTCAGATTCAGAAGAAAGCACATTCTCCATGACCCCAAGACAGATCCCAAAGCAGACCGGAAACATCTTTAGTAAATCACTTTAACAGTGTGATCCATTTTGAACCATATGACAGATTAACTGATAATAAAAATCAAGCATCACCTGCTGGAGAATAACTACCCCAATAAAACTTCATTTATCAGCCAGGCTATTGATAAAGTCTCCATTATCAGGATCCAAACAACCACCGAGATAATATTGTATTTGTTTATGTAGCATAAAAATTAGACAGCAAACATATATACTTTATTTACGACTACATTAATGTCGTTATTACTAACTGGGTAAAAATGCAATGCAACTATACTGCTAAGCCCAGTAAAATCTCACGTCATATTGGTGAATTCAGTTAACAGGTCAAATTATATTAACACATTAGGGTTTATTAAAATGCATCTAGGCAGCCAAGTTGCTGGAACAGGTAAACAAACCCTGTACCTTTAATACACAGATCGGTTTTCTGAAAAGGCAAGGCATTTTATGTGATACAAAATGGCACCTTCTGTATTCTGAAGGATTCTACCCGTAGCTATGAAACAAAAAGTTGCGATTCAACCTCAAAGTGCAAATGCAAAGAAAATGGAAAAAAAAAATAGGGGTACAGTCCAAAGACTGGAGAACAAAATTAGAAGCTGCCTGAAATATGGGAGATTTCATCTGTGAAAACTTGAACATCTCCCACCAGAAATGGAAAACTTAAAGGGAAAGTACAACTATTTTCATTGGTTAGCTAAACTGAATTCATTAGTATTTACAACATCTCGGATTGGCTAAAAATAATTTCAATATAAAGCGTGCTACTATTGTGATCTTTCTCCTCTTAAAATGCACAACAGATTCAGAGATCTTCACCTTTGAAGGTGAAAAACATTTCCAACCTAGTGATTTATTGGTGTGTAGAATTTCCATTTTACACCATTTATGACAGTAAAGATTACAGCAATAAAGATTAAAAGATGAAATATAACTTATATATAACATTTAGATGTACCGTATTCGACCTATTAAGCGTACATGCTTTAATTAGCGTACACCCCTTTTTTAATCAGCAGTATCCATAATTATTGTAATCTGACTAGTGTGGAACAATTGAAAAGTGTCGCCATCTGGTGCTAAAACGGTGGCACCACTTTTCAGTTGTTCTACACTAGTCACCAAATGACACCACTAGTGTTAAACAGTTACCTTATTGTGCAGAGGAAAACATTTTGGAGTATGCTTATAACAGCAGATTCCTTGACATTTTTCATGGCCCAATTTCTTTTCAAGCATACTGTACGGTTGTTAGGTTGAACACGGCATTCTGAGAACCAACAATTAAGACAATATGGTAATTTTAATGATACAAAATCTCTAATTATCAGTTAACCAATAAAAATCACCGTACCTTCCTTTAACAGGTCTGAGCATGGACCGAGCCAATTGGTGAACTCACCTCATCCATGCTGCCATACACGAAGATGTAGTCGCCGATCGTGAGACTGAGTTCTGCCTCCGGATTCTCATTGGGTGAATACGCCACTGGGTCGTAGGCGTACTTCGCTATGAACACCTGAAAGGGCATCTTCATTGTGTGGCCGCCCTTGGAATACAGACCTGCTGCCACCTGTTGGACAAACAGTGTGTTGACAAGACTGAACAAGATTGCGATCCAAAGCAACTAGCTAAGAAAGCCATTGGTTTACGGCGATTTTATATTGTATTTGTATATATTTAATTAGGTATATAATATAACTTTTTATTTTGGACTGAGCATACAAAATATAAACTGCATTATAATTCACATTTGTGCAACACAAAAAACATTGGACTAAATATACAGTGATATGGGGTGGCAATTCTGTTCGTCTCTCCATAGAGAGGCAAATAAATAACCCGATATCTCTGTCAGTTGCATAACAATGACATCGCTGGTCCATTGCCTTCTGGGATTATTATTCAGTAGACCGCGCATCGGGAACCGAACAATTCCATCAACAACCTGACACGAATTTCCCGTAAGATTGATGGTGAAGTCTCAAAAGGCACCAGTTTAAATCAGTTCTCCATCTAGGCTACTGTGAAATGTAAAACAAACTGGTTTAATCGAGTCACTGCCTCTGGAAGAGTTCAAGGTCACTCCTCAATTCAATTTCTTTGTCCGACTCGTTTTAGAATTATTTTGTGAAAAATTTAATCTTTCCTTCAACCACTGTTGGCTCATTTTACAAATGTGTTATTTAGTTTTTGTGAAATCAGAGGACAAAATATGAAATTATTTTTGACAGGATCTGGTCAAAATTCAGAAAAAAATGACAAAAGTGGTCCAATTGTATATATTATGACATAAAGCTGTGCACACATTCACAAGCATCTGACGTTAACCCTAGGAGTGACCACCTGGCTGAATTCTGCCCTACACGATCAGTGCGAAAGGCGTTGCGGCCGATTTTGGTATCACTCTGCAGGAACAATTTTCATTTCTGTCACCAGTACCTCACAAGGGACCAAATGGTATTATTGGAAAGCTGAATCTTCATTCTCATTCATATTTATTCATAAGCATAGCGAACATAGCATCGCGATTTTCGCCGGCTTCGACAGCCCGGACTACCTCGGTAAACAAGGTGGGGCCGATGCGCCTGTCTGAATCGGCATAGTCCGGTGTTGGAAAAAATCATAAAAATAAAAGTTCTCAACATATTTGATTCATTTTTGTTTTATTTTATATGGACGTACAACCACTCAGTAATTATCTAGTAGCAGGGTGAAGATAAAAATTTTGCTTTCTTTTTGGATGAAATTCAAACAATAATATCCCCATGATAAGATCATGTGCTGTAGTTTTTATCATTTTATTATAATAAGGAGTCTTCTTATCAACAAAATGATACCTCAATCACATTTGTGTAATAATTATTAGCAATGTTATGATTTTTTAAAAGCACCCTCATGAATAATTCCGATTTGTGTACACCGTGAAAATTTATCATTGGTCACTCCTAGGGTTAAACCAATTGCGCACATTATTTCTACTATTCACACACTACATATTGATCTGAACATCAGCAAACCTGATTTGTGATTGACTATATGAATTAAGGAGAGAAATCTGAATTACACATTCGATGCAAATAGTACACCTACCGCCTGTCTCTCATAGTTGTCTCCAATTTCTGCAAAATAACAAACTAAGATTAATCTATAATATAGAATGCATCATAAAAGAATGTTATAAGTGTTAATAAAAGCGAGCAATATGTTTAGTTCGTTTCACAAAAACTCATTCAAATAGTGTAAAATATTTCCTTTTTTGTGGGTGCCATACAATTGTTGGACATGATATATTATAGAGTTAACAAATCAGTTTCAAACTAGTATTAGATTGTGCAAATTTGTTGTCTGAATTAGTGGTATGTAAATACATGGTATGTAAATAAAGCAGCCAAAATCAAATAATACATGAAGTTTTAACTAATACAAATTATTCATGCTCAATAGTACAAAAATCAAGGTGGAAAATGGTCACACATAAAATATAAATGCAAAAATTCAAACAAAACATGAACAACAATATAAACAACAAAAGACGACTACAAGCAATACAACATAATGTAAGTATTTAAGTATCTAATGTTGATAAAATACTCAAGTTTAGATCAATGTAATGCTCACATTCACCAGGTGGCAGCACCATTACCTACATGGCCGAAGGTCCAGAAATCCATTTACCATCAGCACAGAACCAACATATTTTCACGGACACTAGAATATAACAGGTAGGTTTAGAATTCTTAAGGCAGTTGTCTGCTACAATAAAATAAGCCCTTAACTGTTCAAACTGAATCTTTAAAGCGGTGTTGGTTTTATGATGATCTGACCATGAAACAAAATCAGGATTAAGATGGTGATTGCGAATTCCAGAAAAAAATTTCATCACATTTTATGCCGTGCAGATTTATCAGCAAAATAAAACATTAACTAAATTGCAACTAATCTATCAAACCTGGCTTACAACTATGGTTAGGATACACAACTGTATATAAGTAGATAAGAAGTGTGTATAACACTTTGACCAAGTTGCATGTTTCCTAACAATACTGTAAATTACCCGAAGGACCAAACATGTTCATTTTTGTTTAGTATTTTATATAATCTAGAATATTTGGAAAATCCACAAATTGTTAATTATTTTGTAGCGTTCTCTTTTTTATTAGCTAGATCAGATCTTATCCCATCTTATCCTATTTTCATCCCACACCTTTTTCGGCTGCTGAGTCAGAATCTGTCTCATCCTCAGCTGATTCCCCATCTTCCCCTTCATCTCTTCCTTCATCATCTGCCTCTCCAGCGCTCTGCTCCCCCTCAGACCCCAGGGATAACGCGTTAATTTTCCGTGCGATTTCCTTCATTTCTTCATCGTCTGACCCACTCCCCGATAACTGACCATCGGCCGAAGTGACCGAGTCGTTAAGTGTGGGGGTGTTCTCAACATCAGCACCTAGACACGGGGGGTGACACGTAAGGGGTGACATAAAATACTTACAAAATAAAAGTAAGCGTAAATCAAACAAATGCTACAACATAGTAATAAGATGGGGATAGGGAATAAGATGGGGATAAGGGATAAAATGGGGATAGGGGATAAGATAGAGGATAATATGGGGATATGGGATAACATGCAAATAGGGAATAACAGGGGGTAGGAGATAACATGGGGGAAAGGGGATAGGATATAACATGGGGATATGGGATAACATGGGGATAGGGGATAACACATGGATATTGGGTACATTGGGACAAGGGGATAGGGTATAACATGGATATATGGGATAACATAGGGATAGGGGATAACACGGAGATAGGGGACAACATGGGGGATAGGGGATAACATGGGGACAAGGGATAACAAGGGGATATGCACGACTACAAGCAAACATTTCTAGTCTGATTAAAAAATAATAAGATGGCCGAGAATCAAAACATCTCAGTCGACGTTTCATTCACCGCGGACTCATGTAAATAACAGTTTGTGCAAAATATTTTTTTTCAACATTACTTTTAAGTATTATCGAATAATGTTTTTCTGGTTGCCTAGCAACACATCAGCGATCGTTCCCACATGATACAACCAGCACTGAAAATGGTTGCCCAGGGAGTAATATATTTTGCCTGACTGGAGTAATTTAGGTCCTACACAGCATATGCTTCATTGAAGGTTGCATTTATCTTTGTAAAAAACAAATCTATACTAAAACACAGTTTGTGACTGTGTCTATATGTCTGTCTGTTCCCTCATGGCTCTGTCACTTTCGCATTTACGGGGCTGAAATTTTGCATGCGTCCTCTGGGCCTGCGGGGAAGGTGCACACATTAAAAAAGTCAAAAAGCAATTGATGTAGGCACTTGACAAAGTTTTCATAACTCAGAACAACAGCAGTTCGTAGTTACATACAATTGTTTGCAACACTATGCACGTTTACAGTGACTGTTCCGAGTTACGTGATCAATGTCAAACGTCCACGTTAATTTCCTTCTGGTACGAACCAGCGGTTGTACATGATTTTGGGGCACGAAGTTGTATCCATCATTGCCACTGGTGTCGCCCTACCAAACCTTGTCTGGGTAGAGCTAGGAGTCATAAGCTCGCTCAGTGCCTGCCTGGGTCACTCGGCTAGTATCTCATAAAATCTACCATAACTTGTTTACTATGCACAGAGTTTGGTTAATTTGATGGTTCTTTCCATGTTACCTTACTGGGAATATATAAATAATCCCTATAAATGTGTCTCCCCATATAGGTATATTATCGTGTATATTAGGCCACTGATTTGTCTACAAGCCAAATAAAAATTGTATTGTCTTTTTTGTAATTAAATAATTTTGGGCTAAACCTTTTTTTGTCAATTCAATGACACTTGTAGAGCAGAATTATTACAACCATATTTTCAACTTTGTTTCTTTAACAAATGCATTTTATTATTCCAATAACTAATTATTACAAATAGTACCTACCATAACTAGTTAGATAATAAATTAATTTGTGGAAATAGGAGAATCTGAACCTAGATAGACCAATTAGATACAGGTGAACATTGAACAAACAAACAAGGTGGAATAACCGATGCAAATATCTTGTTTCATGTCAAGTCGTAAACTCCACTACAACCGGCCACAACACTGAACTGCCGATAAACCACATCCTGGTTATTGGCTGGGGCAGCCTCAATTAAGGCCAATAAATCACGCAAAATATTATTTATTGCTAACGTTCTCAAGCAATAACGGATATAAAATTGCTAGACCGAGCAGACGGATGTTGTACAATAAGATGTGGTCACTCTGTGTAAATTATTAATCGCAACTAATTAATGCAGATGTATGTTTCTTTATAGCCAATAACTACATAAAGGGGTCTCAATTACAAGTTATACTGACACAGCTTGGTGTAAATGAAGGTTCAACTGTGTTGTAACTTTATATAAATTATTAATTGCAATTAATAAATAAATTAATTAAAGCAAAATTAACTTAATTAATGCAAACTGTTTATTTAGAGCCAACAAAGGAAGGGAGAGAGGGAAAAAGAGTGAGGAAGGGGATTGGGAGAGTGAATGAGGGGGAGGGGGAGAAAGTGAGGGAGGGGCAGGGAGAGGGGGAGACAGGGAGAGGGAAAGAGAGGGAGGGAAGGGGAAAGGAGGCGGAGAGAGAGAGACAGAGAGGGGAGAGAGCAGGGTTGAAAAAAATCATGATTAAAAAATAATAATAAAAAAAACAGATTTTTATTTCTTTGATTTTTTTATTAGATTTAAAAAAAATCTGGTATACACAATGTCATAAAATATTTGACTATCAGGCTATCTGGTGTCAGTACAGCTACACAAATGTACGCACTTTGTGCTTTTTTATTAAAAAACACAAAACTTTGTTGATCTCGATGCTTGTAAACAATTATTTGTGTTAAATTCATATAAATCAGCGATTAAAAAATCATAAATAAAAAAATCATAAATAAATGATTAAATTTTTTTTTGTGTGTGATTTAAATCATGATTTAAATCAAACAACCCTGGGAGGGAGAGAAAGAGCTAATCCAATACAAACATTCCATACAAAACCAATACAAACATTTCGTACAAAACCAATACAAACATTTCGTACAAAACCAATACAAACAATACATACAAAACCAATACAAACAATACATACAAAACCAATACATACAAAACCAATACAAACAATACTAACATTCCCAACAAACTACTACACGATACAGCCAATTGGTTACCACTGACCTGAAGACAATCTTGATACGCGAGGACTTCCAACAAATTCAGTGCCACCAGAGGGCAGCACCACTGCAGACCCAGGAAGCGCGGCGGTGTTGTGTGGGTCGGGCTGTGTGAAGAGATTCTGCAGTCGTGTCTCCATCTGGAATGACCGCTGGTCATGCTTGACCACTTGCTGGTCGTACCTCTGCTCAAGTTCCTGCAGCTTTTGCTGAAAGTGACCGTCTGGTATGAGTGTTGAGTACTGAATTTTAATATGACATTTTTATATTGAATTTTAATATTGATTTTTTTAAATATTGAATTTTACTATTGTATTTTAATATTGAATTTTAATATTGAATATATTACCTGCAGAGCCAGCATGGCTCGTTCATGGTCTTTCTCTGCATCATCTTTTGCCTGCACAGATGGAAACACAAAACATAAGGACATCAAGAAGGATTCTCTTGCTAAATAACCCAAATAAAAGCTATGAAAACATCAATATTATTTACTGGTATTGAATATAGAAACCAAACCAGAATACCGTATTCAACCTATTACCATGGCTTAATTAGCATTTTTCCATGCACAATTTTTTTAAGCGTACTGTACATTTATTAGGTTGAATACAGTATAATACTTGCTACAAGCATTGAGGGATTCCCATGAGGGATTCCCTTGAGGGATTCCCTTGAGGGATTCCCATGAGGGATTCCCTTGAGGGATTCCCATGAGGGATTCCCATGAGGGATTCCCATGAGGGATTCCCTTGAGGGATTCCCATGAGGGATTCCCATGAGGGATTCCCTTGAGGGATTCCCATGAGGGATTCCCTTGAGGGATTCCCATGAGGGATTCCCTTGAGGGATTCCCATGAGGGATTCACTTGAGGGATTCCCTTGAGGGATTCCCTCAGCCACTGAAGGAAATCACCAAGTCAACAAATCTCACGTCACGACCAAAGACGTGACAGTGCTGACCAGAGAAGACAACTTCTGAAATGCGGGAAAACGATTCCAACGATTTTCCTGGAACTGCTGTCATGTGACACCCTCCCACGTGGTCACATGACACCAGCGAGCAGTTCAGACGAAGGGACAGAGAGGTTCTCGAAAGTTCAATCGAGAATATTTCTTCCTTCAGTAGGAGCTTAATTTTAAGACCACTGACCATCTCATTTGGAAGGACTACAGACTGACCACTAGGTGACCGTCTGATTAGACCAGACAGAGTGGACATACAGACAACAGCAAGACAACTTGGCATGATTGAACATGATGTAATCAGGTCCTTGTGGTCAGGAGTTGCTTTTACAAGGTCACTTGTTACTGACCGGTCCCATTGACTAGTTCCACTGACCAGTCCCAGCTTACAGGTCCCGGCTTACTGATCTCGCTGACCGATCCTGCTGACCGATCTCACCTGAGTCGTCTCCGTTTCTTTGATTTTATTCCTTTTCTAAACATCCTTAGAATGAAACCTATCCTCAACCGAGATGTTGGAGACCCCCAACCAGGAACCACCCTGCCAAGAACCCCCAGCCAAGGGCCCCCCTTCCAGGAGACCCCCAACCACCCTGCCAAGAACTCCCAGCCAAGGGCCCCCTTCCAGGAGCCCCCAAGTTCTTCTTGAACCTGGTCATGTGACATACCCATAGTGATTTCAGTCAACCGATTAAGATTCAAGGAGGCCTTCATCTTCTATACTATATAAAGTAGTTTGTGGCTGTGTCTGTTTGTGTGTTGTAAGCCTCATACCTAATGTATGTCAATTTCGCATGTTTGGGCTGACATTTTGTAGGCGTGCCTGGGGGCCCGTGGGGTTGGTTTGTACATAAAAAATTCCAATTTACTGTGGCTGCCTTTTCTGCCATGCAACCTGGCTAGTTAGAGATAAGACTATGTAAAATGTCACATTCCAAAAATGAAATGTCAATCCATTAAGCACATGAAAGCTATTGAAATGTTAATGGGAAATGGTAATCATAATTTTTTATAATCATGTTATACAGTATAAACTATGTCTGCTCTAACATCTGGACTGCCAAAATGTGTTTTAATGAAAACAATTTCTAAATATAATTTTATGTTCATGAATATCGACCTTGCCAGTCAGCATGCAATGTAAACATGATATTAAGGGTGAAAAGTTCACTCAGTGTAAACAGATAAAAGTGAAATTAGAAAAACAATCGTGCTTCATGAAACCACATTTGCGTGGTCAATATGTTAGATTAGACAGTTTATATAACACGACTTTACAATAAAAATGACCAGGCTTTGTCATTTTCTCCCAATTTTCTGAGGTAGAACTGTTTTCCAACCAATGCAGTAATACAGGTATGCATCATGCTACCTACGCCTGCACGAATGCATAATTGATTCGCTCCACTCACCCGACTAAGCATGTTAATCTGTGCCTTGTTTTCCTGCAGCTGCTGCAGCGCTACCTGGTGGTCATTGCTGAGTCGCTTCTTCTCTTCCTCTATCTCGTGAGAGTGCTGCAACAAAGGGAACATGGCTGTTTACTCCAGCATTTTATGTTTTCTGTTTGCAAAAAAAAAATTATTATTATTAATGTTCCATTAAAAACCGTACACATTTTTATCTACTACCTAAATCTGTATGTGCTGATTCACACATAGCAGCTGTTAAATTTAAATTGTTTTCCAAATAATTAAAGGTCCCTCCTCAATTAGATTTTCACTAGTCCAATTTCAAATCATTTTGCAAAAAATTAAACCTACCCAGTATCAATTCCACTGCAACATGTTAGCTCATTTGTGCAACTTTTGTATGTAGTTTTTGAGAAATCATCAAATAAACTATTAAATTACTTCATGTTTAAGTCAAGTGAAAATGAAAACTCATGAATTTCACCCTTGGTGAATTTTTTTAACTTTGTCAGGTGATCAGCGAGAGGATGGAAGTCACGCCCATGATCGGCATTGACCCGCACAGTGTTTACCATTTTGGATATCCACAACTTTGATCCCAGATCTAGCGACTGCAGTCAATTCTTTTGATCATTTCAACAAAATACGCATAATTTTTTCATTAAATCTACTGTGGATATTACTGTTCACACACTGGACATGAACGAACCTGGTTTGTGGCAGGCTAAATCAGTTAAGGATGGAGTTTTAAAGCATTAGGGATTATTCACGACCTGCGTACTAATTAAAATTAATGTTGGTGGCGTGCGAAATATGCCCATCATTGCATCAAGCAGCACGACATATCAGCATCCAAACATGGGGTATCAGGCTGGCATATCTGGCATGTCAGCTTAATATCTTGCCACTAGGATTAACATACTGGGCGACACAGCTGTTTCGTGAAAGCCAGGCCCCAGTATAATTGCTAAGCTAACTGGCATGCAGAAATGAAAGCTCCGAATATGTCTCGGATGAGAAACGAAAACCACTCCCTTCTATCAAGGGTGTATGTTGGGGGTTGGGGGGAGCATAAAAGTATATTTCAGGATATTTCATATGACACCGGTCTTATCAATTGGAATTCTGACATTCTCTATTCCCCAGGCCTGTACGTTTGATCATCCTGACAACTTCTCTGGGAGGCGGTCAATCATGCTACAATCAATGTCATCGTTGATATGATCCAGGTGCCCCTACGCACCATCCATATGGCCTCTCTCTCTAATAAGAAAACTGCTAGCCCACCTAAACCCTTGGATACCGACCTCAGAGACGCATCAAAACAAAATGGTTAGGGAATCTTGAAACTGGTGAACAGTGTTAAAATGGTCACTGAGCTTGTATTCTTCCGAAGATATTGGCACCAAAGAAGTCATTTTATTATTATCATTATTATCATTATTATTATTATCATAACAGACAGATGAAAACACTGGGCAAACACTGGCAACATTTTAATATGTCTGACAACAACAATAATGTAGTGAATTCCAAAGAGTTCGTGCGGCGGCAACCGAGAAAGCCCTAGTTCCAATATTTGTTTCAACTCTGAGAACAAAAAGTTGATCTGAATGAGATGATCAGAGCTGTCTAGACTTTCTTACGTGAGTGAACAATGAATGTAAATATGCCGGCTACCTGACAGGAAACACTAATGTTGTCTTTCAAGCTGTGTCCAGGGTCTTCTGACTATATCAGTAACTTTGGCAGATCGACCTGTTGATGCTTATTTTTCTGTTTCAGTTTTAACCAATGGGATTGCTCGCTGGAATTTACGAGGCCGGACTACGGGAACTTAACTTGAACTAACTGTGCACCCATTGTCGCTGATCGGACAGGTAATGATAGGAATTTCATGGAAATGCTCTTTGCAGTTTGGGTGCAGATGCATCTCAACTGTCTGGTTCCGAGAAACATGTCGATGAACACAGTAAGTGGGAAGAAGTACCAATTATTTGGCAAACTTCCCCCGGGCAGTGAGTAGGATATATATCAGGGGTAGTAGTAACACCACCGCTGACTCGCGAGGATGATCAACCCTGTCTAGCATTCCACGCAGGAGTGAGCAGTGAATGTAAATATTGCGGTCGCTTAGATGAAAGCGCTTGACATGAAACATTAATGCTCTCTTTCAAGTCGTGTCTATACAACTGATAGCCGATCAGTACTATCTCATAACAAGCATGCCTATGCTGTCTACAAAACCTTTGTGTATTAATGCTTCCATTTATGTCAACGCAATGTGCTACTGTCCACATCAGGGGTTCGACTATTGACAGAACTAATCAGCCAAAGGCTAAGCAAACGAGCCAGTTTATTTCTCATCAGAGCACATTTCTAAAATGCAGCAACAATTGATACAGGGTTTTGTGTAATCAAAATGCCACAATTACCTCCAAATTTAAAATGTTATACTCCACGTTTCAATCTTTATTGCTGTAGCATATTTACCATCAGAAATGGGAATTTGACAGACTAATAAATTGTTCAATGAAAAACGTTATACATTTCACTTCCAAGGGTGATGATTTATTAGTCTTTAAAGCAATGTCTATATATGTTGTAAAACTGGCATATTTTAATTGATCGCAAATATGTGTATTTTCGTAAATGTTACCATAGTAACACATTTTTGCATGGATATTATTTTTAACCAACAGAGACATTATAAATACTAATAAATTGTGTTGCAATGCCTCGTAAAAGAGTTATTCAGTTAATGAATGTAAATTGCTGCATATTACATTTATAATATTTCTTTCAGCATTTTGACATTCCTATGAGTATTGCACATTCTGCATGAAATGAATTATAACATTTTTATATACCAAACAGCTCTTTTCATACGTGTTCTCAAACAAATATATTTAATATATATATATTTAATTTAGTAACAGGATGTGTTACATGAAAATGGTACGTAAGTTTGTTTGTTTGTTTTGCAATGTATTTGTTCTTAGCAGGAGTTTTCCGTCCTGTAGTTGGCACTGACTTTTACAATTTGTTTAATAATTTTCTGTTTGTTGCAAATTAGAATAATATAATATAACAAGGTTTTTGTATGAATTATTTTCTTGTCTTTCCCCGATTCCTGATTCATTATGCCATCTACGCACATTATATCTACGCCTGGTAAAATTTTATTTGATAAAAATGTTCAACTTCAACTTGCAAACATCATAGCATTATTTAAAAAGATGGAGTTGTTCCGTTTGAATGGAAAGAAGCAAACATCATAGCATTATTTAAAAAGATGGAGTTGTTCCGTTTGAATGGAAAGAAGCAAACATCATAGCATTATTTAAAAAGATGGAGTTGTTCCGTTTGAATGGAAAGAAGCAAACATCATAGCATTATTTAAAAAGGGTTCGAGAAATAAGTCAGAGAATTACAGACCAGTGAGTTTAATGTCAGTGATTTGTAAATTATTAGAAAGGTTAATTAAAGACCATATGGTGGACTTCCTCGTTAAGCATAAATTATTAAATTCATCTCAACATGGATTCCTTAAAGCGAGGTCATGCTTAACAAATATGTTATGTTTTTTGGAAGAAATCACTAAGTGGATAGACGTGGGATCGCCAGTAGATATTATCTACTTAGATTTTCAGAAAGCTTTTGACAAAGTGCCACATCAAAGATTACTACTTAAATTAAAAGCCCATGGTATCGGGGATAGCATAACTGACTGGATAGAACAATGGCTGACTGACAGAAGACAACGAGTTGTAGTAGATGGAGAAGTTTCAACTTGGAAATCGGTTTTGAGTGGGGTACCTCAAGGATCAGTATTAGGACCTATATTATTCTTAATTTATATCAATGACTTGGACGACAGTATAACAAGTAACGTACTGAAATTTGCGGATGATACAAAACTGTTTAGAAAGGTTAATACTGATGGTGATAAACAACATTTACAAAACGATCTAGACAGATTAGTGAAATGGTCTGAGAAATGGCAGATGTTGTTAAATTTTGGGAAATGTAAATGCCTACATACAGGACATAGGAACTTGAATGTAAACTATAAAATGGGAGATACTTTTCTGGGTACTACTGTAAAAGAAAAGGACTTAGGAGTTACAATAAGCGCTGATATGAAAGTTTCAGAGCAGTGTGGTATTGCAGCTTCAAAGGGTAATCAAATTCTTGGATTGATTAGAAGAAACATAACATATAAGGGAAAAAAGTTAATTATACCTCTTTATAAAGCAATAGTTAGACCTCATTTAGAATACTGTATACAAGCATGGAGACCATATCGTAAGAAGGATATAGATACGCTTGAACGCATACAAAGGAGAGCAACTAAAATGATTCCAGAACTGAGAGACCTTAGTTATGAAGAACGCCCGAAAGAATGTGGTTTAACAACTCTAGAGACAAGGAGGTTAAGAGGAGATCAGATTGAAGTTTTTAAGATATTGAATGGGTATGAAAATATTGATAGAAATATGTTTTTTTCACTCAAGAAGGATAGCAGAACTAGAGGACATGAGGTAAAATTAGTAAAGGATCAATGTAGATTGGACATCAGGAAGCACTCGTTCTCACAGAGGACAATAAATGAATGGAACAAATTGTCTACAGATTGTGTAACTGCTAGCAGCGTGAATATGTTTAAAAACAAGGTTGACACATATCTCAGGAGGGCGGGCTATAAGTAGATGAACATTGTTGGACTCTCGATAAGCCAATGGCTTCCTTGTCCACTTGCCATCTGGGCCTTTGGCTTGGATGGCAAATCTTGTTAAATCTTGTTAAACTCCAGTACGGCTTCAAAATACACTACTAAATTTCATCACTTTGTGCTGCTGGTGGCAATTTCAAGAAAAATTACATTCAGATCTAGACAAAGTAACCTTCGTTAATTTGTCTCCGAGGAATGGCAAATACAATTCATCATCCTGGCGAACAAGGGGTAATTTTCATTATTGTCTCTGGGGGATTCATCTAAAGAACACGCATATGAACTTTGTCCCACTTACCAGTTTTTCAATCAATCAGTAATTAATTATACAAACAACATAGATAAAAAATTGCATTAATATAAAATACAACAACATTAATATAAAATACAACATTTGCAAAACGTAAAAATAACAATATAAATAAACAACTGAGTATTGGAAAGAAGGTGAACAAACATATAAATTACAAATCTACAACTAATGTAAACACTGCATACAACATATATTGTTTAATTTGTATTGATTTTGTTATACCTAATACACAGAAAGAAGAACTAATGTTTTAAGATGCTTGCTTCTACATACACAGTTTAAACATTTAATGACATCTGATGACATCCTAGGCAAAGGTCCTAGTTTATCTCCGTGATTGCCTTCTGTCTCGGGAGACAGCGTCTTCTATTGGTTTGGGTTGTGACGTAGTCTGGCTATTTAAAGGAGTTTGTCAGTGTCGAATCTGTCGATGCCACAGCCTGCGTAAAGTATGGCCCATCAGCGGTGTCTGATTAAAAATAAAAATACTTTCTAAGAAATCCACAAAATTGTTTGATGTTTACTCAAAATCATTTCTGACACGAGGAAGCAATTAGGGTAATTATTCATAATGGGAATGTGAATTTGTGGCAAAAGGAAGGATTACATTTGAAGGATAGTGGAGGGAGAGGAGGAAATTTGGATAAGAAAATGTGGAAAAAAGGTTAATAATGGAAAATGTAGTAAACTGACGCATGTAAATTAGTAGAGGATGGAATTTAGCAAAAAGCTGTAGAAAAAAAAGAAGAAAACGAAGATTTAAACCCTACCTTTAATTGATTTAGGCCATCGTTGATGTCCAAATTTGTATTGTGTGAATACTTAATACTTCAGCTTATACTTAATACTTAAGCTTAATATAGACTCTTATATAGACTCTTTTATAGACTCTTTTGTTAAAATCATAAATTTTGCCAGTTTTCCGCTGATCTTTGACCGGAAGCAGTAATAAATTATTAAAAAGTTTGTCCGATGATTTCACAAAAATAAAATAACAAACATGCACATACAAGCTAGCGCGTTATATGGGATATTAAGAAGGTTTTATTTTGTATAAAATGATTCTGAAACGAGAAGAGTAAAACAATTGAATTGAGGAGAGACCCTTAATTAGAAAGGACAGAAACCCAAAGGGTGTGGGAAAATGTCAAGGAAGTGACATGGGCTGGGGGGAGGATGGGAACAGGTAGAGGAAGTCAGGGATGTGCTCTCCCTGCTCCTCAGACAGGGAAGGACTCAAAAATATGAAACCAATATGATAGAGCAACAACAGCAGAAGCGACGAGTTTGTGAGAACTGGGTGGGGCAAAATACGGGAGAACAGAGGGTGGATGGAAGAAGGATGAATGACCTGATGGGAGATATTGGAACTTTGGAAGGCACTCCGGAATAACAGGAATAATGGTAAGAAGCTGGATAAGGTGGGCAGGTGACTTGGTGCAGATGGAGGAGAGCTGACTACCAAAGGGAGGAGAGGCAGTAAAACAGCCAGGTCATAGGAAAAGGGAACAGACCGCAACTAAGATGGGATGACTGCATAAAGAGGGATGTGGGAAAGGTGGAGGAGGATGCAAGTGGAGGGAGAAGGCTGCTGACAGTGAGAAGGCTGTCGATAGGGAGAAGGCTGCCAACAGGGAGTAGGTTGCTGATAAGGAGAAGGCTCCGATAGGGAGAAGGCTGCCTATAGGGAGAAGGGGAAAGCACAACAACTGAAGCAGTATAGCAGGACAAAAGCTAGTTGACCTCACCTCTTTATAATGGGAACTATGAGGAACAGCTTATATGAAATGAAATAAAAAATGGCCAACACATGTAGATCCATGAGATCGTCTTCAAATGGTGACACGCAGCGACAGTGACATGACATTAATTCCACCGAGCTACTCCCTCACTGCAACAAGCAATTACAGTACGCCGAGCAATTGTTGTATGAGAATGCCTACTCGAGTGCGATGACAAAGCGTCTTCTATAACTGCCTGAAACGAGGGAATGGAAAAGGTGACGGGTTAAGCTTTTCAGATGCTCTTGCGTCAATATATTGCTACACTTCGCTAAACCGCACTTTTTTTTACGAAAATCACATCCAGTCTCAATATAATGTATTAGTGCCCTGAGCAGTGCATCTTTTCTGTGCGGTCATAGTCTGCTCTGATTCCAGAATTAAGCAATCATAGCTATGAACATTGGAGTGTGGTTTGATAGCACTAAAAACCAGGAGATTAAGAAGAGGCCAAATATAAGAATAATTATGAAAATATCTATAGAAATATCTGCTTCAAACTTAAAGTAGGTAGTAGAACTACAGAACACAAAGTTTCATCAGTAAAACAACAGTGTCGATTGGATATGAGAAAGTACTCATTCTCACAGAAGACAATAAGTTAATGGAGCAAATTATCTAATGATTGTTAATTAGTAGTGTGAATATGTTTAAAAATAAAATTATCTGATGAGGGCGGGCTATAAATGAATGAAAACTTGATGGGCCCTCAAAGCCAGTGGCTTCCTGGTCCATGTACCATCTGAAGCTCATCACTTTGGATGCTGATCTTGTTAAAATTGCATGGTTTAAGAAGATACTGCGCAAGTGTATTGGCCCGAGACCATTTCCAACACCAGACTTCACCAAACAGAACATACGAACAGTTGCACCATCCAGAAACGGAGAAGGTGGAAATGGCTCGGACATGTCTTCAGAATGACCAATGACCTACCAGCGAAAACCAACAGCAGTTAATCAGAATATAATTATTAGATGTCATAACTGCTTCAGTGACAGAACACCTGCATGGTTTCAGGCTCCAGGCCATCAATGTCACCCACATGTCATTCCTCCTTATGATGCTTAATCAGACATGATTGAGAAGGTGACAGTCTGAATTCTGAGAACTGCAAACAGCACAAGTTCATGCCAGGATATCAAGGATTTCTTCATTAGTTGGCGGATAGTGGTAATCATATCAGGCATGGGGCAATTAACTTGACAGGTTAATTAATTAAATTACAATTAACACGGAAATTCTCAAATTAGGTTAAATTATAATTAACCTGACACATTTCTCAGGTCAATTAAATTAAATTAAACTCTCAGATTCTTCAATTAAATTAAATCAACAATTAACTTTAATTCAATTAACAATTAAATTATGTGATGGAAAAATTGCAGATTAGATTCATATCTAACTGCTTTTTGTAAGTTTAAGCATTTGATGGACGTCATCATTGAAATATTAAATAATAGGTAATAAGATATAGTCGGCGGAGGATCAGTCGCCCTCCCGACTAATCCACTGCCATCCACGATTCCATATTGAGAATCATGACATCAAGTTGCATTCTCTGAATGCAAGTAGACAATTTCCACAACTAATTCGACCTCAAAACTGGGATTGTCGCATGAGACGGCAGCAGCATTAGATTCAACTCGCAGACGGAGGAAGATGGCAGCAGATTGCCACACGATACTGGTATATTGGCAACAATATACGGCTCATGTCCCAACCACGGCACGAGGCTGTGGACACAATCAGCTTTGAAGCACATGAGATGTTTCTCTTCGTTTTTCCCCCCCAAATATTGGTTCATACAATATAAATATTCTCTATAATCTTGTGTTATTGTTCAACATGGTGCGCTGTACTGACTAATAAACACTGCCGTTCAAGGCAGTGTGCAGCGCTATTTGGACAGCAAACTATTCTAAAACATGATATTTATAATATCTGGCTGCCTTTTTATATACCTCAAATGAAGTGATACGTATGATGAAGTGATACGTATGATGGCAAAAAGAAAAGAAGATATATAAAGTAATGAGGCGTTATAATTATGGTTTTTGACCCTTGTATAAGTCATATGCAAGTATAAAGGTCCCAACGTATCAGATTACCACATGATCAGTATTTATTGCCCTATTAAGCAGTGCTCCTGTCTTTTATTTCAGTAATAGGGCACTAGCCGCCTACGTTTGTATTGCTCTTTGATGCGTATTATTAATATGAATGCCCTTGATCTATTCCTAGCCTAATATGTGGGATTTCCTGGCCTTTGGTTTGCGCCTACATTATATATATTAACTGAAAGGCCGGTAGCAAAAACAGCTGCTTAAATGACAGTCCCTAGCCTAAATCCTAGATCTAGAAATGTGGTACACATGGGTATGTCTCCACTGTTTACTTCTATGCACTGACATAGCCTGGACAGGCCACAGCTCAAACACTTTGCGCCGCTTACAACAGAAAGTATCAATGTGGCACAGGTTTGTGAACTGGTTGCAAGAGTAGTTATTGATATCGGAACAAATAATATGATTTGTCCTGTAATAATTACTACTGTTGATCCTTTGTGCGAGGTATGTGCCTCGTAGATTTCATTAACTTCATGGAGACAATTTCCAAAGTTTCGATTTGCCAGATACTCACGCACTGAATTTTCGGAAAGCAAGTCGTGCAGATTTAATTGAAACTGAACTGTACTGTTGCATGTGTAGTGTGTGCAGAATAGTGTATGTGCTTACTTTCTGGCCCCATTTATATTTAGCATTTGGGTGTGCTAGTACTGACATAATGGTGTCTGCTTACTTTCTGGCCCCAGCTGTCCATACAAATTTCATTTTTGGTGATATCATTTGCCATAAATCATGCGTTGTTCAGAGAGGTATAATTCACGAGTAAATCAAGTACTTTGATCCTCTTGCTGACTTGACCTTGTAAGACATGAGTTGTTTTGCAGACAACGACCGAGATGGTAGCACAAAATATTCCCCTTGGTGACTACATTAGCAGGACCACGTCTGATATGGTCGTTCGCAATATAGAAACTACCCGAAATAACCCATGGCCCCTTATGGAGCACAATATAACGTTGAATCTCACGCAGTAGTGTTGAACTTTAAATTGCGAATAATGGTGTATCCCCGATAACGATAAGAACACAAATATTTAACACATTATTGCGTCAACAAAGAATACACTGCACCAACAATAGCGACAACAACAACAACAACAACAACAACAACAACGCTTACCGATATTACACAGAAACATATCTGATGTTGCCCGAGTAATTTTTTAACATGAGCAGACATTAGCGCATATGTACGATGGAATCGTTTCGGTATCTAATTGTTCATTTGATTCAAATGATGTCAGTCACCCATAGACTAAGATTATACCGCGCCTGCAATCTCAACCAATGCACCTTGTTCTACAGTAAGAAGTTCATGTTTTCGTAACTTATAAATCATCAAAAGAAACAAACCATACGTATTTGATGGAACATCCTGCTGACATTCAAGTAGGAGCTATCTGGCGATTAAATGCTGTACACTATTTCGGATAGGACATATTAATAAAGTAAATACCTTTCTACTTAGTCATCATCCAGCACTGTACTAGGCACTGTTTCTGGTTAGGCACAGCTATTTCAGCAGCGCAGATCACGTGATCAGAATCCTGGTTAGATGGACCTATGATTGCAGGTGCATTAGCACATCACACGATTCATGTCAAGAGACCCAACAAGTTACGTGCTATTGTTCCAGATGAGCTGAAGTGTCACGCATATTCTCGTGCTGGTGTATAACTGTTGGACACTCTGTATTTAGCTAATGCACAGCTGCAGTCAATGTCTGGATCAACGCTTGTATGCATGATATATTATTGATAGGCCTGGTACAAGTAAATAGCATCTATGTATAACACATAATATCTTTTATGTGAAATCTGGCACCAATAGCAGGCGCATCTGCTATATGTATTTGTGCATTCTGTGGCCTATACTCATGCATAAGAAGTGTCCATGAATTAATATTGTGTTATAATAATAATAACTTTATTTATACGCTAAAATCCAAGGTAAAACTCTATTCAGTTGTGTTTACAAAAATGCTAAAACATAAATAATAATAATACATTAAATATTTCTCAAACTTATATGTAGAATTTATTTGGCAACTGCATGGGCTGTCTCCGTTAGTTTTTCTTGATGTGGCCAAATAGAAATGTTTATAATAGTGAATGGTTGTGAGGATATCGAAAGGAATGTGTTCTTCAAACTTAAAGAAGGCAGTAGAACCAGAGGACACAAAGCAGAATTAGTTAAGGAACAGTGTAGGTTGGACATGAGAAAGTACTCTTTCTCACAGAGGGTGATAAATGAATGGAACAAACTGTCAAATGATTGTGTTAATGCTAGTATTGTGAATATGTTTAAAAACCGAATTGATAGATATCTGATAAGGGCGGGCTATACATAGATGATAAAATTACTGGACTCTCAATCGACCAATGGCTTCCTTGTCCACTTGCCATCTGGAATTTATAGTTTGGGATGGCAATCTTGTTAAATCTAGTTAAAATACTACACTGTGATTTTTTCAATTAGAAACAAGGTTTTCTAATTTATCTCAGTTTTGATACCGGACAAAAAAATACTTTTGATCTTAAAATTATGACTTCAAAGAACAAACACAAGTCACACAAAACATAGGCGGCAAGTCATGTGGGTTAAAGTATAAAATATACATGACTGTCACTAAGGTCTTGATGCACAAGTCAAACAGATCAAAGGCAATATCAGATGACACTGGTCATAACAGAAGATTCCCTTGTAATATAACATAGAAGTCATGATGCAGTCGTTACACAAATTACAACACAAGTATGCATGAAGTTCAGGACATATCAATCATACCAGAGAATGAGCTACACGGATCACGACAGACGGGACATCACAAAAGGAGATCAAAAGTCACACAAGTCACAAAATTTAAAAAAATCATGCAATAGGTCACACATATCATGACAGACAATAAGTCACATGGATCATAACAAATAAGAAATCGCACAAGATTAAAAAGTCACACAAGTCACACAGGAAGTAAAGTAATAAATCACACAGGAAGTCACACACGAAGTCACACAAGAGATCACACAGGAATTCACACGATAAGTCACAAAAGAAGTCACACAAGCAATTACACAGGAAGTCACACAATGAGTTAAACAAGAAGTCAAACAAGAAGTCATACAAGAGGACAAATTCACATAAGAAGTCACACAAGAACTCACATGAGAAGTTACACAAGAATGTGACTCACCTGTAGCTGTGTCTCGAAGGAGTGGACCTTGTGGACGAGAGAGGCCACTTGTGACTTGGCGGTCTCACTCTCCGCCTCGACCTCACACAGCCGCGTCCTCAAGGAGCTGCATTCCTCCCGCACCTACCGCCAAGCAACACTCAGTTGTAGGTCATGTGATCTGGCCGACATTAGACAAACTCAAGTTATACCTAAGGAGTCAGTTTTCTCTGCTTCCCAGAATCTATCATTTTCCTTAATTCCTTCTATTGGAACTGGGACTTTCTCGGTGGAATACACGCCTGTTAAAGCTTGTTCCTCAGCTGATTCTTCCCATCACAAATCTGGTTCACAGATGTTCAAATCTGTTAAGTGTGAATAGTTTTAGTAATGTGCACAGTCGGTTTAATAAAATTGGTTAAAGTCATCGAAAGAATTGATTTTGATCGTTAGATCATTAGGTAACTTGCGAAAATGTGCATAGCTGTATGTCATAACTTAGAAATGATCTCGAAATTACAAAATAGATGTGATGTACAGACATTTGATGTCCAAAACTAGGAGCCCAGCTACTTAAGCCTTAACAGCTGAGTAATTTCTTCTTCTTAGGCCCTTAACTCCTCCGGGAGCATAGACCATCCACAACATTTCTCCAGCGCCTCCTGTCTTGGGCAATCCTCTCCAGTTGTTGCCAGCCATTTCCTGTTTGCTTGATGTCTGCCTCGAGATCACGTCGCCATGTGTTTTTTGGTCTCCCCCTCTTTCTCTTGCCTTGGGGGTTCCACATCAGGACCTGTCTGGTTATGTTGGTGCTTGGCTTTCTCAAGGTGTGGCCAAGCCATCCCCATCTCCTCTTAAGGATCTCTATCTCTATTTGGGCTTGGTGTGTTCTATCCCAGAGGTCTTTGTTGCTCACCCTGTCCATCCAGTGTATTCGGAGAATTCTTCGCAGGCAATGGTTGACAAATGTCTGGATCATGATCAGCGTGGTCTTGTTTATTCGCCACGTTTCTGCTCCATACAGCAACACGGACTTTACATTTGTTTTAAACAAGCGTATTTTGGTGGTTCCTCCAATTACCTTTGACTTCCACACACTTCTCAACAATCAGTTGATTAATCCTAAGCTATATTACAGTTAGAAAACATACATTTTATCTACCACTGAAAACACAAAAGCCCACCACGTTAAGTATAACCAGAACGCAACGGTCGTTTATATTCACCATGTCGCATACTGGCAAGTGGCTTCTACAATACTAGCGGGGATCAGAAAGTAATCAAATTGCATCGACATCCGACACGTAAATGGTAATGTAGTGACACACCGATCGACGCCACCCATGGAGCTAATGACACGAAAACTCAACGTTGGTTCTTGGTCCCACTACGCCATTAACATGCAAATCTCACGCACTGCATTCACCTCAGACATTAACTAATCAATACCGATATCACTTCATCAGCATATATATATATATATATCCTACTGGGTCAAACTGAATGCCGTTATTAGAACTATGGCCAGTATATTTGATAAGGCCACAAATGTCATTATGCTAGGGTCGCTAATGATGATGACGCTGAGAATTGTGGGGAAGTTTATCATTGCAGCTAAGACAAAGTGTGCATCGCGAAGGGAATTTGCCAAATATCACTCATGATGCATAGCGAATGATGCAGGATGAATTGAATTGCATCAATTCTTTTTATAAAATGAAAAATCATATCAGGTATCTTGCCAAGATCTTGTCAAGAATTAGAAAAAAAACACATTTCATGTTCAGAATCATATCGTAATACACGTGAACGTTATTCATGCACTGTTTCACATATGGAACGTCACCTCATTCAACACAATCAAACAGCATTTTCTCATGATCAACGGAAGAGCTAACTAACAGTTCAATTACGGTTAAATGATTGGTAAGGGTGCCAATATATAATAAAATATTGGATTGTATGTTTAGTTTTTGTACTAGTGCAGAACAACTGAAATTTGGTACAACCGAAGAAAAGTACAACTGAAATATAGTACAAATGAACTATTACAATAAACTGCACAAGTTTCACAGGGTTAACAACTGTTTCGTTTAGCATCGTAAATTGATGTACCATATTTGACATAAGCGTCTTGAAAAAAAGGGTCATGGAAAAATTTCAACGAATCTGTTCTTATAAACGTACAAAAAAATTTGCTTCTCGAGACAACAAGGTAACTGTTTAACACTAGTGGTGTCATTTGATGACTAGTGTAGAACAACTGAAAAGTGGTGCCAACTGTTTAACACCAGATGGCGACAAATTTCATTTGTTTCACACTAGTCAAATTAGAATAATTATGGATCTTGGTGATTAAAAACGAGGGTGTACGCTAATTAGGGCATGTACAGGTCGAATACAGTATTTAAAATTTTTTTTATTTTATTTTCAAATTACTGTTCTAAAGGGCGCTGACTTCTTGCGCATGCAAGCAGTTTTGCATCATGGTGACTGGAGTGCCACCTGGTGAGTACAAAGTTGTTGAAGTTGCACACAGGTCGATGTAATCTGATGTTTCATGTAAGGGCTGGGTGGATGGGTCTGAGTTATGTGTAACATCGCACACTGACCTTTTGAGATCATCCATTTATTCAGGATCATAGTTAGAGCCATCACTGGAATACAATAATGTAAATAACTGTTGCAATTAACCCTAAGTTAATTACCTCATAGTGCTGCTAATATGATGGATGAATATGGGATTATTAAGGAGCCATTTTGTTGACTGACAGTTGTAACTACATCAGTAGGAAAAGTAAACACAATACAGTCATGCCTCGTTATAACGCGCCCCGTTATTACGCGAATTCGGATATAATGCAGTCGGTCGTGGACCCCGATTTTCTGCTGCCAGGGGAAAATGCCAAATGGGCCTGCTTAAACCTACTTAGAACTGCTTTGACAATTCTCAAGAAACATTAGGCGAACAATGTCAATGAACGAGTATCAATGTGTTGTTTGTCTTGCGCTGTCGCAGGCTTCGCGCTTCGCTTCGACGGTTTGTAAATTGCAATCGAGATTCACAAATACGCCTCGCGTACGAATCAGATTAACAGTTTTAAATGCATTTAGTATGCAATACCAATATAACACTTAGGTGAAATGACATTCTTCCATTACATCCTAAATTTAATCGTTTTCGCAACGCGAAACCAACATGCCAAATTCCTAACCCAAGGCTCTACCGGTGCGCAAAAAATACGAATTTGTCATCCGCATATGAAACGATGAATCGATGTTAAGTGGTGCATAATAAATTTGCGCTTTGGTCGAGATCGGTTCAAAGACGAAGTGAAACAATTATTAATTCTACCTATTGTCGTTTTTTTATATTTTATCAGCTTACATACTACGTTTGTCAAATCGTATATGTTTTCGGCTGCTCAGATCCAGGTTATTATTTTCGATTTGTAGGCCTATTGCCTTGGCCAGTACATCATCATCGTAGTAGATCTATTCCACAAGGCATAACTATATACGTACATGTGTTTTATTCAGTTCAAGAATCATCAGGGTGTGACATTTAAAAATAATACACGTTGATGCTAGCATAAAAAGTTTAATAAGTTCCATAAACTGCATGTTGGCGTATAGGACATTGCTGCAAGCACATAGGGCTTCGACAGCGTTCATGGACTTGGTGCAGCGGGCGGCGGTCGCTGTTGTTTAGTAGCTCCCTGGTGGCAGATATGGGAACACCTAACGCGCCTCGCGTACAGCGCGGTCCGATATCGTGGACCCCGACCACCGCGTTATAACGAGGCGCGACTGTATTAGTATTCTAACAAGCAAAAAGTGTAATTGAGAAAGGAACTTAAAATGAAGTTTAATATATTCTTGAATGAATTCTTTACCATCCTTGATACAAGATGGCTTCGAGTAAGATGTAGCTACAATGCTTTTGTGATTTCATAAGCGATTTGTCATTTCATGACATTCGAGGAGAGCATGTGGCTAACATGGAAGTAATGACGCTATAACAGGTAAACCGAACCCAATACGAAAATAGAACTATCCTCAAAGGACAGAATTTGTGTTAATTTCTCTCTGAAATTGGCCATTGGTTTTATAGTCACAAAGTTACTTCAGACGGGAACTGCTTTACAAACAAACTAAGTGAATTGATGAGATCACTGTTGCTTCATTAGACTTTCTTGTCATCAAAGCTTCCTGGATCACATTCTGGGCACGTCCTATGGCCCTGAACG
Organism: Lamellibrachia columna; assembly: GCA_963662155.1. Taxonomy (NCBI): domain Eukaryota; kingdom Metazoa; phylum Annelida; class Polychaeta; order Sabellida; family Siboglinidae; genus Lamellibrachia; species Lamellibrachia columna. The sequence continues at coordinate 17,441,974 of OY759269.1, forward strand.
AGATTCGGGCTCAGTAGGATGTTAATCAGATTTAACACGATTACCATCCAAAGCAACGAGGTCCAGACGGCAAGTGGACTAGGAATATTCAAGAATTAAGTACTTAGTTACTTTTTATTTAAGTATACATGCACTGCCAGTAATAAAATTGGTAAAAAACCCATCACATACACACACGCAACAACCATTGGGTTATCGACAGTCCAACAATTTTATATCGGTGACATAGTTGTCGCTTTCAGGCAGGAAATACTTTTTTGTCTGATCCCACATTTTTTATGAACTGTCTCACTTTTTTGACAAAATGTCCCACTTTTTCAAAAACATAAATTCGCGGTAAAATCGATCGATTTGTTGCACACAAGGCTATTCTAGGCACATTTTATTTCTTTGTTTTCAAGTGATTTCACATTTTCTCATGCGTGCCACATAAAAATGGCAACCTGTAAAAGAAGATGTTAAAAACCGCTAAAAACGACAGAAATTGAAGGGCACAGGTTGTTTCTTGCTTTTCACGAGCACTTTCCTGCTTTTTCATTAGTACATTTCCGCTTTTAAGCTGTGACTCTAACTAACTAGCTGCCTGTCAATTTTGCAAAATGTCCAACTCCACGCAAACACCATTTCTAGGTATGAATCCAAAATAGTGGAGTTTTATCTATGGGCGTTTTTGTCTTGACACCTCCTCCATTTCTAAAAGTCAGCTATTTTCATAGTTAATCATTTCTAGGGATTGTCAAATGGTTCTCAAATCCCAAGTTTTACCAGAAAAGCAGATTAACCTTTATCTCATCCCCCCGGAGTGGTGAAGTAGAGACGGACATTCAATATTTCATCCAAGAAAATGCCAGGAATGTCTCATTTCCACCAGCTTGACTCTAGCAATCATAAAGATTTATGGCCGTAGACAGTTACCATTATGGAGGATAGAAAGGTTGCAAGTTGACGAAAAAACAGCGAGATCTCCATATTTGCTCGAATTGAAATAGGAAGACTGGTGAAAAATGTGTTAGACTGACAGTGACACCAGCGCCATCTTGAGATTAAATAAAATTTCCCCACAATGGAGATTTTTTCTTTGCTCTCAGTTTTTTTGTTACTACGCAAGTTGGAAAACTGCCATTTTATTCTGGCATCTCGTTCGTCTAAAGTTCTCTCAAATATCATCCAACATGTTAAAAAAATGTCAAGGAGAAGATGACAGGGAATGACGAATGAGTGAGGAAAATGTGTACAGAATCACTGGGTAATCAGATTTCATTTTCATTTGGGACTTTGGGAGATTTTAATAATTTTTTTGTAAACTCAAAATTTCCTATCAAATATTTCGTAAACGAGAAACCACCGAGAAGACCACGTGCTTCAACATAGATCTTCAAAAAGAAGTATTAATACTTTGAAACTAACATCATATAAATCAGTTCATCTTGTAATGTCTAATTATGCAATAATTATTCTTTGTCTAAATAAGAAATTGTCTGTTACCTAATCATACATCAGACATGAACAGGGTCCATTCTTCGGTAGCCCTAAAAAAATGTTTTCCTGTTTTGTTACCGTTTGATTTTAATAAAACTTTTTTTGTTCTGTTACGTTTACGTTGCACTTAAATTTCAACAGATATTTTCAGGTCAAATTTGTGACCAGTGTGACTGAAAAGTTATCTTTAATGCATGATTCTGCATGTGTAAACATGCATGCAGCTATCGCAATGTCAACAGTTCAGCTACACTAGTGCCATTGGATCATTCAATGCATTTACTTTTTTACCTAATCAATAACTTTTCATTAGAAATTGATTAATATTACAGTGTGTTTTTGATCTACCTGATTACAAAGAGTCGATTATGCCAGAAGATTATGCATTGAAATCGAGAAAATAAATTTGCAGATTCCGGTGCAGTGCAACGGAATGAACTATCCACAGAAACCAGAGGCCAATGACAGTTTTAATGTCATATTTAATTCATGTAAATAGAATTTTTAATGTTCATATATGTAAATATCTCAGTTTTAGTAATTATCTCCACATATAAACATATTTATTAATAATTATGTGTATAACTATATACATACAAGCTAAGGCAGACTATTTTGTCCTAGCCAACCACATGGATATAAGAACAACCACAGTGACTAGGAAATGAAACTGTTTCACTCATACTCCCGTATATCGCGAGACACACGAAAATGCCACACATGTTATTAATCACTTATAAAAACAAAAGTTGATGGAATCAGAAGACATATTTGGAATACAGAAACATGTAGATGGAAATGAAGCTAGGGTCAGCTAGCAACAGCGCACTACTGATTTTCTCCTTGAAACCAACACTAAAATTCCATCCGGCAATTCTACAGTGTACACAAAGTTACAATTTGGTTTTAAATTTTTTTTCACTCTTTGATCTTTGTCTTGTCACCGACCTGCTGTGACACTTGTCATCGACCTGCTGTGACACTTTCGTCACATTGTACAATTTTGTTTTTGAGAAAATCAACATGGGAGACGGTCCCTGACATTTGTCGCACAAAGATACCAGATTCTGTCTTCATACACCAGGGATCTGTCCATAACTGACACGTGCACATACTGCCAACTAGACATCTGAATCTGTGCCGTAGTCCTCAATTAAGACCATATCCTTGTTAAAAAATAAGTCTCAGTGCAGCAAAAAATGCCAAAATGCGTAATGTCTAAAATTCACCGTCGCTTCATTTGTATGGCATGAACAGGGAAGGAAACTAATGATCTGTCCCAAGATGTAGTGTTTTATATTTAACCGGCGTGTGGCTCTGCGTGCGAACAAAGCCATTGGCGAGGCGAGACGATGCCGCGACACCTAGCTACTGGTAACTACTGCGCCCAGTGGAGCCGCCATCCTTAATCGTGCCAGCCTCGAGAGAATTGGATTACGTTCGCTGCGACTTGAATCAATGCACTCCGTGCCACTGAGAACCAGCGGGACAGGAAGCAGAGTCTCCGGTATGCACGAACTATAATTAACTGTTGAGTCCACCACATCAAAGGAGGTGGCTCTACTCTCTAGCTATCACTGCACATGTCGCAGCTTCATTTGGCTACATTACTTAGCAGTCATTCTACATTACTTAGCAGTCATTCTACATTACTTAGCAGTCATTCTACATTACTTAGCAGTCATTCTACATTACTTAGCAGTCATTCTACATTACTTAGCAGTCATTCTACATTACTTAGCAGTCATTCTACATTAATTAGCAGTCATTATCAATTGTCAACATTTACTTATTACCTAATTCTCGGACCCCCCTCCCCGAATCAGTAAAATGTTGATAATTTTCACGATTGAAAAACATCAATGTAATAACGTTATGTCCTGTACACGAATTGGGTGCGTGTGCAGGACACTGGGTGCGTGTGCAGGACACTGGGTGCGTGTGCAGGACACTGGGTGCGTGTGCAGGACACTGGGTGCGTGTGCAGGACACTGGATGCGTGTGCAGGACACTGGGTGCGTGTGCAGGACACTGGGTGCGTGTGCAGGACACTGGATGCGTGTGCAGGACACTGGGTGTGTGTGCAGGACACTGGGTGCGTGTGCAGGACACTGGGTGCGTGTGCAGGACACTGGGTGCGTGTGCAGGACACTGGGTGCATGTGCAGGACACTGGGTGCGTGTGCAGGACACTGGGTGCGTGAGCAGGACACTGGGTGCGTGTATAAGACACACATTAATAACCATCAGAATATGTTTTATATCCAATAATTATGTTAAAGCTTTGTGTTGTTCTAACAACTCCACGGTGTCACACTGATAACTGTCTTCCTTGAAGTTGTGGATTTCCAAGACTGTATTACAATGAACGGTTACACGATTTAAAACAATAGTAGTTCCATAAAAGTTCACTGCATGGCACTGCATGATGCAACTGTAGTAAATTTTTCACATGCGAGCCTTGACTCCCCCCTTAGCACACTTTGTAAATGTCAACAATTGTGAATGGCCCCTTACAGCCCCCGGGCCGTCAGATGTACAAGACAGAGAGAAATTGACCCCATCCATTTCTATCTTCAGCCATTCTTTCTAGGTCTTGTGTCTTTATTTTCCGGGTTTGTGCCTCTCTTGCAATGGTTCGTTGGTATGTTTCTTTGGGGCGTCCTCTTTTCCTTTTTCCATCATGGTTTCCAGTACCACATGTGCTTTGGTGTTCTTGTTGGTGGCATTCTAAGGACATGGCTCAAATATCGCCATCTTCTTTTCAATATTGTTGATTTGATTGGTTCTGCACTTGCTCTTTTACGGACTTTTTCATCGGTGATGAATTAATTTTGCTGCATGGGCTGTGTGTCCACAGGGTATTGTGTGTCCACAGGGTATTGTGTGTCCACAGGGTATTGTGTGTCCACAGGGTATTGTGTGTCCACAGGGTATTGTGTGTCCACAGGGTATTGTGTGTCCACAGGGTATTGTGTGTCCACAGGGTATTGTGTGTCCACAGGGTATTGTGTGTCCACAGGGTATTGTGTGTCCACAGGGTATTGTGTGTCCACAGGGTATTGTGTGTCCACAGGGTATTGTGTGTCCACAGGGTATTGTGTGTCCACAGGGTATTGTGTGTCCACAGGGTATTGTGTCCACAGGGTATTGTGTCCACAGGGTATTGTGTGTCCACAGGGTATTGTGTCCACAGGGTATTGTGTGTCCACAGGGTATTGTGTGTCCACAGGGTATTGTGTGTCCACAGGGTATTGTGTGTCCACAGGGTATTGTGTGTCCACAGGGTATTGTGTGTCCACAGGGTATTGTGTGTCCACAGGGTATTGTGTGTCCACAGGGTATTGTGTGTCCACAGGGTATTGTGTGTCCACAGGGTATTGTGTCCACAGGGTATTGTGTCCACAGGGTATTGTGTGTCCACAGGGTATTGTATGTCCACAGGGTATTGTGTGTCCACAGGGTATTGTGTGTTTCTACATTGTTATATCTACATATGGAGAGGAATCAGCAGAAACAGAATTACAGTCCCTCAGGAGAATACAAAACATTTCTTGCACACAAAACATGAAGAGGTTCTATACAAAGAGGTTCTATGCAAAGAGGTTCTATGCAAAGAGGTTCTATGCAAAGAGGTTCTATACAAAGAGGTTCTATACAAAGAGCAGGACAAGAAGAAGTTGCAGTTTCTATGGATATATAGATATAATGAAAACTTGAAGGACGCAAAGACAGAGTCAGGTAAAGAATAAAACAACACAACATTTTGTTATCAAACCCAAGTTTCCCATACCACGCAGCTGGGTTTTGTGACCTCAATCCACACAAAATTTCTTACAACACTTAATCCATAACGCCAAATCCATACAATTTGCAATATTATCCAGCTTTCTGAAGCTAATTCATCTTGATTAATCACCATGAAAATAAACATTTCTGGGGTGCATTATAAATGCATGTTGCCATGCTGACCGTCACTTATGTAGCTGATCAAAGTGCCAACATAAATGACCACTCGCATAGTTGGCTGAATAACGACTGGTCGTCCGGTCGTGCCAATCCATTAATTTGTATCCGGTCATTATTTCGTTGGTCCCCATTACCAGTTCGTCTAATCTTTCATCTGTTTTTCTTTCAGTTCATCTGGCCTGTCAGTCCATCACGTGATTTGTCAATTATTCCAACGTCTGACATTTTGCTTTCGTTCATGATAACTCGAGTCGGTACTAAATTTCTGTTCTACTCCTCCCTATCAAAATGCGTCCGCCTTTTAGTGTGCATAGACCACACCTCATCGCTTACGTCACAATTAGCATTTTAGATCATTGTTTTCCACTCAATATGTTTTCAGAACAAAACTTCCTGACATATAACTGCTTGGCTCAGTTCATGGATACAGTGTTGCACTGACAAACTGCTCGGCTCAGTTCATGGATACAGTGTTGCACTGACAAACTGCTTGGCTCAGTTCATGGATACAGTGTTGCACTGACAAACTCATATTTACTGAGAAGTAATGTTACATAAACTATATATACATAAACTATATATATATATATATATATATATATGTATATGTATATGTATATGTATATGTATATGTATATGTATATGTATATATATATATATTCAAACATTTTGACTGAAAATGTGTTTTAATGAAGCAAACTTTTTCATATGATTTTACCGTCATCTGTTTAATTTGAATGTTTTAACTCGAATATCAAGTTTATATGTATTGCCTGGTGCATGGTAAGGGCAAAATTCATAAACAAATAATGGTCAAATTATTTTAAACCTTTCTGGTTCACTAAAATGCATTTGGGCAGCCAAGGTATTAGAACAGATACAGTTGATATTATATGATTCTACAATAAAACAATCAGAGAAACCCAATATCCAAACAGATTGCATTGTGGGATTTACAAACATACATCAGTGTCTTACAGCTATCAGGGCTCATCCCACGGGATGGGTAAAGGGGAACGGGAAACCTCCCAAGAAACAGAGAATAACTCTGTCAGAGTTTCAATTCATCCCTGACAATGTGAGGAGAGAATCTATTAACCGGATATCTAGGATCTCGCAAAGAGGAGGTGAAGGGGGGGGGGACAAAAGGGGAGGTGAAAAAGGGGGAGGTGAAAGGGGAGGCAAAAGGGGGGGGCGAAGGAGGAGGGCGAAGGCAGATGCCAAGGGGTTTATGGCCATGCTACCATGTAGCTGTGCAATGGAAAAATACGGGGCAAAAATTCTGCCAAAGGGGGGCCCTGACCCTAAGGCCTCCCCACTAAATACGCCACTCTTATCAACTGACCTTAATTAGGCACTGTGCTAAGTCTTGCTGATGTGCATGCGGGTGAATACTGTGAACATTTGTGACATCATTGTGATATATTTGTGACGACATTGTGATGTTTGTGACATCATTGTAATATGTTTGTGACGTCGTTGTAATATGTGTGTGACGTCATTGTAATATGTTTGTGACGTCATTGTAATATGTTTGTGACGTTACTTAATATGTTTGTGGAGTCATTGTAATATGTTTGTGACATCATTGTAATATGTTTGTGACGTCATTGTAATATGTTTGTGGAGTCATTGTAATATGTTTGTTAAGTCATTGTAATATGTTTGTGACGTCATTGTAATATGTTTGTGATGTCATTGTAATATGTTTGTGACTTCATTACGATGTTTGTGATGTCATTGTAATATGTTTGTGACTTCATTACGATGTTTGTGATGTCATTGTAATATGTTTGCAACTGATACTGCTAGATTTTGAAATTGATCATACAAATATTTTATCATTTAAAATTATAATTTCTGAAAGGGATCATTTTACTCAGGTAAATGCATACGTAGTCAATTGTATTATCTACTGTCAAACAACAGACAATATTCATGACATGTACAACATCTACTGGCTAAGAACAAAACCAGGGTTGCAGAACGCCATAAAATCTAGTGCTGATGCGCAGGCGTTTGAATACTGTCTATTCCCTCATGGATTAATAATAACAATACTTCCTAAAAGCTGGAAAGAAACACTTTTCGGTGAACCATTCATGGCTACCACATATGCAGAACCACTTACGAGTCAAACATCCGACACAAGTTAATGCTAGGGCACCTTTAATGGTCCAAGTAGCCGTCCGAATTACATCAGCCGCCATTTTTACTGTGTACCGCACTTCCGAAATGAGCGATAATAACGGAGGCTGATGCAATTCAGAGCGCTATTCAGACCACAAAGTGCCCTAAAACACAATAATATGTGCCCGTTGTGCACCTCATACGATGTGACGTGATCGAATGAATGGTTTGAAATAGAAAAACTGTTTGAAAAGGATTACTATCGTTGATTAAAAAGGGGAACACTTATTAGGGCACATACGTTTAATATGTCGAATATGGTATATAATCTGTGTTAAAGATACAAACGTGTTAAAATTTATATTTATTAAAGTAAAATAATAAACACTGCCTATGCTGTGTTTAACAATAATAGAATTTTGCATGTATGCTAAAAAAAGTCGAATATGGTATATAATCTGCATCAAATGTGCTAAAAAAAATCTGTTATTATAAAAAAAAACAATAAACACTGCATGTAGATGCAACGATAGTATAATTTCCTATGACCCTTTGAGAAAGGTCTCCAACATACCCACACCCAATAACCACATGTGAGACCTTTTTACAATTGCATCAATTTAACGTAACTTCGTCATTTACTGGTTTACAGCTGTCTGAGTTTCTGATGTGCTAACGAAAAAGCATTCGTAGAATACAAAGGACTTGACATCTTCCATCCAGGATCCAGATTTATTGCATTTCTGGCTTGTATTCTCCGCGGGGAACGAATGCAGAGTCGCAGACATGTAAATCATGGCTGTGTGACATGGACAAATATGCTGACATTACATGTGGTATATTTGCAGTTTTCACAGTGTCGATTTAAACATTAACTACAATTATTACATTATTTTAATAATTGTTTATCTAAATTTAAATGAGTTTTTATTTAGTAAAATATAATGTTATATATTTTAAGTGTTGGATTATAGGCATGATTATACAACACAATACAAGGCAACACAACGCAACGCAACGCAACGCAACACAACACAGACACTTCTATTGCCCTAAAATCCTCGGGAAATCCAAACTCAGCAGTGCATTTTTATTGATGTATTATTTTTTGTAAAGTGCATTAATCTGTACAGCAGGACTGTGTATTATTGTTATTATGCTCTTATCATTCCCCAGTGACCAAGCAGAACAGTTTCCATTACACCAACATCCCTGACTTGAATATAAAATGATAAATCCTGGGTTTTTGTGTGTTTCCAGAAATCCTTTGGCCTACGACAAAAAACCAGAGACACCCTCGACAATTACTGTCTGATATCAACGCACCCGGACGCCAGGTCTTTCAGTGCGGTCTCAATTCTCAGATGAATCCATCAAATAAATATCTTGTAACAGAATTAATAGTTTGGCAGCCGTTAAGCCTCCAGGGCGAGTCCTTCGGGTTGGACACTTAATAACGCTGAGTGGAATCAGTCGGAATAAATGAATTGACAACCGAGAGCATGTGTCCGTGGCAGATAGGCAATGCAGCCGTCAGAACTATATTTTTAGTGTCTGCCTCAAGCGTAGAACAGAGAAGATCAGTCACAATGTGTGGGGAATGGCGAGTCTGGCCAAGGGAGGCCATCAATACCGCAGAACTCAGCTGGCATGTCATCACTGTGGGTGGGGTTGGGGGTGGGGGGGTCATCGATAGTGTCTCTACACACAGAGGCTGTGGTTAAATCTCCCTCCTCCATTGATTGAGCCCATCACAAATCAGGTTCAGTGATGTTCAAATCTGTAGCGTGAACAGCTAAATGATACGCACAATTGGTTTAATAAGAGTGCACGCCACCCCGGCTGTTATCCCTTCCCACATCTCCCTATCAGCTGCCTTCTCCTTCCACTTGTCTTCCTCCTCTGCCTTTTTTACACCCCTCTTTACAAAGCATTCCCATCATAATTGTGGTCTAACCCCTTTCCTATGACCTCGCTGTTTTGCCGCTTCTCCTCCTGTTGATAGTCGGCCAACCTCCATCAACACCAAGTCACCTGCCCACACCATCTGGCTTCTTACAATTCTCCCCGTTAAACTGAACTGCCTCCCAATCTCTTGCCTTAATCACATTTACTGGAAGATTTACAAACCGTTCTTGCAACTGTGAAAACTCTTCTGCCAGATACGATACAACGTACCCAGACAACACAAGCTTCAACAGTTAAAACTCACCCATTTTCTTACCTTAATAACAAAAACAAACAATAAACTATTCTTACATACAGATACGATTATTATACAGACATGCCCACCTGCGAACTGCTAAATTTAGCCAAACAAATCAATATTTAATTATGCAGCATATGGGAATTCGTTATACCATAAAATGGCATCAAGATGAAAAGCCTATCTGGGATATGGTTCAATATCGCAACATACCGAAACACGGTTGTTTACAATATAAACATGATTTAACCAGAAAATTTATATAGCCAAAAAACAGCATTATGGGAATTAGAAACATACATCAGTGTCATAAATCCGAGTTTATCCTATGGGATGGGGACAAAGAAAGGTGGGAAAACAATCAAAAATGTTGACAATTAGTACATTTTCACCCCTCTCCAATCAATGATCTGTTAAAACAACCAAAATTCCCCAGGGAGCAGGTCATTAATTCCAACCGTTTACTTTGTTACAAATAAGAACGGACTGATCCATCGTGAGCAATATTTGGCTACGTAAAAACCGAACCGATTAAAATTGAACATAACAAGATCTGACAGCAATGCGGTTCAATGAAACCTCCCAGGAATTCCTCAAGAGCGCACATAAATAAATAACGTTCAATTCCGACTCGGCTCTGGCAATTTCTCATTCTGAATAACCCGAGGTGTCTGCGTGATATGAAATCAATCTAAATTCATTGTTGCAATCAAACAAACCAGCTTTGGTTGTCTGGTCCGATGAGACGATGTTGTCAATGCGCCGACGCACAGAATTTAGTCGCGGGGAGATAACACAAAAGTAGGCAATACGTTCCCATTTGTACCCAGACCATCGAGCAATAAAGTGCTATAATGGCATCTGAATCACGCCACAGATATAAAACCATATGGGAAATCACTATATAACAAGTAGATGGAATATGGGAATTTTTTACAAGCAATAAATAGCTATTTTAGCACAAAACGAAACCTGGCATTAATGATTACCGGGGTGGATGGAAATGAGAATATCAGAGTTGATATCAACATGTGTAGTCTCAGAAATACTTGCCACTCTCGTCATCGTGTGTTGACAAAGGTTAAGATTCAATACATAAGGCTGCTTGCTTCTGCAAATGTCAAAATGTCACTCCCACTCAAAGGAATATGGCATCTATACTATAAAGTACTTAGTGGCTGTGACTACGTCTGTAAGTTCCCACACATCTCTGTCAATTTCGCATGTTGGGGCTGACATTTTGCAGGCGTGCCCGAGGGCCTGTGGGGACAGTTCGTACATCAAGTTTCATTAATAACATTAATTAAATCTAGAACAAACCCCCCATCACAGTAGCAACTTCTGAAACTGCAGCTACATTCCACAAAAATGTTAAGACATATTTTTTGTGTGCAAAATTGCACTTTTCCATAAATCCTCGGCTGTCACTTTCTCTGTGATGGCGACTTTCACGCGTCCCTGTTCAAGATATTGTGCTTCACAATTCTTGTTTGTTGTGGCTCTGAGCTTGGGTTCCAGAGGAATTTTATCTTCTTCTTCTCCTGCCACAGTATTGTTTTCCATACTCCAACCCGTCGTCACTCGTCAAAGTCACAGATCACATATTACTCGCCAAAACAAATCTAATCTTAAACAATTCTTCTTCTTCCCGGCTGGTCCCTTGTGGGTGGGGACCACATCACATCACAATCTGTTACACTCTCTCGACCAGTCATCTCCATCCCTCCTAATTTCCTGCCATTCCCTCCCACTCGGCTGTTCACCGCTGCCCTTTCGAGATTTCTCTTAACTCCTCCATCATAATTTTAGTCTTCCTCTTCTTCTATCACGCTCTTATGTTTTTCATGCTCTCTCTGTCAATCATTCCTCACTCATTCTCTATATGTGGCCTGCTTCATTTAAAACTATTAGAACCTATTCTTCATTTTATAAACCCGATGGATATCATTAATTATTATTATAAAGTTTTAACGAGACGATACCTGGAAACTATGAGTGACCCAGACAAATGACCCAATGACTGCCCTGGAACACAAGGCAGTATGGACGGAGTCACGAGAGATTAAACAAACCACGCAATCTTCCTGGAATCTGCCATATTGGGTGCAAAAATCTGCAATCATTGCCCAAGGTCAAAAGCAGTAAACCGACCTCATTCCCGGATTACAGCTGATTAGATGAGACAATCCCAGATATTCAATATTCACAATGCGAGAAATAATCAGAAAAGGATGTTTGCCTACGTTGTCAAAGAACGCATAGCCACCACCATGTGCACAAATAAAAATAATAAATTAGACATTAACAAGCTGTTTATCCTGGTAAAACCTGCTCAAGGGTGCTAACAATGTTAACATAATAAGTTAGAATATGTTCAATGTGTAAAATAATTAAATACAAGGTCTGTGTAATTAAAAAGTGAAGAGAGATTTTGCGGGAGTGGAATGGGGAGAACGAGAGCGAGGGATGGGGGAGAATGGGTGCGATGGACGGGGGAGAACGAGAGCGAGGGATAGGAGGGAGAATGAAAGTGAGAGATAGGGGTAGAACGAGAGTGAGGGATATGGGGAGAACGAGAACGAGGGATAGAGGGAGAACGAGAGAGAGAGGGATGGGGAGAACGAGAGGGAGGGGTAGAGGGAGAACGAGAGAGAGGGATGGGGAGAACGAGAGCGAGGGATAGAGGGAGAACGAGAGAGAGAGATGGGGAGAACGAGAGGGAGGGATAGAGGGAGAACGAGAGGGAGGGATAGAGGGAGAACGAGAGGGAGGGATAGAGGGAGAACGAGAGAGAGAGGGATGGGGAGAACGAGAGGGAGGGGTAGAGGGAGAAAGAGAGAGAGGGATGGGGAGAACGAGAGCGAGGGATAGAGGGAGAACGAGAGCGAGGGATAGAGGGAGAACGAGGGAGAGGGATGGTGAGAACGAGAGGGAGGGATAGAGGGAGAACGAGAGGGAGGGATAGAGGGAGAACGAGAGAGAGGGATGGGGAGAACGAGAGCGAGGGATAGAGGGAGAACGAGAGGGAGGGATGGGGAGAACGAGAGCGAGGGATAGAGGGAGAACGAGAGAGAGGGATGGGGAGAACGAGAGGGAGGGATAGAGGGAGAACGAGAGGGATAGGGGGAGAACGAGAGCAGTGGAAACGGGAAGGTGAAATAAATGATATTTTTCAAAGTGTATTACACAATTATTTAATCTGATGTTTTGTTTCTTTCTGTTGGTCTACTCTGCTACTACTGTCCTTTTCTTGTGAAATTATATTATATTATATAGCATAAACTACATTTATCCTAACATCCTCACCACTAAACGTGTCTTAACAAATCATAATTTCTTTAATATAATTTGATCATTATCTGCTTAAAAATTTTACACACAAACAATTCAACTCCAGGATGATTAGAAACATGAACAATCCATAACCTTTATAATTAACCACCTCGACAATCTAACATTTAACTGCGGCTGCCAATCCAAGTAGAAACTCTGGGGCAAGTTCTTGCATTAAGCCTTTTAAATGTTACAGATTTAGCTCTTCCTGTAAATTCAACTGTCCTGTGATGAGATATTTAGCTGTACGAGTGAGAAAACGACACTTGCTACACGGCTGATTATCGCTACTGTTCGCTAGTAAATTGTTCGGTACAACGGGTTTCTCACAACGTCAACAGTTACTTCTTGCTGTCTTTCCTTATTCCTTTCAAACAGCGACAAGGCAACTAAATTTCGAAATGAAAAAGTGGTCAAAACCTGTCCAAAATACAGTCAATTCTCTAAAACCTGTCCAATACACAATAACTGATCACATGAATGTCCAATATTCATCCAATATGTTTTAAAACACTTTTATTACCACATAAAGTTAGACCTTCTATTCATATAAGAGTTCCAGGGGCTACGGATCAAAACACCGAATTTAATATCAATAAATTCACTCACCCATTGGGTACAATATGCCATAATATAAGATAGCCTTCTTGAAATACTTGCATCAGACAAGACTTGATGGAGCAAAGAGCCAGGTCACAATCTTTTATTAGCTTCTAGAAGCGTTTATTAACCATGTATGTGAACATTATTAAGTACTTATTAGGTGTGAGCATTCGCTCCTAGAGACTCAGTACTAGCTCCTAGCTCAGTACTAGCTCCTAGTTCAGTACTAGCTCTTAGCTCAGTACTAGCTCCTAGTTCAGTACTAGCTCTTAGCACAGTACTAGCTCCTAGTTCAGTAATAGCTCTTAGCTCAGTACTAGCTCTTAGTTCAGTACTAGCTCTTAGTTCAGTACTAGCTCTTAGTTCAGTACTAGCTCTTAGCACAGTACTAGCTCCTAGTTCAGTACTAGCTCTTAGCACAGTACTAGCTCCTAGTTCAGTACTAGCTCTTAGCACAGTACTAGCTCTTAGCTCAGTACTAGCTCTTAGCACAGTACTAGCTCCTAGTTCAGTACTAGCTCTTAGCTCAGTACTAGCTCCTAGTTCAGTACTAGCTCTTAGCTCAGTACTAGCTCCTAGTTCAGTACTAGCTCTTAGCTCAGTACTAGCTCCTAGCTCAGTACTAGCTCTTAGCTCAGTACTAGCTCCTAGTTCAGTACTAGCTCTTAGCACAGTACTAGCTCTTAGCTCAGTACTAGCTCCTAGTTCAGTACTAGCTCTTAGCACAGTACTAGCTCCTAGTTCAGTACTAGCTCTTAGCTCAGTACTAGCTCCTAGCTCAGTACTAGCTCTTAGCTCAGTACTAGCTCCTAGCTCAGTACTAGCTCCTAGTTCAGTACTAGCTCTTAGCTCAGTACTAGCTCAGTACTAGCTCCTAGTTCAGTACTAGCTCTTAGCTCAGTACAAGCTCCTAGTTCAGTACTAGCTCTTAGCTCAGTACTAGCTCCTAGTTCAGTACTAGCTCCTAGTTCAGTACTAGCTCTTAGCTCAGTACTAGCTCCTAGTTCAGTACTAGCTCCTAGTTCAGTACTAGCTCTTAGCTCAGTACTAGCTCCTAGTTCAGTACTAGTTCTTAGTTCAGTACTAGCTCCTAGTTCAGTACTAGCTCTTAGCTCAGTACTAGCTCCTAGTTCAGTACTAGCTCTTAGCTCAGTACTAGCTCCTAGCTCAGTACTAGCTCTTAGCACAGTACTAGCTCCTAGTTCAGTACTAGCTCTTAGTTCAGTACTAGCTCCTAGCTCAGTACTAGCTCTTAGCTCAGTACTAGCTCCTAGCTCAGTACTAGCTCTTAGCTCAGTACTAGCTCTTAGCACAGTACTAGCTCCTAGTTCAGTACTAGCTCCTAGTTCAGTACTAGCTCTTAGCTCAGTACTAGCTCCTAGTTCAGTACTAGCTCAGTACTAGCTCCTAGCTCAGTACTAGCTCCTAGTTCAGTACTAGCTCAGTATTAGCTCCTAGCTCAGTACTAGCTCTTAGCACAGTACTAGCTCCTAGTTCAGTACTAGCTCTTAGTTCAGTACTAGCTCCTAGCTCAGTACTAGCTCTTAGCTCAGTACTAGCTCCTAGCTCAGTACCAGCTCCTAGTTCAGTACTAGCTCTTAGCTCAGTACTAGCTCTTAGCACAGTACTAGCTCCTAGTTCAGTACTAGCTCTTAGCTCAGTACTAGCTCCTAGTTCAGTACTAGCTCTTAGCTCAGTACTAGCTCCTAGTTCAGTACTAGCTCTTAGCTCAGTACTAGCTCCTAGTTCAGTACTAGCTCTTAGCTCAGTACTAGCTCCTAGTTCAGTACTAGCTCAGTACTAGCTCCTAGTTCAGTACTAGCTCTTAGCTCAGTACTAGCTCCTAGCTCAGTACTAGCGCTTAGCTCAGTACTAGCTCCTAGTTCAGTACTAGCTCAGTACTAGCTCCTAGTTCAGTACTAGCCCTTAGCTCAGTACTAGCTCCTAGTTCAGTACTAGCTCTTAGTTCAGTACTAGCTCAGTACTAGCTCTTAGCTCAGTACTAGCTCCTAGCTCAGTACTAGCTCCTAGTTCAGTACTAGCTCCTAGACCAGTACTAGCTCCTAGCTCAGTACTAGCTCCTAGCTCAGTACTAGCTCTTAGCGATTAGAAGCTAGTAGTGAAATGTATATGAATAGGATTTAACAATAGTTTGATAAAGATATGGTAATCAGGTGAAACAAATACATCAATGTCCCCTTTCCTTCCCTTTCCTCCCTCCCCCCTCCCCCCCTCCCCCCTCCCTCCCTCATAACACATGCTGTGAGAAATAAAAATTACTATTTCACAGAGCGGTAAATAAGAAAGCAAAAAGCTAACCACATATCCAGCACAAGATTAGACAAGACTTCATGGAGTTAAAATACATCAAGAGTTCTCTTGTATTGAGATGTAGAAACAAGTCAACGAGCTATGAAAAAGGCATGACATTAAACCGGGTTCGGCTTAATGATGATCTCCAAGAAAGAAACTTAGAATATTTTACCTGAAAAAGTTAGGACAGCATCATCCCTAATGCGCAGACGTGTAAGCAAGTGACGCAGCCTCATCTAACTGCAGTCACATCCTGTCTGTTTAATCCACTTAACAGCGACACACCGCGCTAATGATAATCCAGCGATATAGTTTGTGCTCCGACCCGCGAAGTAGCACCCACAAAGCACTGGCCAGATGTGTGTGTGCGTGTGTGTGTGCCCTACGACACCGAAGCGAATGTTTGCGTGGAATGCATTCAGTCAGTGAGCATCTAGTGGCTGAAGCTTCGTTAGTATTGATCCGCAGGGGATGTGGCTAAAGCGTGGACCTGACTGTGGCATAATGGTTGCCATGACGACGGCAGTGGCCGGCCATCATGGCAGTATGGTAATTATTCATAAATGCTATGGTGGCCTGATGACGCGTGTGATGAGATAAACACAGCCAATGATCGGGTTAGTTATGCGAGAAGGGGGTGGACGCTCATGGGGAAATAAATTGGTGAAATGTTTGCAAAAACTGCATGACAACACGTGCAGTGTGCACAGTATGTCAATGCAGGATTGCTTGGTGTGTGCATGCGTGCGTGCGTGCGTGCGTGCGTGCGTGCGTGCGTGCGTGCGTGCGTGCGTGCGTGCGTGCGTGTGTGCGGTGGTGTTATCTCTATTTCTTGTTGCTGTTTTAATAGGCTGTACACATTTTAATACACTAGCCATCAATTTAGACAGGGTTTGAAATAAATTTCCAGATGTCATAGTTTGTGTTCATTTTAATGCATTAGCCATCAATTTAGACAGGGTTTGAAATAAATTTTCAGATGTCACATTAATTAGTTTGTGTTCATTTTAATACATTAGCCATCAATTTAGACAGGGTTTGAAACAAATGTTCAGATGTCATATAGTGTGTGTACATTTTAATTTTAATGCATTAGCCATCAATTTAGACAGAGTTTGAAATATATTTTCAAATGTCATAAATTATGTTCATTTTAATACGTTAGCCTTTAATTTAGACAGGGTAGTGATTTGAAATAAATGTTCTGATGTTGGGATTTTCACACATGGTAACGCTTGTGGTCGGAATTAAAGCAAATAAAGAATGCATATCAGGATTAATACATGTGTTATTAATTGATTACGCCCCACACATGAGAATCCCCCATAAGGGTTGTCCATTGTTTCTGTGTGCATGCATGCGCACATGCATTACTTTAACTGTCAATGCAAAAGCAAGATTTATAAGGGAAAATATTCCGCAGTGGATATTTATCAAAAAAAACCGACTCGCATTTGTAACATTCAACAAAACGGAAGTATCACGGGACAATGAACCCACAACCCGGCTCACAGCCGTCAGAAGTCACTAAGTCGTATTTTGGATGAATCTATCACTATTCATCCGACTAGGAGATTGCGGTTTTATGGACTGCCCAGCCACCATGATAAACAAAGTAATAATTTTGTCTGGCCATATTTTTTTGAGTTGCGAATATATCATGACATTGCATCTGATGGTATTTGGCGGCTTAATAATGTTGCAGATAGTAGTCGTTATACACTAAAAACATCACGATTTCAATTTGTAAAAAGCTGAACAAACACTGATCAGGAGGGTTAACAGTGGCGTACACGCCCTGGTTAGCATGCACTCCTTTTTAAGGGAATAACAGCAAGGCAGTAGCTAAAATGCTTTTTCGGTGTGTACACAAAGTTTAATATTACATGTACTACATGGCAAAATAAAAAAATTAGGAAACATTTTATTTATAGGTTAAAATAGATGTTTAATGCATCTAACTCGCAAAGAGCGTGTAAAATTTTAAGTTAATGAGATGAGCGATTTTTGTGACATCACGTCACATGTGACTTGATCAAACATTACTCTTACTTCCAAATAAAGATCAAAATAAACAAAAAACTTGTCATCTCCTATGCCTAGCATCGCGGAGCTAGGCGTAGAAGATATAGCTAGCTGTTTCTTTGTAATTTGTTATCGTTTTCGGTGACTGATGTGACCTGCAAGATCTACTCAGTTGTAGCTGGTAATGGATTAGCCGTCACTTTAAGGGAATGTAATTCCTGTAATTGTCATCAAAGAGATGCTAAGTTTAACTAGGTACTGTTGAAATATAATGCTTTGTCTGTTTTCGTACAGTGAGCAGGTGTGAATAAAAGACCACGCTTCACATTCAAAATGATCTGACGAAACACACCGTATAGATCAAAGACCATAATATGCAGGTGGCTCCGTTGTATTCACAACACAATAGTCGCTTATCGCTGTCATTGCTCGGTATTTGATTTTTTTTTAAATATGGGGAGAATTTCCCCTGATGAAGGAAACGCTTGAAAATCTTAAATATAGAAACAAGATATGATAATTGTAATTTATTTTATTTAAATAATTCAACTGTATATAATATTATAGTTTTTGGTGCAATATATTATGATTTGAATTTTAAGGAAACAACGAAGTGCATAAGTTCTAAAGATCATCTCATTGAATGTGTGTTAAAATGGAAAAAATATAGCATCGTATTTTATGCGAAAGGAAGCGAAAGCTATAAAAACAGATACAAAGTAACAATTTTGGGTTAATGTTGAACAAAATCAATTAATAAATGAGAGAATAAATAGTAGGGAAAGGTCGGGTATATTGGACCACTTATGAACATGGCCCGATATATCAAAGGAAAGTATAAATGTTGCACTTTCCACTATTTAATATTTGAAACTCATCAGTGATAGGCACCAATAGGCACAATAGGGCAACTATTCGACCAGGCCAATTTGAGAAAATTATAAATTTGGATTATGGCATACCGGTCCAATATAGACAACCGTTCATCTATATTGGACCACCTTTTACGTTATGTTGGACCGAGTGGCCAATTCAATGGATCTCTTCATTGGGTATATTGTTTTCTTTGTTGGTTGGTTTAAGAAATGGGGACGTCGGGAACAACAATCAAAATGTCATGAGTCTCTGTGCCTGCAAGCATTTATACATTGTATGATGATCTGAAATTCCCACAAATGCGTAATCAATGGATTAATTAATTAAATTGCTAATAGAAAAAACAAGTTTTAGTTACAGATAGTTTAAAGGACTTTATTCAACGAAGGTATCAGTATTAGCCGTCAAGTATCTTCTTGTCGTCCTCCATCGTTAGTCCACAGATGGGGTGTCGCAGCTTGCAATACCAGTGGTCTAATATACCGGAACGTGGTCCAATATAGCGGATCATACAGTGATGAACCCATACATAGATATCTACAAAGCCAGTGAAATGTTGCTCTTCAAACCTTCTTCATTCATTGTTTAAATACTTATTTCACCTTCCATGTGCCTAGGTTAGCTTTTCGAAGTTTTTGCGGATTCCACCACTTTTTACTCTT
The DNA here is from genome assembly GCA_963662155.1 of Lamellibrachia columna. Classification (NCBI taxonomy): domain Eukaryota; kingdom Metazoa; phylum Annelida; class Polychaeta; order Sabellida; family Siboglinidae; genus Lamellibrachia; species Lamellibrachia columna. The sequence goes on from OY759269.1 coordinate 17,461,569, forward strand.
GACGCACATTTTATTTCAAAGTCGGTCGGGAGATGGAGCTACATTACCTTCGGTACCTTAGTGGCCATGGTCCGATATAGCGGATGGTCCAATATACCTGACTTTCCCCTATGCTTTATTCACAGTAAAACAAAGAGTAAAACACTAAACTTCATGTGCTCGCTACACAATCGTTTGGGCCGAGATTGCTATGCCCGTTGTGCTCTGAGACCGAAGTTACCAGAGTTGTGGGCCAAACTCTCCAAAAAATGCTGTCCAATTCACTGGGCGAAATTCACCGTGAGCCGACATCACCTGTATCCGCACTAACAGCTCACTTCGATCCTAGATGGACCATGGTGGAAACACGTTTTCTCGAAGCGAGCAAAGCCAGCTGTGCTTCGTCGACTTGATGTTTGCTTTTTTAAAACAAAGTTGGCTCCGTAGGGACTTAGACCAACTACATGTTACTTTATTTTTACCACTGTTTGAAATACAATAAAATGCAGCACAATAAACCATTCTGATACTTGCTTCTAAACAACCGCTATCGCTGTCAACAGTACGGTGAATGAATGGAAAGTCCCAGTCTCATATCACTTCTTTATCATCAATGATGTCACGTCGAAGCTTGCTAATAAGTGCAGAAAAAATATGCATAATCAAGGCAGGGCGGTAGAACAGTGTTATTAATTAATGGAATTCTAATGAATTTTTTGGTGTTGTGGAAATGGAAATATAATACAAGATATAATATGATTTCAAGCAATCATTTTTGTTATTGCTTTTAATCAGCAGGATCCATAATTACTGCAATTTGACTAGTGTGGAACAACTGAAGTGTCACCATCTGGTGTTAAACAGTTGGCACCACTTTTCAGTTGTTTCAATCACTAAATGACACGACTAGTGTTAAACAGTTACTTTATTGTCTAGAGAAACAAATGCTGGTGTAATAAGAACAGATTCCTTGAAATTTTTTAAGGTAAGGTTATATATATATATGTTTATATAGTTACTGTAACATTGTGTATGTTTAGTGTTACTGTAACAGTAGGTATGTTTACATACCTACTGTAACAGTATCTATGTTTATGTAGTTACTGTAAGAGTATGTATGTGTATAATATTACTAAAACAATACATGTTTATACTGTTACTGTAACAGTATATGTGTATATTGTTACTAAAACAATACATGTTTATAGTTACTGTAACGGTGTGTACGTTTATACTGTTACACTAACAATTTGTTTGATCCTTACATCCTTAAAAAATAAGCCATTTTTCAGATCCCAAATGAACAGTACACACACCACAATTACTTTTCCATTGGTGGCCATTATTATGTTTCTTTGGAAACATTTTCCAACTTTTTTTTAACTTTCACAGTACCTCAATCATCAATGAATTTCTAGTAGTCAAAACCCGCATCAACATGTAGTAGTTGCTTTATCAACACAGAAGACCCTCAAAGAATTCATGTATAACACACAATCTATGGATTCGCTCTAGAAGTAACTATAGATGTATTACAAACAAACATCCACAAACAAAACTACCTCAACTAAAACAACACCAGTGCCAAGTAATACTTGTGGTGCCACCTAGTGGATAGTTTTACATAACATTCCACAAGGATGAAATCTTAATGGAAGCAGCCCTTTTCCAGGGCTAGTGCTGGCGTGTTTTATGTTAATGGGTTTTACAGATAGAGACCTCCAGTTTTGTGGGTCCAAGACAGGTTATACATTTATCCCCTGCATGGAAAAGGAAACTTTAACCTTCCCTGGCAAAGTCACTAGATAGAAGGGACATACTTCTTTTAGTGTCTCAACTGAAAGACACATACCGTATTCGACCTAGTAAGCATACAGTGCGTTTGAAAATTGAGCCACAGAAAAATGTCAAGGAATCTGTTCTTAAAAGCGTACACCAAAATTTTTTTCTTTAGACAAAAAGGTAATTGTCTAACACTAGTGATGTTATTTGCTGACTAGAGTAGAACTGAAAAGGGGCGCCAACTGCACAACACCAGATGGCGACACTTTTTGGTTGTTCCACGCTAGTCAAATTACAATAATTATGAATCATGCTGATTAAAAAAGGGGTGTACGGGGTGTACGCTAATTAGGGCCTGTACGCTTAATAGGTCGAATATGGTACTTCCTTCCTTTATGCCAGGTGCTGGGCAAGTAAGCAAGCTGTACGCAACTTTTACAAAATGACTGGAAACCAATACTTCCTGGACAGGAGGAGACCATAGAACCATTGAGTCACTACTATTAACATACAGATTTCTACAAAGGTAAAGGTATGTTCTTATATAGCGCTGTATCCAGTGTTTGGGACTGCTGAAAGTATTTTACACTTCACTCCCTGGCAGACCTGTTCATTCCAATACCAACTTGAGTTCCCGGGGAAGCATTCAGCCACACTGCAATTACTGCTCGAAGACTGTTCACATATCCACCACTGTCTATAGCCAACTACTCATTTACACAGCTGAGTGAACTGAGGCAACGTAGGGTGAACGAAATTGGCCAAGATTTGAACCGGCAGCAAGAGGATTCGAACCCGGTTTCTCTCGACTGAGGGTCCGATGTTGCTGTCACTACACCAGTTATTTACGTTTCTCCCAAGCATCGAGTGCACATTAACGGCTTACCTGTTTGTAGCCAGCATTTACAATGCCGTCACACTGTACATTTAGGAATTTCCCACAGTATAAATTTGACAGGTATTTACATGTCTCCGTCTTTAGAAAATATTTATCTGAAAAACCATGTTTTATTCTATTAAAGATATTTTTATATGCTAATTGTTTTGTTTTACGTTTTGCCTGTTCTGCCACATTTATACGCCATGTAGCTAATATGTTCTGCAATAAATAAATAAATAAAATAAATTAACAAAGTGTTCATATAAGTTACACAAGTGCCAAATACAATATTTCAATATGGTAAACCGGACTCTTACAAGCCCACACTCTTGGAATGATTAATTACTATATTTGCCTGTATAACTACCATGTTCTTATTGTATGTTGATGTCATCACTAATTGGGGGAAATCTCAAAGTTAAGACGTCAACATCTAAATATAGCATCACCTTCTTTCGACATGTCATTGTTATTGTCAACACCAACATTTTCCCTTGAATACGCCATGTTATGTTGATGAGAATCTTAGTAGATTTTATCAGGTTTGTCTTCATGTGGATATCTCTAAAAGGGTACCTCTAAACAGATTCGAGGAATCCCGTATTAGGTGACTAGGGCAGCCTACTTTTGAACTAAATGAAGCAAAAAAAGGAAAAAATTAAATATGTGCATTACAGTCATTGCAAGTGTACTACAAAAAGACCAGCATCGAAAACTAGTGGGAAGTTCTATGAATGGATCGTCTTATTAGAATAAGATCGTTGGATTCCATCAGCAAACTGACAAGACAGACGGAGACTGTCGATTCAGTCACTCCTGACTGACATGAGACTTAGCAAAGCACAAGCACGAAATTTGATTGTGCATGGGTTATTTTGACAGATTCATTTACTGACGCAATTTACTGTAGATCTGTTTTCTGTTGTGTGGGCAAGCGATCTGTCGCAGCTGAGGTCGTCTGTCGCTAATTCCATCTGCTTGTCTGTTTCAGCCATAGACCATCTTCATTTCAATGCCAATTTATATATGCTCTATATCAAACAAGGATGTTCCACAAAGCACACAATTAAATAAACAGGTCTTTTCTTGTCTGTTCTTATGCATCCAGTCATTGGGACCGCTCAAAGCGCTTTACACTTCACCCCCTGGCAGATCTGTTTATTCCTACGCCAACTCGATTTCTCTGGGAAGCATTCAGCCATGCTGCCTGTACTACACACATGAAGACTATTTGTTCATACATCCACCAGTCTACAGCCAGCTACTCAAATACAGCTGACTGAACTGAAGCAAAATTCATGTCAACAGGAAATGTTTTTATTGTGTGACAGAGACTCCGTGGACATCATATAACTTATGTAATTCAGCACATTTTTTTGCATTTCAAAGTTCGATTTCTTAGTGAACTCATCTTTGTTCTGTTTCCAAGTTTAGTGGAAGTGCACATCTCTAAACGCCCCAGCAAATAAACTCATGCAATAGCTCTGGAAAAAATGGAGTACCGTATTCAACCTATTAAGCGTACATGCCCTAATTAGCCTACACACCCTTTTTTAATCAGCAGGATCCATAACTATTGTAATTTGACTAGTGTGAAACAACTGAAAAGTTTCACCATCTGGTGTTAAACAGTTGGCACCACTTTTCAGTTGTTCTACACTATTCACCAACTGACACTACTAGTGTTAAATAGTTACCTTGTTGTCTGGAGAAACACATTTTGGTGTATGCTAATACAAACAGATTTGTTGACATTTTTCCATGACCTGAGCCCTGATAATCTGATTCATGTATTATCAACAATGACACATTACACAACATGTACAATGTACAATGCAGTTCTGCTGTCTGTGAAGGTGGCTCAACAAAGATGGTCCATGTCTATCTTAGAAATGTCAGAAGGCACTCCTGCACAGAGAGCCCTGGAATTCGCTGAACTAGGTACTGACCAATATTGAGCTCAGAAATGACATCACTGGACAAATTTAACCTGTTACGTGTGCTGCAGAGAAGTAGGACAATGTACAATCAGATCAAGGAAAACCTTAAAGAGCTGAGGACAGTGACTGAGGTCAAGATATAGTGGTCAACGCAGTGGTCAAAGGTGAAGTTTATCTTGTGGTATTTGTCAACAGCCTAAAATGAATAAGGACTGATTGTAGCTGTAAGTGTGTTCCTACTACAACAGCTGCAGAATCCAGTAGCTGAGAAGAGATAGAATGTCAAGAAGACAAGAACGTCCCAAGAGGAACACAGGAAACGAGCCAGGGATATCACCTTATTAGCTGCTCAATATGACAGGTGATCCCTGCGTAAACAGGATGGGCATGTCAACAGTGGCACTTTCGTGACACACACAAGAAACAAGCAAGTGATAATTAAAGCAATTTCCTACCCCGGTTTCCTGCTTGAGCAATACAAGCAATGGTTTGCACTGCGCATTTCCTGGGAATTAATTATGCATGTTACTACGTTAGAGGCTGATTAGAAGCAATGAAAAACTAGTAAAATAGCAAGAAAATAATGGCCAGATAACACACATTGAAGGGCCCCTTGATGCTTGAAAGGATGAGCAGGAATAGCCAAGCATTTAGATACAGATTTGCCTAAGTGTAAGCGCAAGACAACCGTACATTTTCCAAACATCAGTATTCTAATATAGAATTACGTCATGTAAAAATCATTTAAGTGAAATAAAAAAGCATACCACATTCGGCCCAATAAGCCTACAGTACGCTTGAAAATAAAATTGGGCCGTAGAAAAATGTCAAGGAATCTGTTCTTATAAGTATACGGCAAAAATTTTTTCTGTAGACAATAAGGTAACTGTTTAACGCTAGTGGTGTCACTTGTTTAACGCTAGTGGTGTCACTTGTTTAACGCTAGTGGTGTCACTTGTTTAACGCTAGTGGTGTCACTTGTTTAACGCTAGTGGTGTCACTTGGTGTCACTAGTCAAATTACAATAATTGTGGATCCTGCTGATTAAAAAGGGGGTGTATGCTAATAAGGGCATGGACCCTTAATAGGTCAAACATGGTAAGTGAAATAAAAGCATACTTTAGTTAGTGACATAATGACTGCTGCGTATGGAACAGATTAGTTAGAATTTCCAAAGCAAATTCTTTAAGCAAAATATCATGTTCAATATGAATAAATTAGTTGATTTGTAACTAAGTTACCATATTATAACAACCATCGATGATCAAGAGCGAATCTCCCCCCAAATGCCTAGCATCAAATATACCCACTTACCTTGTTTTTGAAGTCAAGGAACTGGCACCAGAAATAATGAACGATCTTCAATACTTCCATATGTAAATACAAGACGTTTGGTGTGATGGCACTGTGACTCGGTACCTCCATCTAGTGAGCTGCACTCACACTATCCACATCCAACAAGTTGAGAAAATTTAACATGTCTTGAATTTGTTTGTCACGTAATAGTTCACTGAAAGGTCAGTTGGTCAACACCCTATGCCATTTAAAAAAGTGACAGTCGAACATTTTGTCAGTAAAATTTCAGGTGACACAGTTGTGTAAGCATACCTCCATGTATGCGTAATAGGTCCAAAGTTCACCAAACGACATTCCCACTTCACAAATGACATCAGTGGTCCGACACTGTTGTGTCATCGTCAATGTTGGTGTCATACATATGACGCGTCACTAGTTATGTCATCCACAAACGTGACTTGACATCCTCATTGCCATAATTTCCATTCAGGAAGTAGCTTCCATACCATGTCAAGACAGTAGAATTGTTCAAGTGATGACTTCTTAACGATTTCAGCTGTCCTCAATTCGTGATTTAAACTCGACCCATTACACAACGACAATCACCGGTAAAGGTCGCTGTCCATTGATTCTAGCCCATGCATAACAAACAAGTCTTTTTATATCCTATATTGAATATTAGTTACTGTATGTATAGTCATCCGACAGAACGCAGCCTTGTAGATCACCGACTTCGACGGAAACAGCAGACAACAATAATCCTATTTCGTGGAGCCAAATGTTATCTACTTAAGTGGAAAATTTTTCTTCTTTTTCATCTAACCGGGTGTAAAATGTATTTCACAAAAAATATATTATATTTTAACACAAAAACACATTCCAGCGCGTCCCAATTAAACGTTCCTCATTTCTGTTCACAAAACAAGATCTTCAGTGGCCAAACAGAAACAGTCAATGATGTGCTTCGTTAAATATTTACCATTAATTACAATGAATCACAATTTTGTCCTGTCCAAACCAAACCATGAACAAAACAAAGTTATTCCCATATGATGGCATCAGCCAGAATCAAGACCACCGAAGAAGGCAGTTGTACAAATCTGCGATCCTACCTGCCAATATAAAATTAATAAACTGTCCAGTTCGGTGTTGTGTAAACATGCTGTCCAACACTACTGCATTGATGCACCGCTGGTCATAACTGTGTCACCAAATACAGCATCCATAGAACTGTGGTCTACTTCCATCACATGGATGTCACCAATGTAGTGACGTGACACTGTTACGTAGCCGCCGCCTGTGGCTCGCGACAAGTGTCATGCACTAATATGATACGTGACACTATCCATTAAATAACGCATCACATTTTTGTCATCAGGTCACACAGCTGAGACATGATGACATTCAGACAACAGGTCTACCGTTTGGTCATCCAGGTGTGGTGAGTATCTCTAATGTCACCAACGATGGTAGTTGTATTAAGATATCATAAAATCCAATGATACAAATTTTTGTATCACAATAAACCCATTCAAAGGAATGATGATGCTTAAATTGTTCACAAAACCATCACTTCAGGTTTTCGCAATTCTTGAGCAGGCCAAAGATAACTAAACAGACCAAAGATGTTGCGTAGCAGAAGCTACATCCACCTTGTATACACAGTCTCACCCTGACATTTGTTGGACCGCAGCATCTGCTCAAGTAATTCTTGAAGCGTATTAATCATAGACAGACTTTCAAAGACATGCTGTCTTCGTTATTTTCGTCATGCACTGTCCAAACGAAGAGTCATGTCTTTTGATGCCACTTTCTAAATTGGCAAAAAGCAAAGAAAGCGTTGATGCAATAAATGTAGCACGTCCAGGAAACACAGCACTGCACATCGGCAGTGATAGGCATTTCCGGTAAAACTCGTATCAGTATCATCCACTTTCACCCAATGGTGCTTCTGATGAAAATTAAGCACCAATACAGTCCACAAGAGTGAATTTCTATCACCTTCCTTGCATTTATCTTGGGTAAAACATAAAATCACATGTCTGGTGCATTTCCAGTCTGTCAACCCTGCAAGCCACTGATTTCTGCGGCGTAGTTCCCATCGTGTCCTAGACAACACAAACCAAAGACGTGTGAGTCTGGCGTGTCACGAAGAACAATAACAGCAAGACAGGAGACAATGTTGGTACTAATGTGACAGCTGACACCATCCATCACTCTCTAAGTGGACGGTGCTGGACAGTGTCAAATGGAGGCGAAACTGCCTCGAGTCTACAACCATCATTAATTGATGTGCGTTTGTGCTTTTACTACAATGCTTTGGTTCTCATCGTATCACGTTTGTACATCGCTTCAAGATCAGCGGAACTGCTCACATAACAACTGGACATAAAAATACAAATTCATCTAATCCAACAACAGTTCCTTTAACATCTTGTTAAATCTTGTTAAACATTGCCCACTGTCACAGTTGAAGCATCTTCAAGACGGTAAGCAAATGTCAAACATCCAATCTGCACACTTCCACATCATTGCGATACGGAGGCAGCTGCAAAGATGTAACTTCAATGGGCAGATTGTCCATGTTATCATTCATGTCACGCATCATAGTTGAGAAAATGTTTGGCAACACTATATTGTCACAGGTGAACAAATGCCAAATATCCAGTTGACACCACCGTACAACTCCACATCAGTTAGATACGGAGGCGGCTTTGAAGATGAGACTACTCACAACTTCAATGATGTTGTCATCTATGGTATCACTCCAGGTGAATCCTCACTATAATTCATTGTAGTTATAAGTAAGTCTTTGGCATCCTTCTAATTGTCACAGGTGAACACATGCCACATCAGTTAGATACGGAGGCTGCTGTGAAGATGAGACTACTCAAAAACAATTCAATGATCATTTCATCGACAGTGCCACTCATCTTCATCATCATACATCAGTGTTGTTATGAGTAAATCTTCGACATCACCGTTGTTAAATGCGCGTTTCAAATACGCAAACGGAGCTGTGAGAACGTTGCCACAAGGTAGACAGTGACAGATTGTCAAGCAGGGCCTGCTGACGACAGGTGTGGAGAACAGTGTCCCACGTGTGTGTGTGTCTGTCACTCACCAACAGCAGCTGTTATTACACTGATGCATTACCGATGTTGGAGTCGGTGCACCAAAGCGCACACGAGACATGTCACTCTGGCTCCAATGGGTGTCGTCACCAAACATGAATATTACTCACTATTTTAACACACAAATGCCTCAAGTATATATGTGATAGTAAGTGCCTTTGAGATGAAATGTTATCACAAGATACTGCGCAAACCCTGGATAGCGTGCCGTGTCAACATATCGGTATTGAGCGAACTAGAAATCCTGCAATACTGAGTAATTTTATCAAGCGCCAAAACCTTTATTTTTTGCCCACATTAAGAGGAACAATGGATAGGAAAAGACAATTCTGGAGGGATAGCGGCAGGGAAGAGACACAGAAGCAAGTCACGACAAAGATGGAAGGACATCTCAGATGTCTTCGGAATGGCGACTGGGGCTGACAGAATGGCTGGAGAAAAACATCGATTTTGCATATCGATCATGCGCCCTGAACAGGATAAATGTAAAATGAAGAAATATACCAACAGCCTTATCTGAACCTATTACTCAATATTTCCAATATTAATTGTCTCTGTAATAAATTATTTTGACTAGATACTTTATTTTAATCACTTAATTTTTTTTTACATATATATAAATAGCCAATCACAATAGCTTCCTGGTCATTTCTAACTTTTGTTTATCTATATTGAAAGTTACAAACTAGACAGGCGTCTTTATGTCCGCCTCAGAAATTAATATGTAATTAAAACAAACTTTACAAAATTATACAAAGTACTGAGCTCAGAATTTGCCAATAAAATGGTTTGGATGTGACTAGCTTAGAACAGTGAGAAACACACTGATGAATATTCATGAAATACAAAAACAGAAAATGTTCAAAAATGAGTAATCAAACCAAAGTAAATTGTACAGTACAATTCAGATAAAATTCAACAGTTTGTATATAATGCTACTTATGGATTCAATTCAATAATTCATTTATAAGGGTGAGTACATGTTTGCATCTCATGAATATTCATTAGTTTATTCGTAAGGATTTATGCAATTAAGTAACACAAATGAAATGCTTTGAATAAATAAACCGATTAACATAAACAATTACATTCAGCCACGCTTACATGCAAGCATGACTGCATGATTGTTTGTTCAGATTTATAACACCTTTCAATCAAATAATGATTCCCTTTGAAATCTCCTTTCACAAAATATAGCAGAAGAGTTGCGCTATGAAAAAATTACGATCTGAGATTTGTTCATATAATTAATGCCTAAAAGGAAAGTAAAAAAATTCAGCGCATTAGCGGCCCCTGGAGTTGGCAACCCCATTAGTAATCCAGGTTTTTTACACGACCCCTCACTAGCTATTACGACTAAATGCCACCCAACCTATACACAGCTACGCACACTGACTGAGGTTTAAAACCACATAGATCAAAACATGTTAGCGGCCTCTGCTGACGGCACAATTACATGCCTGGAGACCATTATGTCTGTCTGTATTGCTAATGGAAACGCTACATCCTTTGTTAGCACATATAGATGTGACACGAACATCTGTATGTGCAAGTATTGTGCATGGAGGGTATATTATTATTATTAATTTTTTTATGTGCATGCATTATTATTTTATTACTGTTTTGCTTAAATTTAATACATATTATTTATTGTAAGCCTATAAAAATTATATTTAGTAACTTTTTTCAAGGACAATTTCATTATAATGTAAACAACCTTTCATGTTTTTAGCATAATTATTTTGTGTATGATTTTAATATATTATTATTACTACTACTACAATTTTTTTATATCATTTATGTCATAACTTTTATGTAATAATTACCAAGACTGACTCTGAGAGTAATCCTGACTAATCGGGCACCCTACATGTAAGTACTTTGGTTATTAACAGTAATTGGTAATAACTAATTTATATTGTTCGACCTGAAGCACTCTACATGAGATAAATCATATGTTTTCTAAACTCTGTCTCATTAGATGCAGCTCAATCAAAGATGTCACCTGTCATTGGGTAACATGCACTATATCAATGATTGCTATGGTGTGGCATCAATAAAGTAATCATATATAAACTAGAAGATGTTACAGGAGAAACAAATGAACAGGAAGATGTGGACGGATATGGCAACGTAAAAGGAGAACTTGGCAAAGAGTGTCTGGAACACAAAAGATGTAGGCTTGCCCGAGGGCCCATAAGGACTGTTCGTACATTAAGAAATTCTAAAATTCCTCCTGGGGTGGAGATATTACGAATATGGACATTTTATGCCGATTATGTAACTGAGAACAATACTAGTTCGTAGTTACATGCAATTGCTAGCAATGCCATGCATGTTTTCTACGACTGTTCCAAGTTACGTGATCTACATCAACCATCCACATAAGTTCCTTCATAAGGTACGAATGCTGAAACCGGCAGTTGGGTATGAAGTTGACATTGCCCTACAAAACCTGACTGGGCAGTGCAAGGACTCATAAACTCCTACAGTGACTGCCTTTTCTTCCGTGCAACTCGGCTAGTACTGCGTAGGTAAATATATTGCATAATAACTTTGTACAATGTCAACCAGAAAAAAATTCACTTCTCACTTAAACGCGTTTTCCATACCCCCAATGCGGTCCATATTCCGTAATTGAATATAAACCCCCCAGGTACACTTCAATGGGGTTCATTTTCTATAGATCTGTCACATAGAATATGAACTCCCATGGAAAATGAACTCCCATGGAAAATGTACTCCCATGGAATATGAACTCCCGTGGAAAATGAACTCCCATGGAATATGAACTCCCATGGAAAATGAACTCCCATGGAATATGAACTCCCATGGAAAATGAACTCCGGGTCCATTTTCTATGGGGGTCCATATTCTACGCCATACAAAATGGACCCCCAATAGAAAATGGTCTAGAGTCCATATTCTACATGACATCAGTATCTGTTATTTACTAAATGTTCTGTCAAACTTGAAATTTCACCCATGTTCTCTTCACCCTGTTGCCCTACACCACTTTGAGGAGGCGTCACATTCACAGGTTGAACAGAGGTCCAATCTCATTTCAAGGGATGTGCAGACAGACTCTAAGCTGATATAGATATGCTTGAACGCATACAGAGGAGAGCAACTAAAATTATTCCAGAACTGAGAAACCTTAGTTATGAAGAATGCCTGAAAGAATGTGGTTTAACAACTCTAGAGACAAGGAGGTTAAGAGGAGGTCAGATTGAAGTTTTTAAGATATTGAATGGGTATGAAAATATTTATAGAAATGTTTTTCTCACTCAAGAAAGAGCAGAACTAGAGGACATGAGGTAAAATTAGTACAGGATCAGTGTAGATTGGATATCAGGAAGTACTCGTTTTCACAGAGGACAATAAATTAATGGAACAAATTGTCTACAGATTGTATAACTGCTAGCAGCGTGAATATGTTTAAAAACAAGGTTGACACATATCTCAGGAGGGCGGGTTACACGTAGATGAACATTATTGGACTCTCGATAAGCCAATGGCTTCCTTGTCCACTTGCCAACTGGACCTTTGGCTTGGATAGCAAATCTTGTTAAATCTAGTCAGATGGATTACGACTGGTTTTGTGGAGGGGGGCTTTTTGTGGGGGGACCGGAACAACTGTACCACTTGTATCATGGTTAATCCGGCACCAATAAGATTCAGATGTTCCACACACAAAAGATTAAGATGTTCCACACTCAAACGAATCAGATGTTCCACACACAAAAGATTCAGATGTCCCACACACAAAAGAATCAGATGTTCCACACACAAAAGATTCAGATGTTCCACACACAAACGATTCAGATGTTCCAAACACAAAAGAATCAGATGTTCCACACACAAAAGATTCAGATGTTCCACACACAAAAGATTCAGATGTTCCACACACAAAAGAATCAGATGTTCCACACACAAAAGATTCAGATGCTCCAAACACAAAAGATTCAGATGTTCCACACACAAAAGATTCAGATGTTCCACACACAAAAGATTCAGATGTTCCACACACAAAACTATAGCATCCGTCACTGGTAACCTCCATCACTCAAGTACAGCTGAACAATAACACAGACTTATCAAGATATTAAAACCAGAACTGACTGATCAATGATTCTCCCATGTCAAAGTGAAATTAAACATTCTGAACATTTATTGGAAACTGTGGAAAGGTATTGGTTATCTGATAGTCATAATGACGCATGTGGAAATAATGAATGCGTTACTGTCTGCATGTGATATTGTTTGAAGGTTAATAAATCAAACTTAACATAAATTTACAATTTATTGTATAATTAATCAGAGTATTCTGCTGAGCCATAGTTTTTATAATGTTTATAAAACAACTACAACCAAGCTGTGCAGTGTATGCACAGCTTATATAAAAAACCTAAATAATAAATAACACAAACTCGCCATCAAATCGACACATGTAAATATAAATAATTATTACTTCTGTTGTAACGTTAGACTGCCTCAGATGCTGGCAAACAGTGAAAGACGTCTCATGTGTCAACAGGATGTTTTTTATCTTTCTGCCATTAACCATGAGAGGTGTAACTGTACACTGAATGTGATTTTTTAAAGCACGTCTCAGGCTTTTTATCGAAACAAATTACTGGGTTTTTACCCTATAATTAGTGGTGTCACTTCACAGCAAATAGCTGTGTCTAGGTGCCTGCTAGCTGCTGCTATATACAGTGTTCATACAACCATACACTGATTTCCAACACATGAACATTCAACGTCCCCTACACAATGTGGGCTCTGTGTAATTGGCGGGTGCGGGCGGCGGGTTTGTGCGGGTATGGATGGGCGCAAGTACTGACGGGGTGTTGCAGTACAGGTGTAGAAAAAACTGTACTTGTGTAGCGGCCTGGCAGGAAATGTAATTTTCTTGTTTGTGGGGGGCAAACACGGGTTTCTAACGTCCACTGCATTTTCTTTCCAGCTGACAAAAATTATTTTCTGTCAAATAAAATCCCTGAAATCAGCTAACTTTTAGCCACCACAGTTTCTGGAAATGGAGTGGAAAGAATATCTGTGGTCTGTCCCCAAATGCACAGCTGAACAATTAAAATTACAATTAATTTTTTTTACAATGAAAATGGCGCAATTAAATTATTGTACAAGGCATCAACCTCACGATTAATACCACCTGTATCATCGAAATGAGACCTTGCTATAACGAATATCTTTAGTTACATGACCTGCCACCTAGTTACATGACACTCACCTTGCTCAGTTGCGTCAGCTGGTTTTGGAGGTTGGAGTTAAGTGCGGTCAGTTGCACGTTCTTTTCCGTTACACACTCCAGTACGCTTTCCTTATGAACAAAAACTGACATCAGTGGAACGACAAATAATTCAAATACATTGTATTTGAGACATGCCACCCTGTTTAGGTAGAAATCTGTATTTTTTACTAGAAATTCTGCTAAAGCTGTATAATATTTTCATTAGTTAACCCAATCCGAGCGAGTGTCGCCACCTATCAGGCTACGAGATATACCGTAAATCTGCCTAGCATCAAAAGTATTCATTCTTCAACTGCTGAGTTTGTCATTTTATTTTATATGCGAGGAACACAAGAAAATATGTAAAATATGTAGATAATAATAATAATAATAAAAACATATGTAGATAATAATAATAATAAAAACAAAAATTTTGGACCAGAATTTACCATGAGGCACAACAAAGTAAAATAAATTACTACATAAAATAATATGTATTGATAACTTAAACATAAATGTTACATAAATAAATACAATAATAAATAGCAATAACAGTTTGCATTATTAAGAAAACAATAAATTGGTAAAAATAATTACACCAGATGCAATAATGAACTTTTCAGTTGACTGATATATCAAATATGTAATCTAATTAATTAACAGTGAGGTGGCATCACTAAAGAGCCAGATACTAACCAGCTGTGCATATTCTTTGGTCGCATCCTCTATAGTGCAGTTCAGCGTTTCGCATTCCACTTGTTTTTTCCCCAGTTCCACTTCCTGAAAGAAGGAATGCTGGGATAGGAAGTTTGACAAGGCAGTTAGCAACATCATCCAAGATGGCGTCCAACAACAACACATAAAAATGGTAGTGCCCCCACAGTTAGATTAAACGTTGATACTTCATGCAAACATTTGGGACACATGAGCATTTTTAGGATTTTAGGGCATTTCCATTGTATGCTATCCTGGATTTATAAGTTATCACTAATATTTGTTATACTATTTTGTCATCCACAGATGTCAGATTCAACGGATGCTTCTTTGCGATAGAACCATAGCTCCAACGCAATGCAGAACAATTTTTTGTAATCTAATTAAAGGAAATTAGACCACTTATTAATGAGACTTAACATTGCAGCCGCCATGCAAGTCACATGACCACTGACCATATCACATGACCATGTCACATGACCAGTTGCCAGCACTGGACACCCCAATGTTTTGCATTCCTTGATCACTAGATGGAGCAAGTGGTCACTACAGTGACCAGTGAAAAGGTCAAGCAGTTTTATTCATGATAATACTTAACACTGCCAGTTTGCAGCACTATAGATTACCATCATAGATGGTTGGTGCTGTTCTGTTTAACAATACCCATGTATCATTTTATAGCAGACATGTATAAAGTAACGCTCTGGCACTGATGTGATAACAATGAAAGAAATCAAACATGTGATCTAAGAACAAATGTCTCCCTAACTATACAATGAACATGAATACATGCACATGCACGCATGTAAACACACGCACATGCATGCCTTTTAGAGGTACTATGCTAATCATCAGTAAATTCAACATAAGAAATATCCAATAAAAATTCTTTTTTCCCCAAAAATTAAGACACATATTTTCTAACAATTCAAGATTGATTTGAACCGGTGTTGTAACTATGTAACTGGGAACATTAACTCATAAAGTGGAAAATAAATGTTATATCTTCACTGAGGATGTATAGGAATAAATAAATATGTTGTCTTTAATAACGCATAATAAAAATAAGAAAAAGGAATCCATTATTGTGAGATTAGATGATTTATCAATGCTGTCTCTGTTCCAGGAATGTAAAAAGCACCAGAATTTGGGAGGGGATAAATATATCCTTTATGGGGAAACACAAATATACAATAGAATATTTCTCTCCAAGGAGATGAATCACTCTCTAACCAAAACCACAACGTTCAGCGAAGGTTACTGATGTCGCCTTGTAAATCATTAACGTCAAAATTTGTGTCTAACCATCGATATTTCTCCCACTCCTAAAAATGTTGCCAAGCAACCTGCTAGGAACTCAGATGGCGGTTTCCTGGCATGCCCTCCTAGTTCCTGGAGGCAAAATCACGTTGACAAGACGGCTCAAGTTAGAAAAGAAAATATCAAGTGTCACATATGAAGAAAATTGGAGCGTACAACAAATTACTGCCTCCAGGTAATTTCCGAGGCATTATTACCGCAAAAACAGAATTGCAGCTCCAGGTAAATATTGTCGAACCTGCGTCATCTTTGAAACTGAAATGATTTATGGTTTATTTATAATTTTTTTTTCAAATTCCTGTTTTATCTAATTTCTGTCTGAAGTGTGCAACAGCAATAAAAAAAAATTAATTATGAAGTAGAACAGTGTTAATTTAGATGAACTTTGAGATTGCAAATTCTGAGAATTTGGAGCATTTTGATTACCGTATTCAACCTAATAAGCGTACAATGTTTGAAAAAAAATTGGGCCATAGAAAAATGCCAAGGAATCTGTTGTTATAAGCGTACGCCAAATTCTGTTCTCTAGACAATAAGTTAACACTAGTGGTGTAATTTGTTGATTAATGTAGAACAACTAAAAGTGGTGCCAACTGTTTAACACCAGGTGGCGACACTTTTCAGTTGTTCCACACTAGTCAAATTACAAAATTATGGATCCTGGTGATTAAAAAAGGGGGTGTACACTAATTAGGGCATGTACGCTTAATAGGTTGAATATATGAAACCCCCAACTAGTTGTGTATCTGTTAATCAATAAAATTTGTATATTTCGTTAACCTTGCAGCGAGATATAAGGTCAAAGTTGTTCAAAATATACATGACCAGATTCATTACCAATTGTGACTAACATTAATCTGTGGCCAAACATTATGGCAACATTAAATCCGACAATATTACCAAGGAAACAGCATCTGAAATAATGGCATCTGTCTCAAGTAATGTCAGTTTCTCGTCAATGAGACTCGCAAACATGATTATAGAAAGAGCGTGTCAACGGAGGTGATTTCATTACATCGCTGGTGGCAAATGTGATGAAAATGGACTGGAATTAAATAAAACAGTTGTTGTCGAAGTAAGTGGTACTGCGATGACCGTTCTTATAGCTCCGTTGCAACATTCCGCTGACTAAAACATAACGAGTAATTGCATAAAAATTGTCTTGCCAACAAATTTATATAGATTTTCTTCTGAATCTGAATACAATTATTACAGTTCACTTACTAAAACATGGGTAAACTTAACTTATTGTGTTCAGAATAAAATAGTCTTTATACATTTTTTCTCTCAAATCGGTGACCATTTTCAGCAATGTCTTGCCAAGATGTTTACTTTATAAAACACACATCCGTGCATGTGTGCGTGCATGCATGTGTGCGTGCATGCAGAGAAGACATAGTCACGCAAACAAATATTGTTCTAAAAAAAAACCATAATATTTTGTATAGGTTCAATCCACCAGCCCACACCTAATACGTGTTGTGGGATATACGATTACGCGCATATTGCCAGTCAAAAAGCACAGCCAATAGCCTTTTCTCCCGCGAAACATGGAGACGACCAAACCACAACGTACCAATATGTAATGTTATACGGTTTTGGATTTTGAGAACTTATGAGAAGACCCCTAAAGCAGCAAACAATTCACAACTCATCTCCTGATTTCTTACATGTATTTCATCAATAATCACTATGTTTAGATATAGCTTAATGTAATCCTGTGTCTGTTGCATAATTTAGAAGGCTTTCTACGATTTTGTGTTGATATTTGAAAATGATAAACCTGAAATTATCACCATCGCATTCAAATATAGCTGCAGCTGCTACAGTTCTACTGAACGTTTCGCCAGATTTATGTAAAAATAAATAATATCATAAGAGACAACACAATAAATAATACAAAACATGATGAATAATGTAAAAGATAACATCACAAACTTTTATCTATTGTCTACTTTCTCTTATGTGAGTCATAACCACATGACATGTATACTTTAAATTCAGATCAATGACAGTCAAGCCATTTTAGACCAAAACAGTTGAACTAACCTATGGACCTATTCCAAGATCTGGAACAAACTAACCGAGGGAGGGAGGGAGGGAGGGAGGGAGGGAGGGATGGGAGGGTGATTTCTTTCTCTTTGTTTATTATTATATTAATTTTTAAAAGTGAGATACCTAGCTGGCAGATTTTACATTGTAAAGTTGTTTTATTAAATAAACATAGGACTGGAGCCAACCACACTCTGACTTAGACTGGAGCCATCCACACTATGACTTAGACTGGAGCCATCCACACTATGACTTAGACTGGAGCCATCCACACTATGACTTAGACTGGAGCCATCCACACTCTGACTTAGACTGGAGCCATCCACACTATGACTTAGACTGGAGCCATCCACACACTCTGACTCAGACTGGAGCCATCCACACTCTGACTTAGACTGGAGCCATCCACACTATGACTTAGACTGGAGCCATCCACACACTCTGACTTAGACTGGAGCCATCCACACACTCTGACTTAGACTGGAGCCATCCATACTGACTCAGACTGGAGCCATGCACACTATGACTTAGACTGGAGCCATCCACACTATGACTTAGACTGGAGCCATCAACACACTCTGACTTAGACTGGAGTAACCCACACTCTGACTTAGACTGGAGCCATCCACACTCTGACTTAGACTGGAACCATCCACATACTCTGGCTTAGACTGGAGCAATCCACACACTATGACTTAGACTGGAGCCATCCACACTATGACTTAGACTGGAGCCATCAACACACTCTGACTTAGACTGGAGCAACCCACACTCTGACTTAGACTGGAACCATCCACACTCTGACTTAGACTGGAACCATCCACATACTCTGGCTTAGACTGGAGCCATCCACACACTCTGACTTAGTCTGGAGCCACCCACACACTCTGGCTTAGACTGGAGCCATCCACACACTCAGACATAGACTGGAGCCATCCACACACTCTGGCTTAGACTGGAGCCATCCACACACCCTGGGTTAGACTGGAGCAATCCACACACTCTGACTTAGACTGGAGCCATCCACACACTCTGGCTTAGACTGGACCCATCCACACACTCTTGCTTAGACTGGAGCCATCCACACACTCTGGCTTAGACTGGAGCCATCCACACTATGACTTAGACTGGAGCCATCCACACACTCTGACTTAGACAGGAGCCATCCACACTATGACTTAGACTGGAGCCATCCACACTATGACTCAGACTAGAGACATCCACACTCTGACTTGACATCCACACTCTGACTTAGACATCCACACTCTGACTTAGACATCCACACTCTGACTTAGACATCCACACTTTGACTTAGACATCCACACTCTGACTTAGACATCCACACTCTGACTTAGACATCCACACTCTGACTTAGACATCCACACTCTGACTTAGACATCCACACTCTGACTTAGACATCCACACTCTGACTTAGACATCCACACTCTGACTTAGACATCCACACTTTGACTTAGACATCCACACTCTGACTTAGACATCCACACTTTGACTTAGACATCCACACTCTGACTTAGACATCCACACTCTGACTTGACATCCACACTCTGACTTAGACAGGGGGTTTAGCTGCCTACAACAGAGTCAGCTTTGAAAGTGGTTTTGCAAGTGTCACTAACAAAAAGGCAATGGTGGCCAAACATTCTGTGATCTGTAATCGTGTGTTGATATATAGTTTGTTTTGTATTTCAACTTATGTTATAAATATAAAGAACTACATAATGATACATTTAATGACTTTATTTCCTGTGATTTTTTCCCGCAACTTTCTCTTGTGATTTTATTTTGTACATCCGCAACACGTCGGAACTAGAGCTTTCTCGGTTGCTGCACCAACTCTGTGGAACTTACTCCCTGTTAACATTTCACAGTAAACTAAAAACCCACCTGTTTAAACTCGCTTATCCCCCACAGCTCCCCATCGTACCAATCCAACTGATTACAACTGAAATTGCTAATCAATTAGAAACTGCTTAACCCCTTTTGTTTTGGTGCGCTGCCGAGCTTGGGTCTCCCAATCATTTTGGCACAATAGAACTGTTTCATATTGTATTGTATGAAATTCTGACCAATTAGATTGGGTATAACATTCTGCCCAATCAACAAACACATTACAAAAGTAAACAGTTATCATAAGGCCCACTGCCAAACTTCATAAATCTAAATTGGCTTCTGATGTACTAATCGGACTAAAAACATACCAGTTTCTCGGCATGGCGAACTGTCTTCATGAGCTTTTCTATCTCCACTTCTAGAGACTGGTTCGTCTGGTGCAATTCTTGCAGACGTTTTAAGTCTGCCTCGAACTGGAAACAAACAGAGGGTGCCACACAGATTAGACAAAGCTGAGTGACGATATAATATTATAATAACTATATACAGTACATGTGTTTTTTTAAACGAAAAAGTCCACATATATAAATGGATTCTGTATAAAAAAGAAATGTACTGTATATAAATTAAATAAATAAACAACAGGTCATAAATATACATAATGGTAGTCATTAAAAGTACTAGTAAAAATATAAATATACACCCACGTCATGCATTAAAAGAACAAATAAAACAATCTTGGTATATGCTAACTACATTTACCATTATTACTCCTCTAACTTTATAAAAAAGAAAAACATAAAACATTTTAACCAATCAGCAGGTGAAAATACTGGTCATGTGATGTCACTGACGGTTGCCACTGAGGATATAGTCAGATCAGATGTATCAGATGATAAGATCATATCCAGGCCTACAGACGGCACACCACCTTAACTAGGTGATCAAGTGATTTTCTCACCAACAGATGCCTTAAACGTGACCTTTGCAAATGTATCTAACAAATGATCAACACGTGGATCTGTCAGTCGAAACGATTAGTAACTATGAGGCAACTAACCCTCGTTGCCAGGGAATTCTCACGCATAAATTGATACAAGTCGCTCACAGATAAAACAGCTCTTGGTAGACCAGCAAGCAATTGTCACAATTTAGATCTCAGTGGCTGGTAATTGTTGTCAGCACGGACAGGTGACATGGTGACAGGTGCCAGATTGACAGCTGTTGCATAATTGTGAGGGTGATAATTGCTGGCTAATTGTGTCTCTACAATAGCCATGAGAGTAGGACCAAATTGTTAACAATTTTGGTGATTGAATGTGGGCGGACATTGATCTGGTTTGTAATTAGATTACTGAAATTAGTGAAGATAGCAGTAAATCGGAATGACACTGGTGATAAATGGAATGTAGATTTATTTAGGTGTCCTTAATGTCTGTTTATCGGGCCTAGTTACACAGCAATTTACAGAATCAGTGAGCGCCTGGGGAAATTGGGCATAATACCCAACAAATTACACATCTGAACAATGCCTATGGCTGTAACGCCATTGTTCTATTAATAATGTCAAAAGTGCTGTTATCAGATATACGATTAATGAGCAGATAACAATTATATAATAATTAATTCTGAGTATGTAATTTATATAAAATTTTAAATATACATATTTCTGATTTAATTAATCTGTGTTGTAAAATACAGTCAAATCTGCTCACATGTCCACCTGCATTAAGACACCACTTGTCATTAACGACCACAGTTAATTCCTGCTTTCATAAGAGTTTCACATGTTAAATAACCTGCATTAAACGACCACCTGTGTTAAGACACCACTTTTTGACCATCCACTGAGCGGTCTCAACAGACAGGTTTGACTGTACTTGTCATTATATATCATATGGTAAAATAAATATAATAAAATAACAAATTAATATTATATATATACACTAACCTAAAATTAAAAACATTAAATTAATTTAATTATACTACAAAGTCAGAAGTTTCCATATATAGAATTTCCTTCTACCATACTAGCATTTACATGATACCATGTTTACTACGTAAATGTTAGTACGCTTTCGAAATTCATATTGGAAAGAAAATATTTAGATTTATCGGTTGACTGTTATAAACCTACTACCAATGTTACTGTAACCATAGCAACAGCCATCATTGGCATCAGATAGATGTCATGAAATGAACCAAGCACCTGGTGTAACCATAAATGCAGGTGTATTCCTATCTACCTGTCCTGATTGCAATATTTCTGACATTATCTGTTTCATCTACTGCAATTACTGAAGCTGACCTATCGGAACTGAATGAGGAGGAATCTTTCAGTACCTCCGCAATCTTGGGATTATCGTAACCTGATAAGAGCGGTTACGAATATGGTTACCCACAAAATTAACCAGATATAAAAATAATGATATGAGATATAAATAACTGCCGGGTCATGTCCAGTTAAACCACAATGGTCAGACGCTGGACAGTTGGACACTAGGTCACCAGGACAGTCAGGAATTTTAACAAGTGGTCAATTTTAAGACAAGTGGTCAACTAAACAATTTTAATTTAATTGTTCGCTGTAAAAATTACACCTTAAACAACTTAGATGAAAAAAATGCATATCAGTAGGTTCAATTAAAAAAGTAAAGGTGCGTTCTTATATAGCGAGATATCCAGTCCTTGGGACTGTTCAAATCGCTTTACACTTCACCCCCTGGCAGACCTGTTCATTCCAACGTCACCTCGACTTCTCTGGGAAGCATTCAGCCATGCTGCAATTACTGCACAAAGTCTTCTCTTTCACATATCCACTGCTGTCTGTAGCCAGGTACTCATATATGCAGCTCAATGAACTGAGGCAACGTGGAATGAATGAAATGGCAGCAAGAGAATTCGAACCTGGGTTCTCTCTATTGAGAGTCTGGTGTTCTGACCACCACAAGCACTGAACCAATAACTGAATGATATCTGTAACCAAAGTTAATCACGTGATTGATTCTAATTAATGCACTTGTCACAGCAATAAAATAAACGATATGAAAAAGAGAAATTGTGCTTACTTCTAAATCAAGTGTTTGCATAAAAATTACTAGAGTTCTGGCACTGATATTTTTAGAGATCGCTGTGTGGCATATCATAGAACATTTGATGACAAATATGTGTAATGAATCATATTCCGTATTCTACTGATGGGAATACATTGACATTAATACGTCAGCCAGTTTACTGTTCTATGGCACTCCTATATTGGACATTTTTTAGACACAAATGTATTATTTGTTTATATGTATATCAACTAAAATCCTCAAAAGGGGATTTCATTATTAAAGTGTCCTAGAAAACACAATAAACGCAGTATTTTTCCTTGCAGCCAGCTGTTTTTAAACACAGTTTCCTACGCACAAGCAAATGAGAAATGACATTTCCTGAGAATGACGCCAATGCATCGCATGTTAATCCATAACAACGCACTCATTTACACAGCCAAGAGAACTGGGACAAAATGCAGCAGACAAAATTGCCCATACTTCGATTGGCAGCAAGTGTATTTGAACAATTACCCTCTCAACTAAACTACCCCACACAAGGCTTAACATTTGCTTGAAAAATTAGGGGCCGACTGAACTTTTTAAATCAGTGGCCAACAATAAAATCCAGGGGCCAACTGTCTGGGTCAGAAGGTTTCATTTAGTAATTATCAAAGTATAAATTTATAGGCATATATATATATATTTTAGTTTTATGTATATGGGTATGTGATTATTGGACTATTGTACAATAGTTACATGGATTTAACAGTTTATGTACACTTTAGTGATAGTTAGTCACATTTATATATATATATATATAAATATATATATATATTCAAACTTATTGTGTAGCACCAGTGACCCGTGCAACAAGACCAAACATTGATAACTTAAACTAAACAATGATAACTTAAACTAAACATTGATAACTTAAACTAAACAATGATAACTTAAACTAAACATTGATAACTTAAACTAAACAATGACGCTACAGGAAATAACAAAAACGTCTTCAAATGGTTATGTAAAAGTATGACAATTGACAAACAAAATGTCTGCATCGTTTATTTTCCACTCTGTCGCCCTCCTTGTTGCCAACGGCAACAACACAACGAGTTTCATGACTATGAACATTCGAGAGTCTACTTCCTGTAATGACCGTCATTTCTAGGAATCCTGGAATTACACATACAATGGGCGAGCTGCTCAAAAACAGGTATACAATGGCTACGTTGCAGAATTGTATTACCAGGAAATGATCCATTTACAGGAACATTAATTCTAAACTAGTTCTTTCGTCTAAGGGGTAATGTCAAAAATGCTGCACGATGCTAACAGAATCACTTGCATTTACCTTTGCATTCAATATTTGATATAAGTGTTGGTTCGTGCATACGACCAACTTTAATTTTATGGAGGTTTCCTTGGCATTTGCATGAGATAAATACCCAACATGTTGCATATAGTTAACAAAATACATACATTTATAAACTTATGAGAAAAAACACTGAAATAAAATCACCAAACTATAGAGATACTCAGCAAGTTTTCATTGCATTCTAGTCACATTTGTTGAAGGATTTTCCAAGCTCTGACATAAATGTGACTAACTATCACTAAAGTGTACATAAATTGTTAAATCCATGCAACTATTGTACAATAGTCCAATAATCACATACCCATATACATAAAACTAAAAAAATATGCAAACAAAAGTACTTCAAATCTTGTGAAAGATGTGATAAACATGAGTCTTGATGGACTAACTATTGCTACAAATGTCTAACCAAACAGCCACTTCACAGATTAACAAACGGACGCATTTGTTACACGTACAAAGATATGCTTAATCATACACTTTATTCAAATATGAATTCATATTGAAGAATTTAATTCCAGGGGTCCACTCAAAGAAATTGGGCAGCCTGGCAAGAAAGCAGTTAGTGCGTTTCTTCATTTCCGGCCATTGCGCAAACTCCGTCATGAATCGGTCGGTGAGGACGCATTAAATGCACTTCACGTGATAACGGCAGACCACGTTGATTGCTTTTGATGCGAGTGAGTGCTATAGATTAAACCAGTGTAATGATTAATCCTGACCTTTACTAGCATCCCGTCAGTTTCCGTACACAGATTCCATGTGATAAATAATGCTGATTTGTTTCATACACCTGGTTCTAAAGGGTTCCCATGGGAAGAAAAGCAAGCCAATGACACCGATAGTCCAAGAATGGCGTGTCTAGGTAAAGATTGAAAATCTGCTCATCCGTGATTGAGATTTCCAGGTACGTGTAATTATACTCCAATTTTATTATATAACCGTTTGGGTTGTCATTTTCATATTAATTTCATCCATTTGGTCCTATAGGTTTCGATTGGGGAGAGAGTCGAACCAATCAACAATAACAATGATAGTCCAAGACTGGCATGTTCAGGTGTAGTAAGAAATATGTCTCAGCTTGAAATTCTGCTCATCTGTAAAGATTCCTAGTAACTATACACCAATTTTATTATTTGATTGTCTGAGTCATGTGCACCAGGCTGAAAATGCTTCCCTCGAGGAAAAAAGCAAGGTAATGACAGCGATATTCCAACACTGACTTGTTGAGGCGTCCCAAGATATATCTCGGCACGAAAATCTTCTCGTCTGTGATGCAGACATCCAGGTAAATATACTCCAATTTTATTATATGACATCTGGATTTTCACGTTGTAGGAATTCTATCAATTTCGTCCTAAACACTTCCCTAGGGAAGAAAATCAAGCCAATTGCCAATGAAGGTGATAGATCAAGTTTGAGGCATACCAAGAAATATTCCTCTGCTTGAAAGAGATTTTCTAGGTACCTATGCACAAATTTCATTACCTGACTGTGTGGATTTTCATGTTGCAGCTCAATTTCTGTCAAATTTTTATATCAAAGTAGCTGGATTAGAGGTGTACCTAAAGGGGGGGCATTGGGTCATTGAATTTTTTTAGAAAATCCTTTTGTACCACTACTGACATGTTGAGGTGTACCAAAAATATTACATGGTAGCATGGAAAACTAAAGGGTAACTAAGCTTGACCCCCATCTGGACCCCCTTTACGAGATCCTAAATATGCCTCTGTTTTTTTCCTGGCACACCTTTGTTGTTGTCAGATGATTTTTATAAGACGATTTCTTGGAACCGATCACGCCAACTAGGCCCTGTACAAGTGATATTTGGATCGACCTGCCAGAGAACACTAAAACGCACAAGACTATGCCTATTTAAAACACATTTAAAGAAACATCTATTTAAAATAGTGTATGATGAACAACATGAACGTACTAATTTCCCTGTTTCTCATGACCTGTGATATACCTGGTAATCATAATTGTACTGCTTCATACTTTTTACAGATTTTTTTATTTTAATAAGATCTTATATTTTATAATGTTTACCTTTTAACTAAATATATAAATGATTTACACAATTTTATGTGTAAAGCGCCTGACAGCATTTTATCTTAAGTGGATTCAGGCACTATATAAATTGCTGTTATTGTTTTTATATGAAGTCTCATAAAAGAACTGGTTGTTGCTAAATACACATACACCACACACACCACACCACACCACACACACCACACACCGCACACACCACACCGCACACACACTTGTGGAAAATCTTAAACAATCTTTGCGAGACAAAATAACAAAAGTGTCCGACAGGCCAGGTTACATGCAGTATTTATGACACACCAATTATGCGGCAACATGTGGAAAAGTCAACCGCACTGACGGATCATGTACACGGAGCCTACGCCCACTCTCCCGTTTACCGACAGTAAACGAAGCCAGCAATCAGGACAGATGCTACGAAACCAACCACCAACCTGGAAGATATCTGTGATTTTCACCGACATATTGTGACACCTGAGATGGGGGTTTTTCTCCCGCCGCTGATGATGCTGCTGCCGCCAACTTCTCCACGGCAGCACTGCCAACACTAGAGAATGACGCTACCACCGACGTCGTTGACGCGGCACCGGTAATAGCCGCACAGACAAGTGGCAAGCTTCACCAGCCCTGCTTTAAGCGTTGATGCCACATTATCTACACGTGTGCCACGGTCATTAATCACTAATGCAGGAAGCTTGTCACATGAAAGCTGTCACGTGTAGGACACTCTACATTGTGACACCAAAGCCCCTAGGGGGTTGACAGTGGGTTATGTCATGTTTATTTCCTGTTCATGACAAAATGTCAATTGCTGTGGATATTCTACATCACTGGTTCAATAGTCTAACAAGGGACGTGACAGGTGAAAAGTGATCAGTACATTCACTAGGTGTCAGCACATGGTAATGTTAATTTTAACTGGTCACAAGGTGTCAGCACACACTGTGCTATAAAATAGTGGATTTTTTGTGTAACGTGGTTGTAATGCAGTGAACTCTGCTTAATAAAATTCGCGCCTGAGCAATAATTTTATTCCATTAAGCAACTGATTAATTTATACAGTAGAAATAGGGAATGATTCTGTCCCAGCCAATATGTTTGAGTATACTAAATGATTGATTTTGTTATCAGCGATTATGTTAATCAAGTGGAATCCATCGAATATCATTACGCATATCCGATTAGATGTCCTTTTATTTTACGAAAAACTCTAAACCCCGTTCAACAACACTAGTTGCATTTAAGTGGATCTTCCTGCACTCTGCTGGATAATGATTTAAAATACGCAAATTTTTTAGGATACATGGGTTGATGTAAACTGAAAAAAACGATAACATGAAGCGAACGCGGTGGCTCAGTGGTAGAACATCGGACTCTTAACCAAGAGGAGCGGCTTTAAATCCACTTGCTGCTGTTCAAAGCTTGGGCAATTTCATTCAGTCACCGTTGCCTCAGTTCACTTGCAGGGTGGCTGAATGCTCCCAAGAATTGGAATTGACGTTTCAATTCCAAATACCACGTAATTGCCCCAAGTCTTGCCGACAGGTCTAGTAATCCGTTGCAAACCCTAGTGTGTTCGGAATAACAGATTAGCGTTAAAGTCGAGCCTCGGATATGATTATTCCTACATCAGCCCTTTGTGCGACTGGATGCGACAGATAATGTTTAACTAGAAACACTGCAAACCAGTTAATAATGCCATATTAGCAGGAGGCAAAGCACACAAGACAATACCACTAAAATCAAATAATAATATTATAGAAGTGTTATTGTTTATTGAATGGGTCACCATTTCATTTTAACCGGTTGGGTGATGGAACATTTTTTAATAAACTGATGAGTTCTGAGATGGCGGCGCAAGGTGAAGGTCACGGTGAAAGTGAGGCTGACTGATGACAATGTTTACCTGTGGCTGCTGCACCAGTTGTCTCTCCAACTGAAGCTTCTCCTTCGCAGACAGTTTTATGATATTCTCCAGCTCGACCTTATCTTCATAGATCTCCGAGTTCTGCATGAAAATAAACGCTGTGCTGTTATTATAAACAACGATTTTAAATGATGGAGCATGTGACACCAGTCTGACCTTTGTTGTCTCTGACATTAATATTTCCAATCAATAACCGCTTTTTGTAAAAACACATCTCCAAAAAGCAATTTAGGAGATCCGCTGACGCAACAAAATTGCACTTACATTTATTCATTTATACTGAATAGCAACTACTTAAATAATTGCATTTATTATAATGTTATGATAATTGCTACCACACATTCCATAAATTATTATATCATGCACATTTGCAATAATAAATACTATTAATTATATTGAAGCATAGTGTTATTCACTGTGCGTGGTTTATGATAGGATAACTGATCAACATTCCTAGCCAATCAGATTCAAACCTTTCAGATTCAAACACCCCGCAGGTTAGTAAAAGGGACCAATCAGCATCCACGCTCCCTCCTACGGCGCCAACTGAATCCCAGCAGTGGCCCTTCTTGTCTCTGCGCTCGACAGAGACACACGCAAACCCACCCACCAACCCCGTGCAACACCTGTAGTAAGGATAGTTCGGCATTTTTTCTTGGGGAGGGCTAGACACCCAGAGGGATGCAGGCCCCAGGATTGTCTGGCCACAGTCATGTGATCACAATCGAGTAGCTGGCCCAGGACCATGTCCGGTCACGTGAACATCCAGGCCTCGCAGCCAGCCCTCTCGGTGTCCCAGCTGGCCCCAGAGAAAATTGACCGGGCTGCCCCTTTTCGCCAACTTTATAATAAATACTGCTCATTTCCTACCAATGTGTTTGTGTTGTTCTGCCATAAACTGTGCTCATTTACTCTTACACGTTACAAAATTTTAGTTATCGTGATTTTTGGGCAGGTTTTCAACCCAGACAAGTCGCGTTACATATGTATAATAACAATTAACACCAGACACAAGTTATTCTACTAACAAAACCCTATTCTAATTACCATTTTGTTTTATTTAAAGGGACAATGTCTGATCGGTTTTTTTTATTGGAAAATCATGCATGTTATCTAATCAAATTTACACCTATTCTAACACCGTCACAGCACAGATGTGTTCAATAAGAACTGCAATTTTTATATGTAATCTGAGCATCATCTGCTTATGAATATTGACTTTGCCATTCAGTATACAATGTACAGTTAATTAAAACTGCTATACCTCAACTGAATTAGCCTAGTTTTTGTAACATCTGCAGTCGATTTAATAAAAAAAATGCCTATTTTTTTCAAATCATCGAAAGAATTGACTTTAGTCATTAGCACTGGTGAAGATCAAAATACTAGATATCCAAAATGGTAAACACTGTGTGGGTCAATGCAGATCATGGGCGTGTCCTCCATCCTCTCGCCAATCACATGACAAAGTGAACAAATTTCACCAAGGAAGAAAATCGTGATTTTTCAGCATTTCGATTTTCACTTCAGTTAATGCATGAACATGCATTTAATAGTTTGTCGGATGATTTCACAAAAACTACCTACAAAAGTTGCACAAACGAGCTAACATGTTGCAGTGGATACTAGGTAGATTTGGTTTTTCGTAAAATTAAGTGAAATGAGAAAACAAAAAAAATGGAGTTAATTAAGTACCTTTAAAACACATTAACGATGTTGGAACAGGTCAAGGGTATGTTTCATAACTCAATTTTACAATAAAAATAATCAGACTGTACCGTTAACATTTCTGAATAATGTCGATTTCTGTGACGGAAGAAATTCAATGGGAAATTCTGCAGGGAATGGGGCAGGGGAGGGGGGTAGATGATGCAGGGAAGACCAAGAGCCACATGGACAGGTAACATCATGGCACGGATGAAGAACATGAACAACAACGATCTGGTCAGAATGGTTCAATGCAGACAGGAATGGCAATCCAAGATGGCCGACCTTCCAAGAGGTCGGGTCTTCTCAGCTAAATACATGTTTCCTAAATGCAGTATCTATGCTTTATCAATCAATACACAGAATGAGAGCAACATTTCTAGGAATGGATATTCATAATAACTTTGCACACTGTCAAAAATTACTTCTCGGCTAAATGCATGGTTGTCAAATCCCCAATGGGGTTCATTTTTTGTGCGGTCCATTTTCTAAAGATCGCCATAAAAATTGGACCCGGGGGTATTTATTACTTTAAGGGGTGTCCAAATTCCATTATACTGGGATCCATATTCTATAATAGAATACGGACCCACCTATATGGGGATCCATATTCTATAATAGAATATTGACCCACCTTGTCCTAATTCCATATGAAAAAAGCATTTTCCATGGGTCCATATTCTATGACACCATTACCATATGATGATGATACATACCAAGACTTGAGCATCTAGAGCTGCCTTGAGTTGTTCCATAAGACTGCGACATTTCTCCTGCAGTGACTCTATCTCCTTGTCTCTGACCAGCATTGCCTTGGCATGTTCCGCCAGCAGCCGGGCCCGCTGCTTAGCAAATGTCTGTTTTATAGCTTCGGTTGATTGCTCCCGAGCTTTCTGTAATTGTAAATAAACAATATTTTCTTGAGTACACCCCGCTTACCACTGCAATTAAATCTGGTAATAGCTTTTGCTATAACTGCGGGCCTGTGGCCAGTTAATCTTCTGTCCGACACGACTGCCACAAATCACAGGCTCTAACGGTTTGCATGTTTTTTTTATATTTATCAATGGTTTTTTATTATTTAAATGTTTATTTCAGACAAAAAAGTCCACACATATATATATATATGTATGTATGTATGTATGTATGTATGTATATATATATATATATATATATATATATATATATATATGTATACAATACAGGTACAGTGAAACCTGTCCATAGCGGACACCATCGGGACTATGCATTATGCCCATTATGGAGAGGTGCCCGTTGTGTAGAATTTGATTAAGTGGACACTCACTAGGTGGCGCCATTACAATTTGCTATGGTCCCTAGTTGGTGCTATTGTGAAAGGAACACATTTACTGTTAATAAAAAAACACATGTATATACAACATATGTGGGCCATAAACTTAGTTGGTGAAAATGTCATTAATCACAGTGTTAGTGCATTCCACTGCATGGAAAGGTGGCATGGTGGCCAGGTGGCATGTATGGGGCCGATGATCAGTCCCATGTAATCATAATTTGTTTTGACCCTCTACAAACAAATGATTAATCCGCCCAAGTGACATAATTGAAACATATTGTACACAGTCCACTGTCATGGGAGGATAGATAGTGACATTGACAAATTTCTCCCTGTATTTTCACTTTGGTTGGAGCATAGCTTCTGAGAGTTAACCAAAACAAAGCAGGGTTATGGTTACCAAAAGGCAAGCTGATATCCACTATATATATATATATATATATCAAATAAATCATATTCATTCGCGGTCACCTGCAAGAAGAAACAATTGTATACCATATTGTATAATACATATAGTAACAGGCTAGAATAGTTTCTTCTTGTGCCCTTCAGAAGCTGCGCAGTGACCCTATCGTCCCAGGGGCTGTAATTAGAACAGCTCTGTATTTGTACTTGAAATTATGGCTAATTTTTAGAAGCCAGTTGGGCCCATAGATTTGAAACCTGCGGGGCTCCGGCAGCCGATCTAGGGGCCAGTGAATCCACAGATGTATATGTCACTGACTATCAACTGGATATGTTACTTACATGAAAGAATATTGATTTTGTTGTTGCGAACATTGGCGGATGTTTCCCTGCAGGCAAATTGGTAGTGGGTGTAAATTGAGGCTTGGCATTGTGCATAGACATGGCAGTGAAAACATTGTGAAAAAACACTGTCTCAGGCATTAATGTATCAATGACACAGATGTAGTGTCGATGTCCACACTCCCCAGCAGTGATGCCACTCAGTGTACCACCACTGCCACAACTTGATTAATCATTGTAAAATACATTGTTGCTGAGGAGTAAAAACACTGGTTGCTGGGCAGCAGGATTGTTCTTTATGCTGTGTTACATCAATGCAACTGTGTACTTGAGTATATATAACAGTTTCAAACAAAAACTAATGTTATTTTGTTTCTATATAGATTTTCAATGCAAACGCTATCCACAACTGTATGCAATTAAAATAGCGAGATTTTTAACAACAATCAGGAGTTTATCAAATGAAATAAAGACGTGCACAATCTGCTGTTGTGGCAGTGGCGAAGTCGGGAGTGACGCCCCTCAGGGCAGTTTGGTCATGGTCCTGTTGACATTTAATGGCAGAATAACGTTACACCAGTAGTTGTTATTGTGATAAATTCTAAATTACATATTAAATCGTGTTACTTTTTCTTAATAAACAAACTGACATGTTGAACTGACAGTAAAGGGGACATTTTGAACGAATGCATATAGGATGTTATTATAATAATAATGCTACAAAAACAAACAACCAGTTATGGTATAAATTTATTTATAAAGGCTATAAGCAGGTTTTCCTTAGAAGAATAAGAAACTGAAATTAAGTTTGTTTTACCTGTCAAGCAGGTGATATTGTTATATCATGTTAATCACCAGGTGGTGCCACCAGCATCACATTTCCCTATTTGTTCTTTGGAAGGCAGAATATTTAATGTTTTATTTGTTCGCCACTGAAACGATGTGGTGATGTATTAAAGATGCAACATAACGTAATAGGACATACACATAGTCCATCAAATCAAAACCAATCTGTTTTTGTGACATGATATATGTTTTATTTTATAACTGCATAACAGCTGTGTATTATTTGTGTATTATAATATATTTTCAGTTCTTTCTACATGTACTTCTAATGCACAACATGTGTGTTCATTTATATATACAGTAAAACCTGCCTTAGCTGACACCTGTCCATAACGGACACCTGTCCATAACGGATACCTGTCCATAACGGACACTTGTCCATAATAGACACCTATCCATAACGGACACCTGTATATATATATATATGATTTATTTGATATATATATATATATATATATATTGACCCAAAATAGCAGATGTCTTCAATATCATGTCTTTGATCTATATATATATATATATATATATATATATATATATATAGACATCATATTGAAGACACCTGCTATTTTGGGTCAAAACAGCCCGTGACGAAAATATGCGTAATGAGAAAATAATATAAAGTAATTAAAGTAAATAAACCATCTACATTACAAATAATTATGTAGTTAACCATTGACTTATCAACAATACAATATTCCTGTGGTTGTCACAGTATCAGATATCAATTTGATGTGATAATTACTGTTAAATTAGGCAACACAAAATAAAAATTCTGACCGACATCAGGAAAGTTCTGACCTGTTCGCCCTTAAGACACCTTTTCCATAATTATTTTAGAATTAGATTATTAAAATATTTTTAAATATACAAAATTACTATTATTTACCATTGTCATCCTAATTAATTATTTTAGTTGTTATTTATGTATTTGTTAATTTTAACTATGTGGTTCGAGTCCATCTACTGGCAGTTAGAAACTTGGGCAATTTCGCTCACTCTCGCTGTGCCTGTGTCTTTCGGAAGAGACACTAAAAGCAGTTGGCCCCTTCCACCTGGTGTCTATGCCAGGGGAGCTAAAAGATCTCACATAGAGGAGATAGGAATATGTTTATTCGGCAGAATACATAAAATTAAATACTGCAAATGAATGCAAAATGCATCAATTTCAAATGAATAAAAATTAATGCTAAATTATACAAATATGTATGTCTATACGGGAGACTCTCACTAAGACCAACAGTTGATCGCTAACGTGAGAGCCACCTGTATAATTGTAACAAAGAATTGTAAGATTGATTAAATATAAAAAATATGTATGCAAAAGAGGTAAACCTGTAACCTGCTGTGGACTCCATCTCTCAACCACACAAGTGTCCATGACGCACTCAATCGATTCTGTCAACTATCCTTTAGATGAAGACACAATTGAACAAATGAGACCACCAAGTGGAGTAGACAGTATTCCTAGCCAGAGCTCAATAAATAACAACAGGTGTCATACAATTGTACACTATCAGGAGCCCATGAGAAACAAGCAATTAATCAAGCCCAGCCTCATGACATAACTGGTCACAGCTGTTGGAATGTGTCATGTGAAACACACTAGGTGATCAATAAACATAACAGACAAACAGCCAATCTAACCACCAAGTAGTAGTTGGTGTAGCTCGCTATTTAGGGACCGTTCCCAATTGTCTACATTTATTTATTCATACAAAGCTGACTAATTCTCACACCCCCTCCCTAAATTAGTACTGTAAAATATTGATAATTTTAATAATAAAAAATATATCAATGTAACAATGTTATGACACAGTGCATAATATTACATAAGACATACAGTAATAACCATCAGAATATGTTTACAAATATTTATCTCCAATAGTGGTTTTAATAAGCCTTTTGTTTTTCTAACAACTCCATGGTGTCATATTAATAATTGTTTTCAACGAAGTTATGAATTTCATACTGTATTACAGTGCTGTGCTATGAACAGTCACGTGATTTAAAGCAATAGTAGTTCCATAACAGTTCACCACGTGGCACTGCATCACGCAACGGTGGTCATGTTTCACCTGTGACCAACATTTAAATTTTTTATGCAGGCCTTGACCCCACCTCCCCCTTTAATACGCTTTGTACCAATAGACAAATTTCTACAATTGTGAATGGCCCATTAAGCGTCCATCCTCCACCGATTTAGCCCATCAAGAATCAGGTTCGACGATGTTCAAATCTGTAGTGCATGAGGTTTAATAATATGCACAGTCAATAAAACTGCATACTTTTGTCAAAATCATTGAAAGAATTGACTTTCATCGTATATAGACCCGGACAGATTTTTTACAGGATCCAGTCAAAAATTATTTAGTCCAATAATTTCATCAAGACTAAACAACACATTTGCACAAAAATTTAGAAATCAGAAACTACCCACTGACCTTGAGACTGTCCTGTTGCAGCAGTTTCACTTTCTCTTCCAGTCTCCTGGCGATAGATGCGAGCTCCGCATTGCGTCTCTTCAACCTCTTAACCTTCTCCTCAGAGGTCCTCTCGTCCTCTAATTTTCTCTTCTGTTCAGTCACAACAAAAATGTGAATTGCAATACATTAACTTCAATATAAGTATTGGTCACAAATATATATATTGTGTGAAGATGTCAAGCATACTGGTAAAGATATTACATAAAAAGGTTATTAATAAAACAGCAGTTCCTGACTGTATCAATACTAAATTAGTAAAAGAAAAAAAATAGTCCAAAACTACAAAAAAATTGCTAAATAATTACTAACAAATAAAAAAATAATAATACTATATAATTACAAAAAAAATACTAAAAAATTAATACAAAAAATTATCAAAATGTAATCCTACAATTTTCCTCAAGTTCTAAGAGACATGCATAAAGATTAGATGATTAAAACAAAATATAAAAACTAAATGCAGCACTTTCAGTTTCAATTTCTAGAAGGAACTATTGACGACACCCAACTCACCAAAGACTGGTTCTCATGTTTGAATAGTCCCACCCTCTTCTCAAGGGTGTTCACCTGGGTCGTGAGGTCACCTACCCTCCTATGGAGTTGTCTCTCCTTCTCCCGATCCCTGTTTTCGTGCAGTCGTTCATGCTGGAAAGACAGATGACATAAAGTGATGTTTTCATTTGGAAACATTTCCAGCGTGGGTTTTCAATGGCTTGGATTCAAATGTAAATGCATAGCTTGTAATTATTTATAATTACATTTGTAATTGTTAATAGAACTTTGATGACACCGTGTAAAATTGTGTAACTGACCACTGTAATTGACAATGGCAATAGACAGTACCCGGAATGACCAGTGGCGCCCCTGGTGCATAATATAAGACTAATATAAAGGTGAAATCATGTGAGATTTTCGACGGAAGTACATGTAATTCGCACGAATCTTTTGCCATGCGCTGAAACTATCACGTATCTAGGCCAACACATGCGCAATCGCGTTTGAACTTATTCAAGTGTCAGATCTGTTGATTTTTAAGTTCCGATGCTAGCGTTGTGATTTCTCTTTAATACCAGTACGCGTCACTTTTGGTGCGATGTAACCTTTGATGAAACAGTAATTGTTTTGATTCTCTAATTTGTGCATCAGTCAACAGTTGATCCCATGATGCCACCGTCTAGCAATCAAAAACATGATATTTCAGCCCATCACGAATCCGTTTCACTTATGTCCAGATGTCATGTGTAGTGTGCGACTACTTTAAGTGATGTGCAGTCTGTTTAATGAAAAATGCATATTTTTGTTCAAATCATCGAAAGAATTGACGTTAGTCATTAGATAGTGGATATCCAAAATAGTAAACACTGTGCGGGTCAATGCTGATCATGGGCGGGACCTCCATCCTCTCGCCAATCACATGACAAAGTTACGAAATTTCACCAAGGAAGAAAATCGTGAATTTTCAGCATTTCAATTTTCACTTCAGTTAATGCTTGAACAAGCATTAACTAATTTAATAGTTTTTCTGATGATTTCACAAAAAACTACATACAAAAGTTGCACAAATGAGCTAGCATTTTGCAGTGGATACTAGCTAGGTTTGGTTTTTCACAAATTTAATTGGAAATGAGACAAGCAAAAAATGTAATTGATTAAGCACCTTTAAGCAATAATGCATACAAATTCACCTAAAAGTTAATAAAACCCTGTTACAAAATGAGCAGTAGTGGAACAAGTAATGTTTTTTCACTAAACAATGCAGTTGCAGTCAACCTATTAACTATTACAACTAGCCCTTTAGGAAGCATTTAATTGAATTTCTGAAGTGATTTAATCATAATTGTTTTAAGGGTTGTAATTGTAAGTGTCACTGAGTTTTTATGATCTCTGTCTGTAATGAAAGTTTGGAATCAAAGTCAGATTTGACAAAGCACTGGTCATTGTAGGACAGTGAAAGGACAATTTATTTAGCGATTCTTGTAAAAATCACATGGTATTTTTGTGCACATTGTGGAATTGCCATAATAACTGTTAGCATCAAATTGGTTTCCATTGGAATTAATAGTATTTTGCCCCCAGAAACAGAACCAATCAATGGCTCCAGATGTGACAAAAGAATATAAATTCTAGTTTCATGCTAACTGTTCACCAATGGCTAAAAACATTAAGTTTGACTAAACAAACATGGAAGACCTTTTGTTAATTTAGCTGAAAAAAGTGAGTTGGCAAGTGTTATTTAATTATGGTCTGGCACAATACAAACAATTAGAGTTAGCATTGTAACCAAAATCTTCTGTGTAGCTATTTTACATAATTGCACTTTCAACAGTAATAATTAATTTGATTAATAATTATGATTACATTATCAAGATAATATTATTAATTTCAGTTATTGAGGTAATACAATTACTAGTTATTTACACATCTAGATGTGAAATAACACATATGATATAATAAAGTTGTACATATTTTGAAGCTTCTGTTGAAAACCAAAGCCCCAAAAAGATTAATGAGAATGCCATATCATGTTGTCTATATGCTAATCATATGCACATATAAAATAGCAAATGTCTAGTATAGTCAATTCAGCATGCCCCCTGGCCACATACCCCCAAGCCAGCAAAGATCATATATCAGTACCTGGTAATGGAAACAATAACAAAGTAGACATTCATCTACTGCTAACTACAAAGAGGCGTTTATCGCACACTACTCTACCTGAAATTTATCCTTAAAATGTGTGAGCGCTGGCATAAACTGCATGAAAAAATCATTGCTATAGCCACCGGTGGTACAGTACTCCTGGCAGATCGACTTGTGCAGATGTACGCTGAATAATGTTTACTTTGTCTCACTTCCAGTCTCAGTGAATTTGCAGCTAGATGTGCCTGTACCCAAACTTCCTATGAAAAACCAATAATTACCCGTCCACCCAGCGAAAACAGGGTCCAATACCAAGTTAAGTTCCTGCATTCAAGCCCTGAAAATCTGAGCGGGCAATATTATTGGTTAACACAGCAACCGAATGTTTCAACAGTTCAACCTGCCAGGGCTACTGATGTAGCTGACAGTGAGGAAGTATGAAATTGGTGAAATAACTTAGTTTTACACATGCAGTGAAATTGCTCCGTTGTTACCATCGTTGGATCAATTTGACATGTAACATGTTTCGTCATTCTACAACACATTTGACATAACACATTTATATCATAAGAGAAATATAATGCTAACAAAAACTGGACCACTAAATTATGGTGACCATGCTGGACTTGACCTACATATTGGTGCCACTTGTTTTTCTTACATTCTGGGGGCGGGTACTGACTTAAGGCACCAAGAAGGATGTTGACTTTCTTCTTGAAACATTCTCTCTCCCTAATTGTAACAATTTCCAAGAATTGTTGTAAAAAACGATGCCTGAGGAACATTTTAAATGCCTACGATGATAGTTGATCGCCAACTCAAAAATCATAAAGAAATGCAACACAAAGAATCATGAAAGAAAACATCAGTAATACCCAATATTCCTTTGGACTCGAGCCCTGGCAAGTTGCAATTTTAACACCCTCACTGAAACCAAACCTGGTATCTGCACTGTTTTCTCCATGTTTCTCCAGTTCACTCGGCTGTATAAATGAGTACCTGGCTATAGACAGTAGTGGATATGTGAATAGTGTTTGTCTAGTAATTGCAGCATGGCTGAATGCTTCCCAGTGAAGTCTACTTGGTATTGGAATGAACAGGTCGGGGGTGAAGCGCTCTGAAATACCTACAGACTGGATATGGTGCAATATTATATACAAGAACGTATTCTAGTCAAACCTCAGTTTACAGACACCTCGGTAATATGCACAGACACCTTGGTAATATGCACAGACACCTCGGTAATATGCACAGACACCTCGGTAATATGCACAGACACCTCGCCATTATGGTCTGTCCCAAATTATTTCCATAACAGCAAAGTATATAAGACATTAAGTCCCACTACTATGGTCAACTTGACCTCATTATTCAGGTCACTTTGCTTTCGCCCAGTCCTGAGAGTGCCTTTATTAGTGAGGTTCAACTGCACTGCACGTCACCAGAAGAACTTTTTTTTATTTTCTTTTGCAAACAAGAGTTGGATGGCTAACGCCAACTTGAAAGCTAATGGGCTAAGACTATAGACGATCAATGCTTAGACAAAAAGTCAACATTATCACTGCAATAATGAAGATAATGTTGATATGTATGTGTGTATACAGTGCATTATACACACTAGGGCTGCAACGGTTCATTGCGATATATATATATATATATATATATATATATATATATATATATATATATATATGATACTTGATATATTTTACAAGAACTGCAATACGTGTACAATACATGAACATTTTCTTTCCAAGTATCATCTTGTTGGAAAACCTCCTTAGAAACTGTTTTGAGACTACTATTATTAATGGTATTAATGTATAACCGCATGACGTAATCCCGTAACTTGCGTAATAATTCACTGTAGCCAGAGGCTCAACATGAAAATTATAAAATATAGCGCCATATTGTATGATAAAAGTTCACTCGTTAGTCTTAATCATTAACTACGGCTATGTCAGAGTACATCATTAAAATATTGCACTAAATATACATATATATCAAATATATGTATCAATTACTGAGAGCTGGATAAGCAGTTATTAATAAATACATAGACGAATCAACGCGACGACATCACCCGAGATCGACGGGTAGCATTGGCTGGGCACATGTTTGTGGATTGCTCATTGCTGCGTCTTTCAGTCAGAAAAGGGGTTTTCAACTGTGTGCGTGCGTGCGTGCGTGCGTGCGTGCGTGCGTGCGTGCGTGCGTGCATACGTGCATGCATAATGCATGTACATACAACACAGATTTAGCTAATGGCTAGTAGGTATATTTAGTTAACAGTATTATATTATTTGTAATCATCAGACAGCAGTT
Organism: Lamellibrachia columna; assembly: GCA_963662155.1. NCBI lineage: Eukaryota > Metazoa > Annelida > Polychaeta > Sabellida > Siboglinidae > Lamellibrachia > Lamellibrachia columna. Next base: position 17,502,226 of record OY759269.1, read on the forward strand.
CACAGCACTGCTCATAGTTTTAATGTAATTTCACAACGGATGTTTCATCATATATGCCCTAGTCAAGGGTCTTGACATTTTAGTTACTGCAATTTGTTCATGAAAAGTATGTTTTCAGTAGACAAGCTGAGCTGTAAAATGTGCACCGAATAAATGTGTTCTGTTAAACTTCTGTATTGTTATGTATCGCGATACGTATCATATTGTGACACAAATATCGCTAATTGTTTTAGCCATGTATTGTATTGTGGCTTAGTGTATCATTGTAGCCCTAATGCACACACATAATATATATATATATATATATATATATATATATATATATAATATATATAATTATTTCAGTACAAATGTACAAATCAAATTGTACAAATAAAACCTAGTTATTGAAGTGTTATTGATAATAACATGGAGGTAGTTTTCCAGGTCAAAACATGACCTGTATAATATAATATATCCAGCCCTCCAGCTATGAAATTAAGTGGCAGTTAACTGTTCTTCTACAATGTTAGGAAGTCACAACTATATCCTATCAAATATGCTGTATACAAATTGCCCAAGTGCCAAATGTATAAGTGTTGATCTATATCACTTAATTATGCCTCTGTGAATCAGGCATGAAGAGGAGATAGTAATTCAATCGCAAAAGAAAACAGTTGCAGCATTGTAATGACACATCTAGATCACACCAGATGCAGGTGAAGGTAGCTCCATAGTTGACGGAATCAAGAGACTTGTTGACCTTTGGTTCACATAATAATTACAGTCAAAAATATTGCTAGATCTGTCAAATTTGGGGCAAACAAAACTGTAATTTCTGTATGTATTGTACGACATTATTGACAGCTTCTTTAAAGGTATATGCCATAATTTTTTTTTAAATCATGCTACATAGAGTAAACTATATCTACTGTAACATCTTGACCTCCCAAATGCGTTTCAATGAATCACAAGTCAGTAATCTGTTTACGTGAATATCGACCGCACCGTTGAGTACATTTACAAACAGCTGCTGACAATTTCCAATATTTGTGGACAAAGTCTGTCGGGGTCAGGCATTCAGAGATCACATGATAGGCACATCATAAAAAAATATTCATCTAGAGTCTGAAGAAAGTCTGATCACTGTATGAGGAATCAAATTATTGGATCTTAGGATTAGAACAAACCTAGCGTATTCTAAGGTAAGCAGTGGCGTATTACCCCATGTATGCCAATGGGGAGGCCAGAGGGGGAGGCCAGAGGGGGAGGCCAGAGGGGGAGGCCAGAGGGGGAGGCCAGAGGGGGAGGCCAAAGGGGGAGGCCAGAGGGGGAGGCCAGAGGGGGGAGGCCAGAGGATGAGATCAAGGGTTTACCATGCTACCATAACAGGTAGCATATAAAGGTACAAAGTGTCGTCGTTTTTTTACCATGCTGCCGTTAACAGGTTACATAAAAAAAGTTAAAATGTAAGCCAATGTAAGCCTAGGGGGGGGCATCGTACAATGTCGCACCCCCCACACGCCACTATAGGTATTAGAATTAGTGCAATGCAAATGGACAAATAAACTTCAAGTGTCGTGTCTACATGAAATGTGAAACCTTACTCTTTGTCAGATCTGCTTCCAAAATGTATTCCAACTTTTTAGTAAATGTACTGTAATCAGGTAACTTTTAATAAGCACACCTTTCAGGTATTAACACAGGCAACAAATCCAAACGTTGTAAACAAACGTGTGACTAAGTCACAGATCTCTTACTGCCACTGACCAACATGGTCAATTACCTGTGGTCATCACGGTTACCTTGTGTGCCTCTGCTGCCCTACAAGGTAAGCTGGTGGGAGTCCTGTACTCCCTGTAGGGTCACCAAACAGGGTTGGCTAAGGGGTAAAGACAGACCCTTATTCAGGAACCTGTTGCCCCGTTATTGCAACAGGTTTTTGGAAAATCATAATGGGTTTTCTTTCTTTTTTTCAAATAATGGGATTTTTGTTTTTCAAATTACAGGATTTGTCTGTGTTTTGAAAGTAATATAATATTATGTACATTTATGATGGTATAATTTCTTCACAGATTTTGACGGTAATATTTATAAATGCATATATCTCGAACATTTATTTGGACACTTAACCATTTAACCCTTGATGCATGTGTAACTAGTAATTTTTTGCATAACTGGTAAATAAAAAATTATAACTGGTAAATTTCACAATCCTGGCTAAGGGCCTGGGTAGAGAACACACTAAAATTGATCTTCCAGTGGTTTTCAAGATCGTGGGTTGGGGGCAGGTCAACAACCCCACCTCGTAACAAAATATTTACAGAAACTCACACAAGTAACCCTGCTAAAGGAACTGGGGAGATGTGCAAGCCTTATGCGCCACACCTGGGCACGAAGATGGTGGGCAAATACTAACTCAGTCAGACACACAAACAGCACAGGGGTAATTACCCACCCCTTCATGTGCAACACAGCCAAATCCTACTACACCCCTTTTGGTCATGAATACTACTCAATACCAAGGTATGAAAAACACCCTCACTTACTCTAGTACAAGTACCCTCGGATGACCTCGTTCTTGACCAGAGGGGTTTCTGTTCCACTCTAGTCACTGAGTGCTCAGGAGAGATGCCCCAACCGCTGACCTGGAGACTCGGACGTCGTTCCCTCTCCCGTTTGACCTGCATGTTTACTCCCCCCTCCCACTTCCTCAAATCTTAGCCGCCATCACGCAAAGTGACCGAATGGGGTGGTCGGCCTTATAAATAGCCCGGTCGTGTACGACGCTGTATGCACACAAATGCCTGCATTCCTCCAAGCTGGTGATGTCATTCGGAATCAGTGAAGTGTGACCAAGGTAGCAGTTCACTCGTTAAATGCACAGACCTAGTTCCCCCCAGGCCTTGTAACGCGAGGTAAGTAAATTGTGGCAGCATTTTATCCTTTTAACATTCTACCTTTGGACACTAAAATATGTCATTAAGAGACAGTATTTGTGCCAGCTGATTCACAGTGTTTGCAGGTCCTGATTTAGTTCACACCGACACCAAACATCAACAACATGACTTTTTAGTGCTGGAGAAGAGAAGTCATAGTTTGTGGATGACCAGTTGCAAATAAGGTTTTTTACACATGGTGCCTAATTAATTATTTTCCATGGATCATTTATTAATGGCAAGTTTATCTTGCCATTTGGCTTCACCCTACCATCAGACCACCTGGAGGGCAACATACAAACCAACCGGCTACCGTATTGTAACAAATATAAGAAAACACCCAATTGAAAACCTGAGGATTCCATTCTAGAGACTGCCTCATGACATTGGTCATTTCTAGAGTGCTATGTCCTATCCGTGTCCACTTCCCTTTTTAATCTCCTCCCTGACGTTGTGTTGGTCAGTCCTCTTCATGAGGTCTCTGTTGGCTATCTTGTTTTGCATTTTAATTTGAGGAAGTATCTGAGACATTTGTTTACGAATGTTTGGGATTTTATTTCCACTAACAACTGAGAATTGCATTATATACGGTTAAGCTGTTCCAAACACACTTGATCTGACAAAGGGCGTGTCATAATTCTCTAAGCAGTAAACTCAGTTTACAAATCTGCCATACAATGATCATTTGTCTGTAAATAACAATGACACCAACGCATATTGATCAGAACCGCCAATTGATATAAATACGGTTCAGTTATTTGGCACACTTAGTATTAAGCAGCAGTGCTGATAACAACTGAAGTTTATTATCTTATGATCCTTATATTTATATATATATATATATGACCCATGAGTATGAAGCAGTGCAGGTATTTCATAATTGTTTTGGTAATACTTCAAGGCCACGCAGATGATATCATGAGAATTCAATAAACTGATTAGTGCCAAGAGAATAGAAAGCCATTGCTAACAGAATTAGGGGGCAATTACTTTGTTCAGTGTTCTAACCAATATGCTACTGACCTACTGTTCCCCATAAATTATATGTAATATTATATATTAATTATATGTAAACCTTGCCAAGACATGAAATGTTCACATCGTTGAATGTGCCTCAAATCATCAGTTCACTTCATAACAAATTAGTATTCAAAGTAGTTGTACGAAACTCACCATGTAGTCGTCTCCATTTGCAGATATATCAAGATGGAATGTTAGGTTATCGTCCACATCACTGCCAGATGGCGACACAGGAGAACGTTCAACGTTCGACAAACGACATTCAAGTTGGATCTTCTCCTCAGCCATTTGTTCAGCCAAGGCAACCATATCTCTGATCTCCTGCTCTTTCTGATGGAGCGCAACATCGTATTTCTGCTCCAAATTCTCTTCTATCTCTTGTCCTTTCTCAATGATAATCCGTTTTATTTCATCTGCATGTTTTCGCTTCAATTCCTCGACATCAAAATTTCCACCATCGACATTTGAACTTTCCAACAATTTATTTGCTTCTTTCAACTGTTTATTCTCGCGCTGCAGTCGAACGACAAGTGCCGAACTTGTGCTGCTGGGACTGGCCACCAGGTTGCGCTGTTCACTTAGTGCTTTTTTTTGCAGTTCGAGTGCGACCTTCACAGCATCGTCTTTCTCCCTGGTGACCTCAGCTTTCAGCTGAGATACCAGTTCTTCATTGTGTTTGTTCAGAACGCGGATTTCCTGGTCGCGTTCCTTGTAGAGCGAGTCTCGTAACTTATGCAGCTCATTGTCCTTCTGTTCGGCCAGACGATCCTTCAGACTTGCCAACACATACTCTTTCTCCTTCTCGGAAGATTCACGCACCTGTCGCAGTTCGCTCACCTTCAACACAAAAATTATATCTCCATCACTTGTTTGTACAATTTAAAAAAAAAATTGTTTTATCATACAGTCATATCATAATATATAAGTACTATTTAATCTAGAAATTAGTACTTAGAACATCTTGACATAATTTGGTTATGTCAAGGAGGGAGACTTTTTAGGGAGCCTGGTAACAAGGGCGTATTATTGGATAAATGCAAATAACAAGAAAACATCTTGACAATAGTTGTTAACCATTTATTTACCTCTCATGTCACATTTCCAGATTTTTTTTACCAAAAAAGAACGTGAAAAGCAATTAAATAAACAAATCTGCCAAACAAGGAATTTGTGTCTGTCAATGTCATTAGTAATGGCGCCTTTACATATTTATCAGAACTGCCAATTGTATGACCAGTCAACTTATTTGGCACACTTGGTATTATATTGTTTATAACAATAATGCTTTTCATGTTATTTTAAATCACTATGTATATATGAAAAGTTTTAGTGCTATCTCAGTTTACAACTTTGCAGTTTACGTATGAAGAAGAAGACTAAACCGGACAAACCTTATCACGATGTGCCTGCTTATTTTTTGCCCGTTCTGCTTCAAGATCTGATTTCAATTTTGCGATATGTTGTCGCATTTCATCTACGGTCCGACGATTCGCATCAAGAGGATTACTTGATGTTCGCAGGCTAATCATCTTCGTTGACACGTGTGTGGTCGCACTTCCATTCACTGTGTTCTCCATCGTATTGTTTGGTAAAGGCATAATGTGTATAAATTCTAAGATATGTATCAATATTTGTACAAATGTATATAAAAGTAAAAAATTCTATGTCACTATGTCTATGATGTAAACATTATGACAATTTATGTTTACCTGGAAGCTCACAATTAATTGTTTGTATTGAACATATAATAAATGAGCACTTATAAAAACACTGTATTTGTATACCATCTGTATAATATAGCACCATGAAAACTATCACGTCTTGTTTTTTTTTTTAATTAATACTGATAGTACTAGCCCACTGTATCATGGAATAAGTTTGAGTTCCTTGATATTGCCTGTATTTTGCTGATGCACCACTTTAAAGTTGAATCACTGCCCACACGTGTTGTGTTGCTCAATACTTGCAGCTGCAAGTAGGGAAGCGTGGTATCGGAATGACTTAGATTCGAAGACGTAATTTGTCGTAAACATGTTGGAACATGTCAGAAATACGTTATAAAGAGCAGTTTTAGGCTGAATTGGCACACACATCCTTCAGAAGTACACATCCACTGTTAATGGTCACATGCCTACTGTCGCACAGTTGTCGCATCCAAAAATTGCAATCCGCGAACTTATTTGTCCGTGTGAAAAGTTTCCATGTTACTGTCAGCGTCAGCGGCCATGACATGTTAGTTTGAGAGATTCAAGCTTGTCAATGCCGAGTTTCCACGGTCTTCAGAAGCGTCTGTAAAGGCCAACAACCGATGAAGCGCTTGATCATCAGTATATCCAATATACACGACGACTTGTCTGTACAATAAGGCACTGTTGGTGATATATTCCGTTTGGACACTACCCGAAAACTATTCCGGGCACCTGCTACGCGCCATTTTGACACTTCGAAAACTTTGTGTACATGGTTTCGAATCACATGACCGATAACAGCCAATCGGCGGCGGCGTGTCACCGAGATCGTCACATCATAACAAATACAGCACGTGGCGCGGATTACAACAGATGCTACACTTTGTAATCAATAATTATAGCGCACAGCTTTAATCAGGCTAGTTAAATTATCATGCACGAATGAGTTCATGTCAGTCTAGGCTGACGAGATTGCAGGACACGCATATGCCATTTAAATTCCTTAGCAGAATATAAAATATATAGCTAGGATATTTTAATTAAAGTATACAAGTTTAATTTGACCACTACTTATAGCCTATTCTAGTGAGCATAGGGTTTAATTGTTAATATGTCCTACTACAATTCACCCGGCGCCGCCTAATTAGTTAATATACCATGTCTTTTAGCAGACCTGGGGCTGAGTACACTTTCATGAGTAAATTAAGAGTATATATACCAGTACGTACATTAATTGGTGATGGCCGAGACATAGTAATAATAACGTATTATAAAAATAAACATTGTGAATTAATTTATATAATACAGGAAGAATTGACTATGCATGCAATGGCAGTTGATCAGACTTTTTATGAGGAAAACTGTAAACAAAACTATGTTTGGGACCAAACTGGAGGTTGCATTCCATTCAAAGGTGTGATTCGCATTCACACGCAAATGTTCAGGGTATGCATTCAAATATGGGTTAAAATCATGGTTATTGCAACAGAATTGACATAATAAAAGTTTTTTAATTGTCCTGTATTAGAAAACATATATATAACTCAGCTGAGATGCATGCACGAACATAAATTTTATTTATATGCAGGTAATACTATTTGCTACCATACTTTTTGAAATTATCATTGTAGTTGTTAATGATTTGATAAAATAAGAGATAAAATAAATTTTACAATATCATATTGAAAAAGTACTCAGAAGTACTCATAAAATCTGAATACATTGAAGTACCATAATTTCTACGAGAACGAGTATTTCAAAAATGCACTCGAGTACACCAGTACCGAGTACTTCGGCCCCCAGATCTGTCTTTTGACAATGACAAAGGTTGTCCGTTCATATTATGATGAAGTGCAGTAGCGTATTTAGGGGGTGGGGCATTGGGCCACATGCCCCCTTGGCTTAAATTATTGATTTATTTTTCTTCTCTCTTCTTCTTGATCTGCCTCTTCTCCACCTCACTATATCTATAGATTTGATAAAATAAGAGATAAAATAAATTTTACAATATCATATTGAAAAAGTACTCAGAAGTACTCATAAAATCTGAATACATTGAAGTACCATAATTTCTACGAGAACGAGTATTTCAAAAATGCACTCGAGTACACCAGTACCGAGTACTTCGGCCCCCAGATCTGTCTTTTAGTATCCATTGTTTTCTTCCCAGCGACCCCAAAGCTGAATCAATGACAAAGGTTGTCCGTTCATATTATGATGAAGTGCAGTAGCGTATTTAGGGGGTGGGGCATTGGGCCACATGCCCCCTTGGCTTAAATTATTGATTTATTTTTCTTCTCTCTTCTTCTTGATCTGCCTCTTCTCCACCTCACTATATCTATAGGCGGTTTGTGTGTGTGTGTGTGTATGTGGGTGCATGCGTGCCCATGTCTAATGAACAATCCCAATGTAGGAGTAAAAATGTTCTTTAACCATGTTTTCCATTTTCTTTTTTATTTATGGACAAGTTTTTTTCTCATTTTCCCAGATTACTGTGTCTAACATACATTAATTGTAGCATTAAGCATAGGAATTTCGTTTTTTTAAGGGGGGCATTCGGGCATAACTACACGCATCCTTTAAAAATGGTTCAGCATTTGGTCTCTTATAACCTTACTTTTTGTATATTTTTTGTGAAATACAGAACCCATATAATGAAACCAATGTAAAACAGTACAATTTAGAGATTTAATCTTGTTCTTTGTTAATGTAAACACTTCCAAAGATATATCAACACTTGACTACATGTGAACTCATCGTTGAACAGTTTATTCACATTCAGTGTTGTCATAATCAATAATGAATATGCTTCTTAAATGTTACAAGTTTGGCAGATGTATTTACACAAACATAAAACATATTAGTATACCCTCCCAACACATTGGTCCACCCCTTTCATTTTATAGCAACTCCACGATAAACAAAACCACACAATCCATTCACCGCATTACACAAATGTTTACATTCATACTTTGTTTAGTATTGTTTTACCAACATCCTGTAGGCGTGACAAAGGGATGTTCAATCTGTAATACTGCTTGCACACTTGTAGAGTTCATCACCTCCTTTTTATAGTACACACACATATATATTACTTTTGCACCTTAAAAAAACTTATGTAATCAACACAAAGCACCTCTTGATATCCATAACACAAATGCTTATTTTGACCAAACAAAACAGATTTTAATATCTCTTGTACATGTAGTCAATAAAAAAATTGCATTAAGGCAAAACAAATTCAACCAAGCGTGACAGTAAATTGTAGGCAGTACTAACAATGTGATGATTTCTTTGTCCACTGAGAAAGAAAATGAGATAAGGTCTGAATGATCTGACTTTGGTTGTACTGTCTGTTACAGTAACTTAGTATATGTTTTTGATGCAAATGCTTGATTATATTGTTCTTCTTCACAATGTTTCAATAACAGAGTAGACATCGTGTATATGCTATAATGTTGACAGCTTCCTGATTACCAGATTCAGGCTGACATACTAATAACAGACAAATATGATTTTAATAGTCAATTTAAGGGGTAAAGATTAACAGTATCAAGTCAATAATTCCAACAAAATCAATTCCAACAAAATCAATTCCAATTCCAACAAAATCAATTCCAATTGACTTTCGAAAATCAATTCCAATTCCAATTCTGGAATGGAATTGACCCTGTGTCTGTTAGAATTAGTGCGAAAAATAGTTGTATAGCGTATCGCCATTTATTACACTGCTTGGTTTCATTGTTTAAGAATTTTAGTCCTGCTGACCCTGAGAAATAAGACAACACTATTACTATAATAGCCTAGATGTGTTGTTGGCAAGGCACCATCAGGATGTGCCTTTTGGCCAAGAACCATCAGGATGTCCACCAGAAGCCATCCTGATGCCCTTATATACAAATAAAGCCATCATGATGTTTGTATTGGCCCGGGGCCATCAGGATGTTTGTGTTAGCCTGGGGCCAACAGGATAAAGCTATTAGGTGTCCGTGTTGGCCGGGGGGCCATCGTGTCAAAGCCATCGGAATGTTCATGTTGACCCGGGGCCATCAGGAAGTTTGTGCTGGCCCAGGGCCATCAGGAAGTTCATGTTGAACTGGGGCCATCAGAATGAAGCCATCATGGTGTTCGTGTTGGCCCGTCAGGATGTTCATTCTGTCCAACAGGATTTTCGTATTGGTCGAGGGCCATCAGGATTGTTCGTCGGCCTTGCCACGCTGACTCAGGTGTTTGACAACGTCCACCCAGTTCCAACCACGCACCAGCTCCTGGGTGTTCATGTTTCCCATCCGGTCGTACAACTTCCGCTTCTGCTGTTTACTCAGTTGCTCCTTCTTTGGTTTGCCAGCCCTCCCCTCGTCCCCGGCAAGCTTCACGTCAACGGGGGCCGTTTCTGAATGGGAGGCCTACAATGGGGAATTCAGCTACAATCACCCTTGAATCACAAATGGTTTATGCATAAATCAGTTACTGTTGGAAACCCTGAACATTATTATGTAAATTAGTATTATGTAAAACCCCCATTTTTTTCAGAGAAAAAATACTTTTTTTAACCACAGAAGTTTGAGAATTTTTTTTAAAAGTTTTTGCTGGTGTTGAATGGTGTAATTGCATAAAAAAATTGGATCATCTAAGGCCAGTAGCTACTGATATATAATGGAAGGATAGTTCAATCCAAAATGTGACTTTACCGTGGGAAAATGTTGCAAAGAAATTAAGAAAACGGATATCAAAGATTGAATAACAGGGTTTATTACTTCAGTAATTTCTGACATTGACATTGATATTAGTGGTATCAAGAACAGGAAATATTATGTTACTCACCGACAGACATTCTGTTAATTTATGATTCGAAACACTATTGCCCCAGTTCAGTGAGCATTGTAAATACCCAACAATTATGGAATTTTAAAAATCAAAATCAAATTGAGGGGCCGCTTTAAGGAGAGACATACACTGAACGATCTAAATTAGTGTATCCCAAATAATTTTTGTAGTGTATGTGGAGAATTTTACATTGGATTTTGTGGTGCGGCAGTCCAGGAGTTAGTTCAATAACAATATCGTAAATTATATTGCTTCAAAAATATTAATTAAGGTGCTTCAAAAAACAATTACAATGCACACAAAAAAATCAATTACAATGTTTCACCAAGGGTCAATTACAATAGTTCATAGGTTGCGTAGAACTGCATTGTTTTATAAAAAGAAGATTACATGTGCCATTGCTGCTCATTTTAAACAGTTTTTTCTAGCTTATAAGTGAATTTATGCATTCCTGCTGCCAGGGCTGGGCTAAATTGTAATTGACAATTACAAAGCCTAATATAAGTTGTTACACTGCATATTATCCACTGCCTATTTCAGTAATGTTTATATGTGCTATGGGTGAAAAATGGCTTTTCAGCACTCAATCGATCCGAACCCTCTGTCGCACAACTCTACCATGCCCACCTGTGTCACCTCCTGTTGGTCAGCGGTCAGCTCATCTGCATTCTCCTTCACATACTCAAACAGCGTGTATGTCATGGCTGACCCCAGCAGTTGACTGGCCTGAAACCACAGCAACATAAAAGTTTGTTGATTGGAAACCATAGCAACTAAATAACTTGTTGACTATAGCAACATGTTTGTTACATGCAAACAATTAGCAACATTCAAGAAGACACAAGTTCTACAAATGACAGTCTTCAACAGACCTTTCCCTTTATACCACCATACTACCTGGTGGACTAAAATGGAACGTAAAGATTCAGGTCAATGAGCCAGAGGCATATACATTAAGCATTGGGATGTTCTTGGAGTTACCCGAACCTGTAAGTTCCATCATAATCAGAGCTGGTAAGTAATGAAGTAGATCTACTTCGTTACTTTACTTGAGTAGTTTTGTTACTTTCTACTTGTCACAAAGTAGATTTTTATGGATCTACTTATACTTGTAAAGTAGTAGAATTACGTGTTACTTTTGTAAACGTAACGAAGTACTGACATTTATTTTTTTCCTGCTGCATAATTGTTCTGCTGCATACAGAAACGGCACAACCATTATGCGCTGAATCACCACGCATAAATCCGTAATCTCATTCACCAATTCAAAACTGACCGCGGAGCAGGATCGCTGACCTGTATAAATCGAGTGTAGCTGATAGTCGCCAGCCATTTCTCTTTTGACTTTCCGTTTGCATGACCTGTTTTTCTACACTTTGTTTCATTTGCGAGAGCGTTCTATACAATAGTCATGATGGCACAGTGGCCTTATTTGTTGTCGGTATTTCGCGTAAAGTCTGCACTGCGTGCGTGCATCGGGGATACAGAGTTTGAGCAGCAGTTGCTGCTCAAGCTAAATAAAGTTTCAAGCTGAACAAAGCGTTTGTGTAACCTGGTGTGCCTTGCAATCTTTTGCTGTCTTACCAGTGTGCGGAAGTGTGTGTTTGTCTGCACATGTTAAACTTAAAAAGTACTATTTTCGTTCTTATGCTTGTGGGCTCGTGAGTTGTGGCCTATTTTTGTTTCTACTTCAAGTAGAAATTTTTACTTTCTACTTTTACTCAAGTAGATTTGTTTGGGGTACTTTTACTTCTACTTGAGTAGATTTTTCATGATCTACTTCTACTTTTACTCAAGTAGAAAAATGGTCTACTTGTTACAGCCCTGACCATAGTACACCAGTTGGTGTTGGTAAAAAGCAAATGGTCTATTGGCAGTTATGACAACAGAGTCAGTAACAAAGCACTTTCCCTCTCCATTATTGGACGAATTCTGTGGAACGAACTAAAATTTGTGATGATTTTTGAGAAAGTATTTAAAGGCTGACCATTTTATTCACACACAACGTCCATTTTGTAAAGGTCGACAACTGAATGCTAACTATTTGGTAATCGATTCAACAAAATTATTTCAACTTAAATTGGGGACAAGTGCAAAGTCTGCTAATGCATGTGAGTTTCTGTCGGCGCTTTGGTATGTAGGATTAATAGGTCATATACAATATATAATAAGCAGATTAAATTTACAAAATCGCTTTGTTCAGTTTTCGCCACAGCCAAAGAGCTCAATAGTCCCAAGAACAAAGATAATATCAAAGTACTCTTTAAATGTTTTAAAAATTGACCTACTGCTTCATTTTAACTAAATGTAACCTGAATGTGAAAAACTAAGACACCCACCTCGTCCTTCAGACGATTTACTATGTTGCTTTTCACACCTGACGATCTACGAAAGAAAGTCAAAATTTATTACATATTTATTACACCTGCATGCCCGTTGCGTGAATGTGCATGCTCACACTGCACCTGTACATTAACCCATTAAACCCAAGAATGCAAACAACTCGTCTACAGTATATGTAGTAGTATACAAAATATACTTAATACACAGCTGTGTTGCTAGGGAATACTGAACAAGTGAAAACGCTGCATGCCTTATTTATGAAAAATACAATTGAGTCAGCTTTCTTTTTATATAACATTGTATTTTAACAATATCAAGTTAATATTCATCTCAGTTCAGGCTGAATATATTTTAAGCAAAATCAAGGTGAACGTGACCAATTTCAATTTGATCTGCCATCAGACTTCTCTGGACCTAAATTTTCTTTTCCATAGGTTTCGTATATTTGCCAACCCGTGTCCATTTTCTTGGTTTCTAGCACGAGGTGTGTTGTTGCACTCACACATTACTCACATGTGTTTGTTGTAGAACGCATCTAGGTGGATGTCTGGCAGTTCGTCTGGGTAGCCTTCTCCCCATGTTACCTGGACCACGAATGACTTGTGATGTTGGTCTTCTCCCACCTGGTGGTACAATGAGTTATTAAATGTCACAACAATTTTGAGTTACATCGACCTGTGGATACACATTTGCTAACATTTCACAATCCCTCCTATTGGCACAATAACTGTGTCAATTCATATACCTCAAACAAACTCTTAATTAAGCCCCCTGGACCGGGTCACTGGAAATAAAAAAATTGTTTTAGTTGTTTGGGTAAAAAATCTTATAATATGGTTGTCTGATGTACCATATATGCATGTTGAAAAACATACAGACTTTCAGCATTACACAATAAGATAGAAAAATGGTCTCTAGGATATATTATAAATGCAGCATTGGGAAGGCGGATTTTCTTTCAAGGATGCAAACTATTGCTTAACAATACCTTGGCTGTGATACTTGCTGCATACCTTGTACTGGAAGTCCTGCTTTGAGATTTCCTTGAAGGCTGAATCACCATCGTAGATTGATTGCAGTACCTCCAGCTCTTCCTGAAATGACAGGTACAGGAAGAGGTCACCAACAGACATGACTGCACTTGCATCAATGGTGTTCGACCATATTATTTTCAGGCTCAGCTATTGTCAAACGCACATCATATCACAAGCATCCCTTACAAAACAGACATATTTTATGTTGTCATTTGTCAGACTTTGCAATGATGTTAGTTGTAAGAAACAAATAACAAATTATAAATGCAAGTTTATAGTATTACTAGATTTCCAATTATTATCTTCACTGCAACAAATGTATTTAGGCCTGCATATTAACATTTAATTATAACTAATTCTTACAATCTGTCCTATAAAATATAGACTCAGTAAAGCACTGTATGATTTAAAATGTCAGATGCTCAGAGGTTTCCTGCCATGTGATGCACGTGCAATTGAGATCACATCACATTGCGCAAAATTAACTCATCTAAATGTTTCTGATGTCAAAATGAAAAACAATCGGCCAATAACCACATTTTTGACAATGCTACATCAAAAACATATTTTAGGATTTTTAGCCCCTCAAAACTTCAACTACACAACATATTCACCAGTTGGGCATCTTCATTACTCATTTTTATGGCACTCTCTGTATGCTGTGGCAGTCTTTATGTCTCTGCTCAATCTACAACAAACATCATAGAGTGAAACTATATAGATTTAACAAGATTTAACAAGATTTGCCATCCAAGCCAAAGGCCCAGATGGCAAGTGGACAAGGAAGCCATTGGCTTATCGAGAGTCCAACAATGTTCATCTACTTATAGCCCGCCCTCCTGAGATATGTGTCAACCTTGTTTTTAAACATATTCACGCTGCTAGCAGTTACACAATCTGTTGACAATTTGTTCCATTCATTTATTGTCCTCTGTGAGAACGAGTGCTTCCTGATGTCCAATCTACATTGATCCTTTACTAATTTTACCTCATGTCCTCTAGTTCTGCTATCCTTCTTGAGTGAGAAAAACATATTTCTATCAATATTTTCATACCCATTCAATATCTTAAAAACTTCAATCTGATCACCTCTTAACCTCCTTGTCTCTAGAGTTGTTAAACCACATTCTTTCAGGCGTTCTTCATAACTAAGGTCTCTCAGTTCTGGAATCATTTTAGTTGCTCTCCTTTGTATGCGTTCAAGCGTATCTATATCCTTCTTACGATATGGTCTCCATGCTTGTATACAGTATTCTAAATGAGGTCTAACTATTGCTTTATAAAGAGGTATAATTAACTTTTTTCCCTTGTATGTTATGTTTCTTCTAATCAATCCAAGAATTTGATTACCCTTTGAAGCTGCAATACCACACTGCTCTGAAACTTTCATATCAGCGCTTATTGTAACTCCTAAGTCCTTTTCTTTTACAGTAGTACCCAGAACAGTATCTCCCATTCTATAGTTTACATTCAAGTTCCTATGTCCTGTATGTAGGCATTTACATTTCCCAAAATTGAACAACATCTGCCATTTCTCAGACCATTTCACTAATCTGTCTAGATCGTTTTGTAAATGTTGTTTATCACCATCAGTATTAACCTTTCTAAACAGTTTTGTGTCATCCGCAAATTTCAGTACGTTACTTGTTATACTGTCGTCCAAGTCATTGATATAAATTAAGAATAATATAGGTCCTAATACTGATCCTTGAGGTACCCCACTCAAAACCGATTTCCAATTTGAAACTTCTCCATCTACTACAACTCGTTGTCTTCTGTCAGTCAGCCATTGTTCTATCCAGTCAGTTATGCTATCCCCGATACCATGGGCTTTTAATTTAAGTAGTAATCTTTGATGTGGCACTTTGTCAAAAGCTTTCTGAAAATCTAAGTAGATAATATCTACTGGCGATCCCACGTCTATCCACTTAGTGATTTCTTCCAAAAAACATAACATATTTGTTAAGCATGACCTCGCTTTAAGGAATCCATGTTGAGATGAATTTAATAATTTATGCTTAACGAGGAAGTCCACCATATGGTCTTTAATTAACCTTTCTAATAATTTACAAATCACTGACGTTAAACTCACTGGTCTGTAATTCTCTGACTTATTTCTCGAACCCTTTTTAAATAATGGTATGATGTTTGCTTCTTTCCATTAGTATATAGTGCAACAGTCTTAAAGTGAACTGGGTGTGTGGAAAGAATGGAAAGTGAATGGCTAAGGAAGAGAGCGGGTGAGTTCAGAGTAGAGGGTAGAAGAACTTACTTTTTTAGATGGGAGCACAGCGTAAAGGGGGATTTGGCAGAACTGGGCCAGGAAGACGAGAAATGTGTGGTGGATATGGCAAGAAACGTAATTAGTTAATATAGATCATCAAGGACCAGAATGGATGCCAGCACCACCAAGGACTTCCAAGTTCAGCCTTCAGTGCTTCAGGGACGAAGAGAAGAGCACCACCACCACTCCACTGTATCAGGCAACACGTCAACAATACTACTACTAGTACTAGTTATGCCTGAGGCTGAGAAACAATACAATTAAAACTAATAAGTTAGCATATACACTAACTTTCCCAACTAGGAGGTAGTGGCAGATATCCTAAATTGTAACATTTCTTTCTCGTGACTTTATCTCTCAATAAAACATAGCAGGGCACGCCCACGCAAAGATGGAAATGTTTAACATCCTCCAATATCGCTCAAACAAATAAAACAGTTCATTCTCCTGACGAAGAGATGCACGTTTGATCAGACTTTAACGGCCACTGCATATTTCACGAAATCACGCTGCGGGAAACGTTATTAACCTACCATAAAATCTTTAGTAAACACTTCCACAAAAGCCATATTTATTTCCCCATTACTACAAAACGTTTCACATGGACCAAGAACCCGCTGTGTAACCTCACTATAGTAGACTCCGTCAGGTGCCGCCACCATATCTAGCTGGATCCCATTCGTGCAGGTAGGCTCTAATGTCGTCTCTGTGGTAATTGGATGTGAATGTGATTACGCGATCTGCACACAAGCCAACTAATTTTTTAAGCCTCTCATTGACATTTGGAACATAACATTGATTACTTTTAAAACATTGTATGTATTCACAGTCAACGGTGCATTGGTTAGCTATGTGCCTGAGAAATATTCATTGCAGGTGTTTGCAACGACTGGTGATCAGAGGTTTTGGTATCAGCATAGGTCTCTAGGAAAAATAAGCAAAATCGTATTTTTTTTCTCGTTTTCAGCTGCAGCCGCCAGATATACAATTACATATTATACATATGCCATATAAGAAACATTTCCGATGACTCCAACATGGTTGCTATCACACGATGATGTCACCGCATTTGATTGGTTAACGTATTGAACTGTTTCAAACAGTCGCAGTGACGTCACCACGTTTTACGTCGCCTGCCACGTGACCTCGGGGGATAGCGTCAGAACGTCGCAAACATGCACGCCAATGTGGGATACTCGTTTGAGTCGGGTTATTTTTAACGCAGTAGTTGAAGACTACCAGATGAACCAACTGAAAGTACATAATCGTAGGAAGAGCATACGCTCTGGACTTCATCCTCCTCCACCCCCTCCACCTCCTTATTCTTCTTCTTTTACTCCACCTAGCATCATCGTACTGAGGATACAAGCGACCTGCTGGGCGAACAGGAAATATTTAACTAATATATAAACTGCAATAATACCTTTGTTAAAACAAGTAACGCGAAAGAAAGTCAAATATGGGCAGAACATTTATTTTTTTACTCTGCAATCTGGGCTAATGCATTATCTGGGTTTTGTTCTTAAATGCATTTATGCAGTAGCTAATAGCTATGCTGTACGATTATAACATAAACTAATATGGTAGGGTGGGGCAAGGAGCACACGTGGGGTAAGACGCGCTCCTCGTATATTTCCAACATTATACGCGTTTGCTGTCTGTCTTTGGTGGGTGAATGCAGTGCTGCTACCTAGTGTCTATTATGCCAAAAACTTTTACAAAACAGTTGCCAGACAACATAGTTGTTAATTATATACCAAATACAATGGCCTTTGCTTATAGGTTCATTATGGGCCAGAATGTAAGACACATATTATGTCCAAATATAACATGACCCACCATGAACTGTTGTATATGCCTATGAGTGCTATTAAGCATAAATGTAAATATTATGTGGAATATCAGTGTAAATGCTACATACTATGACAATGCAAAAATTATTTGTGAATTGGTGGAAATGAAAGATTGTAACAATGCGCTGTCTTAAATAAGGAAGAATGTAATGCTATTATTTTTTTCTCAGCACAATATAATTTGTTTTCTAGCTGCTATTTCTAACTTATAATTTGTTTAACATGTACATGTTTGTGGATCTTGAATCCGAATAAAGATGATAATAATAATAATTCGGGGTACATTACTTAATTAATAAGAGCATATTACGCAATACGCTTTATCCTCTGTTAAAAAGGTACCACACCGTAAACACTACATCCATTTAAGTTCTTATTGTTTCCTAATAAACTAGAATTCATCACACACAAGTTGAACTCGTTGATCGTGAGTCAGCAAGCGAGAAGGGGAAGCGAAATGGAATGTTACTGGCGCCAAGATATGACCTGTCGAGGGAAATGCTAATAACTTACGAATTTCGCCCTTGGTGAAATTTCATAACTGGGTCATGCTATCGGCGAGAGGATGCAAGTTACATCCATGAGCAGCCTTGACCCTATAACGTGTTTACCGTTTCGGATATCCACTATTTTAAGCACTTAAACGCGTACACACGCACAGTGTTCACACACACGCACGCACGCACGCACGCACGCACGCACGCACGCACGCACGCACGCACGCACGCACGCACGCACGCACGCACGCACGCACGCACGCACGCACGCACGCACGCACGCACGCACCCACACACACACACACACACACACACACACACACACACGCGCAAACATATCGCTTGCACTAACCTAAATCTGCGAGGACGATTTTCACGTCGCGTGTAATGTTCCCTCGAGACAGAACGGAACCAAAGACGCAGTGAAGAAGCAAAAGAGAAAACGCTTCAGCATCAGCAACGAAGAGGAAGTGTGGCCGTGTGTCATATGCGGCGAGCCCTTCATGAACCGCAGACCTCGGGAGGTGTGGGCACTGTATCAGTTGTACGATGATTACACACCAGGAGTGCGTTGTTTTATCTGCCCTAACAGCTAATCCTAGAGCAACTAAATTATGTTTGATGCATATCTGGATAACATAAAATACAATGTTTTTTTATATTTAGCAATAGTTTGTTTCATTTCAGTATTCGTATTTCATAGACTGAAGAAAGAATGTTACTGTTTAGGCAACGACGTGGTTTTATTGCCCCATTGGACAATATATTTAACTAACGATCAATCAATCAATCAATCAATCAATCAATCAATCAATCAATCAATCAA
Source organism: Lamellibrachia columna (assembly GCA_963662155.1). Classification (NCBI taxonomy): domain Eukaryota; kingdom Metazoa; phylum Annelida; class Polychaeta; order Sabellida; family Siboglinidae; genus Lamellibrachia; species Lamellibrachia columna. The sequence continues at coordinate 17,521,516 of OY759269.1, forward strand.
TCAATCAATCAATCAATCAATCAATCAATCAATCAATCAATCAACCAGTCAATTAATCAATCAATTAATCAACCAACAAACCAGCCAATCAATCAATCAATCAATCAATCAATCAATCAAAACGTGTATTCAAGCAAGTCAGATTGTAATACAAATGTAGATAGACAAAGCATGTAAATGAAAAATTTGAAAGGAGAAACACAGAAGTAGAAATACTGATAAGGTTGTGTTTCTCCAGTGCAGATCTGCTCCAGTGTATACAACATTCAAAACAACTAAATATATTCATAATAGGTACAAACACATATGATAACATAACTGATTTATTATATTGTTACTTACAGAAATAACCAAGATACGATATCAGTACATCTGCGTTGCATAAATTAATGTCTAACAACTGTCTCCTAAAATGTGCTTTAAAATAGTTGAACGATCTAACATGAGCCATGTTGACATTCAGCGAATTCCACAGTTTTGTCCCATACATAATCAGTGACATAGCCATTCTATTAATTGATGCACAGGTCCGAGTATATAGATTTTTCCTTCGTGTGCAGTGTTTATTCGTATGCTTTACAAACAGCCTTTGAAAATTTGACGACAATTCATTTATATGAGTTTTGAACATAAATAATATTGTTCTAAACTTTATCAAGTCTACAAACTTCAAAATGTGTGATTTATAAAACAATGGAGTTGTGTGATCGCATCGTTGTGCGTTGTGCATTAGCCGCATTACCCTCTTTTGCCACATAATTATACAAAGTAAATGTGTGGAATATGTTTCAACACAATACAGTGGATACGGCAATACCGGGGTTGAATACAACATATACATACTATGGTATTCAAGTAGTTTGCTGCATCTATACATGATACCAACACTTATTGACAGCTTAGACATAAATCGACTGGTGGGATCTTTCCAGTTTAACGACTCATCGATAAGAACACCAAGACATTTCGTAACACGTACTCTTGTTATCTGAGTATATTTTATCCTCATATTTATACCAGGAACTCGCGTTCGGCCAGAAAATAACATGTAATTGGTTTTGGCTACATTAAAAGACAATTTGTTAATTGAGAACCACAACTGCAATTTACCGAGCACACAATAATTATTTTCAAGCTGTTCTACATCATTGGCTGAACAAAGCATATTCGTGTCATCGGCAAAGAAAATGAACTTTTCCAGTTTTGACAGATTGCATATGTCATTGACATAGAGAATAAACAGTTTAGGACCAAGTATTGAGCCTTGCGGGACTCCACACTTTATTGCCTGGATATCTGAGCTGTAGCCGTCAATGCTAACAAATTGACTACGATTATCCAAGTAATTTGTAATCCAGTTATGAGCAATTCCACGAATGTACAGTCCTAGCTTTCTACAAAGTAGTTGATGGTCGACCGTGTCGAAAGCCTTCTTGAGGTCTATAAATACGCCTAACGCATATTTTTTATTTTCTAGCGATTTTGTAATATCGTCAAGTAATTCTACCAGCGCATGCGAAGTTGACATACCTTCTCTAAATCCACACTGACACGAGTTTAAGATATCGCAAGAATTCACAAAGCATTCAAGTCGAAAATTAAATAACATTATTTTGTGTCAATCGTCACCAATGTGTTGGTACTAAATACTACAACCACACAACATTCACATGCCGGCATAAACACCTCAACATAACACGTTGGTGAATAATTGTAGCCACTTGCCCTGGGGGTGGGGTGGGGTGGGGGTGGGGGTGGGGGGGGGCTCCTTGTCACACCCTGCCATACACATCGATTATCTATCTGATTATCGATGTGCTCAGTTAATTGAGGATGGAGCTTTAAAGCGAAACAAAAGTCACGGTTTTCGGCCTATGCACCTATAAGAGTTGCTAAAACATAACCATTTGTAACTACAATTGAGAATATCACGCCAGTGGTTTACTAGGAAAACCTATTCCGAAAATATTCGCTCGCCAAATGAAAACATATTCATATATACACCTGTTCCTATTCTTGCCAATAGTATATGGCCACACTGTTTGTGTCCAAACTCAACTTATGTAATACATTTTGGCCTTTGTTTACCCAATTAGTCTTCTTTCTGGCAAAATAACACGTTTGTTTGAGACTTTGCATTGGTTCTGTGTTTGCCAGCCTCCCTTAATACGTCACTATAGTCTAGGTTACCCAGACTTAACAGAACTGCTCACGTGTTTATCGGTCGCGCTGGTTAACATCTCAGCTATTGGTCATTTGGAGAAATGACTGGAATCTCCCACTCTTAGAACACATTTTGAGTAAACCACTGGCGTGATATTCTTGATTTTTGTTGCACGTGGTTAGTTTTGATTATTTCCTTAGCCTCCAAACCATGCCTTTTGTTTCGCTTTAAAGTAGTTACATGGAAGTACACCAGTTACGATTCGAACATCATCAAATTCTTTATGACCATACCTGTAACAACATTGTAAATGAGTAACCAAATAAACTCATATTGATTGATTGATTGAACATTTTGCGGACACCATGTTTACCTGTTTTAAAGTTGAGAAGAATAAAAAAATCATATGTAAACGTATGTACAAAATTACTTACATATAGCAGAATCGCCATTGAACGAGAGGATTAAGGTCAACTACTTATATCAATGGTAAAATAAACATCAATGTTAGTACAGTGTTCAAACTTACGAACTAGTTGGCAACGACACAGAATATGTTGGCGGTCACGTGTTGTTGATATTATCATTGCAGGTGGAATGTGGTAGTAGAAACTGGTTAAGCGAAAAAGAGATAATGTTTTAATGCAACGGGAATTTTTATAATTTGATCTTCATAATGACGCCGTGTTTATCGTGAGGACAAACACGAAACGTACCGGTGTGCGGACACTATTTATCTGGATTTTTTTTATTTTGTATTTACCAGACATCTTCTCTCCTCACGCCGGCCCTTTGCGGAGTGGGGGCCACGTCACTTGGTCTGTTCCGCCCTCTCAACGCGTCGCCTCCATCCATCGTGACCTTCTGCCATTCTCTCCCACTCTCAGCTGTTTACCACTGCCGTATTGAGATGTCTCCCAACACTGTATGTACCAGACAATTACCCAAAACATTTGTACCTGGTTCCTATTATCAAGTTTCTAGGGGATATCTCCTATAATGACCAAACTTGTTGGCAAGTCACAAACTAGCAAGTGAAGTCACAAGTCAATGACCCGCAAATCGCTTATCATATCTAAGAAGCATATAGCAAAGTGTCCGAATAATCACATTTTAGTTAGGTAGGTAGTTATTAATCACTGTTAGTTGGTTAGTTTGCAGTAATGCATTGAGTATGCAACATTCAACCTTTCACACAAACTGCATTCGAAACACAACGCAAATACTCAGGCCACAAAAGATTTCTATAAAAAAAAACATTGATTCTAACTGCACAAAACTAATTAACATAGATGCCTTGTTCACCACAAGAAGATGTAGATGGATCGGCCACGCTTTGCGAAAGGAGAATGACAGTAATAGGTAAACAATTTCGAGATTGACACGAAAACAACACTGAAAAGAACCGTGGAGGGGAATTACAAAAATGTAAACGAAGACGTGGAGAACCAAAACAACACTGAAAAGAACCGTGGAGGGGAATTACAAAAATGTAAACGAAGACGAGAAGAACCAAAACAACACTGAACAGAACCATGGAGGGGAATTACAAAAATGTAAACGAAGACGAGGAGAAACAAAACAACACTGAAAAGAACCGTGGAGGGGAATTACAAAAATGTAAACGAAGACGAGGAGAACCAAAACAACACTGAAAAGAACCATGGAGGGGAATTTAAAAAAATGTAAACGAAGACGAGGAGAACCAAAACAACACTGAAAAGAACCGTGGAGGGGAATTTTAAAAAATGTAAACGAAGACGAGGAGAAACAAAACAACACTGAAAAGAACCGTGGAGGGGAATTACAAAAATGTAAACGAAGACGAGGAGAACCAAAACAACACTGAAAAGAACCGTGGAGGGGAATTACAAAAATGTAAACGAAGACGAGGAGAACCAAAACAACACTGAAAAGAACCGTGGAGGGGAATTTAAAAAAATGTAAACGAAGACGAGGAGAACCAAAACAACACTGAAAAGAACCGTGGAGGGGAATTACAAAAATGTAAACGAAGACGAGGAGAACCAAAACAACATTGAAAAGAACCGTGGAGGGGAATTTAAAAAAATGTAAACGAAGACGAGGAGAACCAAAACAACACTGAAAAGAACCGTGGAGGGGAATTTAAAAAAATGTAAACGAAGACGAGGAGAACCAAAACAACACTGAAAAGAACCGTGGAGGGGAATTTAAAAAAATGTAAACGAAGACGAGGAGAACCAAAACAACACTGAAAAGAACCGTGGAGGGGAATTACAAAAATGTAAACGAAGACGAGGAGAACCAAAACAACACTGAAAAGAACCGTGGAGGGGAATTTAAAAAAATGTAAACGAAGACGAGGAGAACCAAAACAACACTGAAAAGAACCGTGGAGGGGAATTACAAAAATGTAAACGAAGACGAGGAGAACCAAAACAACACTGAAAAGAACCGTGGAGGGGAATTTAAAAAAATGTAAACGAAGACGAGGAGAACCAAAACAACACTGAAAAGAACCGTGGAGGGGAATTACAAAAATGTAAACGAAGACGAGGAGAACCAAAACAACATTGAAAAGAACCGTGGAGGGGAATTTAAAAAAATGTAAACGAAGACGAGGAGAACCAAAACAACACTGAAAAGAACCGTGGAGGGGAATTTAAAAAAATGTAAACGAAGACGAGGAGAACCAAAACAACACTGAAAAGAACCGTGGAGGGGAATTTAAAAAAATGTAAACGAAGACGAGGAGAACCAAAACAACACTGAAAAGAACCGTGGAGGGGAATTTAAAAAAATGTAAACGAAGACGAGGAGAACCAAAACAACACTGAAAAGAACCGTGGAGGGGAATTTAAAAAAATGTAAACGAAGACGAGGAGAACCAAAACAACACTGAAAAGAACCGTGGAGGGGAATTACAAAAATGTAAACGAAGACGAGGAGAACCAAAACAACACTGAAAAGAACCGTGGAGGGGAATTTAAAAAAATGTAAACGAAGACGAGGAGAACCAAAACAACACTGAAAAGAACCGTGGAGGGGAATTACAAAAATGTAAACGAAGACGAGGAGAACCAAAACAACATTGAAAAGAACCGTGGAGGGGAATTACAAAAATGTAAACGAAGACGAGGAGAACCAAAACAACACTGAAAAGAACCGTGGAGGGGAATTTAAAAAAATGTAAACGAAGACGAGGAGAACCAAAACAACACTGAAAAGAACCGTGGAGGGGAATTACAAAAATGTAAACGAAGACGAGGAGAACCAAAACAACACTGAAAAGAACCGTGGAGGGGAATTTAAAAAAATGTAAACGAAGACGAGGAGAACCAAAACAACACTGAAAAGAACCGTGGAGGGGAATTACAAAAATGTAAACGAAGACGAGGAGAACCAAAACAACATTGAAAAGAACCGTGGAGGGGAATTTAAAAAAATGTAAACGAAGACGAGGAGAACCAAAACAACACTGAAAAGAACCGTGGAGGGGAATTTAAAAAAATGTAAACGAAGACGAGGAGAACCAAAACAACACTGAAAAGAACCGTGGAGGGGAATTTAAAAAAATGTAAACGAAGACGAGGAGAACCAAAACAACACTGAAAAGAACCGTGGAGGGGAATTTAAAAAAATGTAAACGAAGACGAGGAGAACCAAAACAACACTGAAAAGAACCGTGGAGGGGAATTTAAAAAAATGTAAACGAAGACGAGGAGAACCAAAACAACACTGAAAAGAACCGTGGAGGGGAATTACAAAAATGTAAACGAAGACGAGGAGAACCAAAACAACACTGAAAAGAACCGTGGAGGGGAATTTAAAAAAATGTAAACGAAGACGAGGAGAACCAAAACAACACTGAAAAGAACCGTGGAGGGGAATTACAAAAATGTAAACGAAGACGAGGAGAACCAAAACAACATTGAAAAGAACCGTGGAGGGGAATTACAAAAATGTAAACGAAGACGAGGAGAACCAAAACAACACTGAAAAGAACCGTGGAGGGGAATTTAAAAAAATGTAAACGAAGACGAGGAGAACCAAAACAACACTGAAAAGAACCGTGGAGGGGAATTACAAAAATGTAAACGAAGACGAGGAGAACCAAAACAACACTGAAAAGAACCGTGGAGGGGAATTTAAAAAAATGTAAACGAAGACGAGGAGAACCAAAACAACACTGAAAAGAACCGTGGAGGGGAATTACAAAAATGTAAACGAAGACGAGGAGAACCAAAACAACATTGAAAAGAACCGTGGAGGGGAATTACAAAAATGTAAACGAAGACGAGGAGAACCAAAACAACACTGAAAAGAACCGTGGAGGGGAATAAAAAAATGTAAACGAAGACAAGGAGAAACAAAACAACACTGAAAAGAACTGTGGAGGGGAATTACAAGAAATGGGTTTCAAACCGACATAAGTGGAGATGTCCTGTTTCTGCCTTATGCGCCAGTATGCACATAAATGATCAAGTAAGTAGTTAAATCAGTAACGCATTGTCATATATTCACTTGACTGAATTCACGGTGACCATGAATAAATTACAAGCAATCCAACTGGAGTAGATTGGTTCTGGTGTGCCAAATTGCTCAACGTTTACGATTAGTAGGTGCCACGATGCTTATATTGGCAAGATGTGATGTATGTAAATAAAGAGCGGACGACACAGATATGCGCCGAAAAGACGAGACGAGCGTATCGGGACATTTTCTACGTCGGACTTTCAACCTCTTCTGCACGGCGCCAAGGAATGCCCAACGTTCGAGTGACGTAGTTGGCAAGTTGCAGCTTTGTTCGACTCTTATGTTCGCAAGTGACGCGCCGATCACATTCTTGTGCGGGATATGCGCCGCATATGAGCCAGTCGCAGTATGTCTCGTATTCGTGGATCGAGCACATTTGGTAATCTACCACGGTTCCGCGGCTACAGCTAAGGAGCTTGCTGGTTGGCCCAGGTCAGACGGCAGGAGTAAGAGCGATATCGGTGGGGAACGAGCGGCAAGATGTCAACGCTTCACTTTCTCTTCCTGTTGAGCGCCATTATTGAACTTACCACAGGTAAAACACGTGGAGAGACTTAATCGCAAGCAAAGCCTTTGCACTTCAAGGCAACAAGCTGTCAACAGCGTACGTTTCTGTCGACGCAATAACGTCGCAGCGGTCTGACAGTAGGGGAAAGTCCATAAAGCGCAACACTACTTTCAGTACCCCTAATATGTTGAAACACTCTGTAATCTAACTCAAACACTGTCAACAACTTTTGCAGATTTTCTTTGTAGAAAACGGTTGTCTTGAAGACGTAAATTCAGTTAGCATGTGATTTATGCATTGACGTTTCGGAGATGGAATGCCTATAACGCAACTTGGTGCCGCTGTGGTCCGTCAGAGAATTGGTGGTGCAATAGAGGGACGTAATTTCCCTCCTAATTGCACCCGTCTTAATGGGGGTTCTGTGGCAGGAAGTGGGAGGTGCGAAGTTGGCCCTAAAAATTGTGGGAGGTGGGATTGGCGGGAGGTGGACTCTCAAAAATGGTGGGATATTGACCCCCACAAAGAGGTGGGAGATTGGCCCCAAACACAGGTGGGAGAAGGGAAGTTTAATACCCTGTTACATCCTACCTTAGTGTTGTTGTATTAAGTTCAGTCGTGTCTTCATGTGATGTCCGTAACTGTCAGTAGAATCAAAGCCTATTCTACCATCTACCTTCATACTTTGATGAGTTAGAGAACGAGACCATACAGCGAGTCGAAAGCAGATTACACACTTGCGCATCGTTTGTGGTATTTTTCTTCCCCTTGCTTAGAACCCAAACGAAGACCATAAAGGTGAAACGACCAGATTCCACATTACAAAACACTGAGTTAGTGCTGCCACCAGGTGGCCATATTGGTAAAGCAGGTTCTATGAAAATATCTCGTGTCGCACACAACAGGGTCACTATCAAATCTGTAGTAATAGAAATGGTGCTCAACGGTAAAATGACCAGGGCCCTGGCGAACAAAACTAGAACGACCATGGTCCAAGCCCAAATATATATTACCTCGCCCGATATGTTTTATATGATGTAGCACATAAAGAATGCATCGTGTAGTCATTTAGCTTAATTGTTTCACTACATAATAATTCACTTTAAGTATAGGACTATAGACGGAAAATGTATAAAGTCCAATTTCATCTATTTTAAAAACTGCTCGTACACAAAATGGAGAATGTGTGACCCATGTCGTTTGACCTTTGTGGTATTCATATTATTTAGGGTAATATCCGAAAAACACCTTTCCAACTTCCGTCCAATAGGTCATAAAGTGAGTGATTCGGCAAACTAGGCACAGGTTTTGGTGAAACGGGTGCGCTGCCGGCCGACGCTTTGTATATAACTGAAACAATACGTACAAAAACCAGACATTGGATAACGTAACAAACACATTGCAGAACAACCAGTGCATTACTATAATTACAATTCGTTCACTAAAAATAATTCAGTTTACACAAACAAACGATACCCCGACATATAAGGATGTATAAACAACAATGACTAATTGTATTGCTGTTTCTCATTTATAGAGTACATTCACCGATATTTATGCTACTAAATTTGATTTACCTTGTGGTAGGTTTTTTTAGCTCTTATATTTGTTGATGAAAATAACGTTTTGTCTTGCTGATAAACCATGCATCACTTATAACATACAACTAAATAACAAATATCTCGATAAGTGCGTAACAATATATGTTAAACTATTCCCATGGTGTTGTACTATATAAACGTTCTGTCTGGATGTCGACACGTACTTTATAAGTTATATTCGACATAGGTTGCCGCCGCAGACGTCAGAGACCGTGTCCAACCCTAATTCCCCGAATCACCCTGCCACCAACACCACCCTCGGGGTGGATCGGAGGGACGGGACGACCAACAGCTAAATCAATTCCACCCTGGATTCAACCGGAAGTGACGAAAATTCCTCCAACAGCTAAACCAATTCCACCCTTGATTCAACCGGAAGTGACGAAAATTCCTCCAACAGCTAAACCAATTCCACCCTTGATTCAACCGGAAGTGACGGAAAGTCCACCAACAGCTAAGCCTAGTCCACCCTTGATTCAACCGAACGTGACGAAAACACCACCGACAAGGTCAACTTTGGGGGCACCTGCTACGACGCAGGTATCGACGGCGACCCGACCGATTAGAACGACCACTGTGACGCGGCCTGGGTCAACTCCCCCGACCGTCCGGGTATCTCCGACGACCAATGACAACCCACGACAGCAATCCGGCGAGGTGACTCCACCCGGCAGTATGCCTGGCGGTTCGACGGGAGGGGACTCCGAGGGAGAAGTCCAAGGAACAGAAATTCCCGTATGTCGTACATTATCTACAAACACGGCGATTTGTACCACCGGAAAGACGACGGTCACCATTTTAAAGAGCCCTTCATCGCCACCTCCGTCAACCGGTAAGGGCCGCTTCTTCTAATCTTCAACGTAAGTAAGAATGATGTTTAACAACAGCAGATGCAAGGATATTAAGAGGAGATCAAACATAAGTTTTTAATATATTAAACGGCTATACTAATATTGATAGAAGTTCAAGAGGACACACATTAACATTAGTGAAGTTCAAGAGGACACACATTAACATTAGTGAAGTTCAAGAGGACACACATTAACATTAGTGAAGTTCAAGAGGACACACATTAACATTAGTGAAGTTCAAGAGGACACACATTAACATTAGTGAAGTTCAAGAGGACACACATTAACATTAGTGAAGTTCAAGAGGACACACATTAACATTAGTGAAGTCCAAGAGGACACACATTAACATTAGTGAAGTTCAAGAGGACACACATTAACATTAGTGAAGTTCAAGAGGACACACATTAACATTAGTGAAGTTCAAGAGGACACACATTAACATTAGTGAAGCAACAGTGTAGATCAGAGAGTATTCTTTCGTACAGAGGACGATAACGTAATGGAACAAGTCATCTACTGACTGTGTAAACGATAGCAGCATAAATATGTTTAAAAAGAAAATTGGTAAATATGTCAGAAGGGCAAAAATCCAATTTTGTCATCTGGTCTGTTTTGCTTAGGATGGCAATCTTGTTCAAACAATTCTAAATCGTGAAATCTTGTTAAATCGTGTTATATCTTACCAGATGTCAAACAGGTGTAGTCACATACCTTTCGGAAATATATCAGAAGTGTGCGTACAGTAACACAGTAACAGTAACAGTACAGTAACACAGTTTCTGTCAACATGAAATATTGGTTTAGTAACAAGCGCCTCTTACAAACGAGTTTCGTCACAGTTATAGGGTGCATGGAAAATTTTACGACGATTTTTATTTCAAGGAGACGGTAGAAGAATGGGGGGGGGAAAGCTTGTCTAAATATTAGCTTAACAACCGAATTGACATATATTTGACAGGGGCGGTCCACAGGTAGATTAACAAGTTACGGACCCTCGATGAGCCAATTGCTTCATTGTCCACATGGCACGTGGTAATTGTCGTTTAGCTTCTTGTTGGTCCAGAGATATTCAACAAACAGAGTGGACATGTCGACAAATAAAATTAACTAAATACTGTGCTACCCGGCACCAACGTTACCCCCCCCCCCCGAGAAAACGAATTTATTGTCTCCGTGAATCATCCAATGCGTCGGTGTGTCTCGATACACAATCACGTGTTATATTGCTATATCAATATTAACATAACGTAGACCGCCAAGTATTTCAAGAGTAAGGCAAATACTGAGTAAGACGCATGCATTGTTTGACGATGGGTCGAGGTTATTGGAGGATGCGAACCAGTAAATGCCAAACCACGCTGCACCAAGCCAGATTCACTCGATGGCGGCCACTTTAGTTAATTCACCAACATCCGGGAGGACATCGGAACGCGCTTAGACGCGACACACACGTTATTGCACTAATGGTGCCTCTCAGGAACACGTCGGCCGTTGCTAGTCAAAGCGATTTTATCGCAACGCGTAGGTAGCCTAGTTGAAACAGTTTTCGTTTATTTAGTCACATGTCTCAACCGTGGATCGTAAACCCCGTTCTGTTCAGGCCCGAGTTCGCAATTCTAAATGTTGGCTTAATCAGGGGATTGTATTTGTGTTCCTACGGTGGAGGTGTCTTCTTCAGCGGCTAAACAACTTGTTGTAAAAGTAGGCGTATGTTTTTGGATATACGTTTGAGGCTTGGAATTGGTAACGCAATGTGGCTCACGTGATAATTACGTCCACAAATTCGAAACGATGTACATTAGTTCATCAACTAATAAATATTAATATAAATTGTATTATTATATTGGTAGGGTGATCAACACGACCATATTGGAATTATTTGCTCACATAAAGGACTGTTAAACGTATTTGTTTGGGCATCGTTATGCTTTCTTGCGATTAACAACATCTACGATTGTTTATTTCTAGCTGAGTTACTACAACAAAACAACAACATTATATCCCTAAGCACTGAATGTTATTCAGTATTCTTCATCAACATGCATGTTTGAATGCATAGGGAAAACACAGATTGTTTCATTTGATAACATACGTGATGTCTGTAGAACATGTCTACGTGAGGTTTGCTTTGTGAATGGGGGGGGGGGGAGGTAGAGATGTAACGTATGCTGTGGAGGCGGTTAAAATTAGCTGATTTTGCGTTATGTTTGGAATGATGATATAAAAGGATAATTGTCGCGCGCATATAACATAAAGTAAATATAATTTCAAATTTAACTATAATTTCCTTCCAGACATTTACGTGCGTTCAATGGTGGAAGGTTTCCTGGTGTTACTGCTCGTGATCGTAGCAATATTACTGGTGATGAAGATGCGCAATTCGAGAACGTAAGTAGGATTACAGCAGGAACTACATTCCTCCACTTGGAGTGGATATATGCTGGTACTTCACCCGCTAACGTGTCTAACCCTGCTGGTGAACTCATGTGCGTTTATTCACTTGTAGTAAGATGCACCCTGTTGGGCTTACTTTTGTTTACTTTCTTTCTTAAAATATTGCCCGTTCTACGCATGTGTGTACGTATATATATATATATTGTTATGTTCAAACACTTCTTTTTTATATATCCAAAAGGTTTTGTTTACCTTTTTGCATAGCTTTTTCAGCTTCATCCTACCAAGACGCCATCGTCATTAGTACTGATGAAGCCAATTTGAGAAGTTGGCCAAAGTTAAACTGAGGTAAACAAAACCTTTTGGATTTGTAAAGTGTTTGAACACGATGGACTATTCTGAGAAATATTCAGTATATATATTGGTGTGGTTTTCCAATGATGTAATCTGGCCACCCTGCGTGTCGTGTTGGTGTGCGTTGCCTGTGCTTGCCTGCGGATTGTGCCCGTGCGGTTCGGCATGCCTGTCCACGTGTTGCAGTCGTGTAGTCGCGTGACTTGCCAATGCCGATTCACGTGTTGCAGAGCGGCGCGTGGAGCCGGCGCTGACGAACCGGAACGTCTCATCGTGTCTGGCACGACGTCGTACGAAGAGATAGGCAATATCAACAGCTCACGACGTACTGACTCGACAGCATCACGACAGGTTGGTAGGCAGACGACCAGAGCTAGCCGCATACAACAGCTATATCTTTTTCTTCTTCCCTTTAAGTCCCAATCTCGAGCATTGTTGCACTGCCGATTATATAATAAAAAAATGTACGAACCATCCCATGGACTCCAGAGCTCGCCTGCACAATTTCAACCCAATTTAATGGGTGTCCAAACAAGTTTGATAACAAGGTAGACACATTTCGAGAAAATCACACTTTTGTGTTGAATTATTCCATCTATGTAAATTCAAAGTTCAACACATGGTAGCACAAACACTACACACAGACAGTTAATAAACAATATACACACCTTCGTAAATTCCTCCTAAATCCTGTTAGTTAACATTGTCGTATTGTTAAAAAACAATCGTTCATACTATCATAGACAACGACAATGTCATACACACTTTAGCTATTTATAAAATATGTAAAACAAAATGAATAAATAACATAAATAAGTCAATAATTATAATTATTATATCAACTAGTTATTGTTATAATTCTTCTAGAGTCATGCGGATATTTGCGGACAGGGAGTCCATCCTGAACTGGCTATAGTGGCGGGAAACCTGTACGAGAACGCGCGCGAAATCTCGCGGCCTCGCATTAACAGCGTGCATACGTACGAGAACATCGACGCCATCTTGTACGAAGAAATGCGACGGCAACTTGACCAGCAGGTATGTCACACGTATTGGCTGCACGAATGAAAGACGCACCCTGATTTGCTGCTAACGGAATTTTCCTAACCTGATAGACATCGAACAGAATGTTTGCGCAATAAGGGGTTTGGAATTAGCATGAAACGACTCCATCCAGGTATGTTGGGTGTCGATATCGTGAACACCATTAGCATCGTTGGGGGTCGGAGCATTGGTGAACTGTTTCTATAAAGGTTAATTGTTCATTCGGATCATTTAGATCATTTAGATCATTTAGGTGTGCGTTTTTCTTTGTTTTCTTCAGTTTTTTCTTGCCAAGAATCGGTGTCCACAGGATCAATCTTCACAATGGTTCTTCTCTGTGGCGATAGCAGTGACCAACTATTTGGAGGCGTCTCATTCGAATATTGTCTGAGAGCTTGTGTCAATAAATTCCACAGCAGATACCCCACACAATGTAAACGCTTGCCTCCGCTTTAATAGGCCTCTGAGAGATCTTAGTGATGCTTATTAGAATGTGATTTGACAACACTAGGACATTAAAAGGAGACCAAATAGAAGTTTTTTTTAAATATTGCATGGTTATGAGAATATTGATAGGAATATGTTTATCAAACTTAAATAAGTCAATGGAACCAGAGGACACAAAGCAGCATTAGTTAAGGAACAGTGTAGGTTGGATATGAGAAAGTACTCATTCTCACAGAGGGTGATAAATGAATGGAACAAACTGCCAAATGATTGTGTTAATGTAAATAGTGTGAATATGTTTAAACATAAAAGTGACAGATCTATGTTTGACTGGGGCGGGCTATAGGCCTACATAGATGAAAAAGTGTTGGACGCTCAATAAGAGGAGCCAATGGCTGTTTTGTCCACTTGCCACGTGGAACTTGTAGTTTTGGATGACAATCTTGTTAAATAGGCCTGCATGTCTTAATTCGTTGTTAATACACACAGGCAGACGGCCACTATGAGAAACTACAGCGGAGTTCGAGCACGTCTAATCGGCAGCCAGACAACGCGTGCTCTGGCGGCATATACAACACGCTGGCCGAGGCAGAAGTCATGCCAGACCCAGACGCCACGAATACCAAAGGTGCCATGAAGCACAGCCTTACCACGGACTTGGAGCGGTTTGCCGACTGCTCAGACGAAAGTGGCGGGCACATGTAGATTTATATTATACTATATTGATTATGATGACAATATATGGCGGTGATGGGATATAGCTTTATAGAAATACGACTAAAAAATTGGAAGCATTACTGCAACAACAGGCCGATTATTTAAGGTACTATCAAATTCCCCAAAAAATAGCATTCGTTAAAATATAGGTCTACATACCGCAGATGCCAGAAAAGAGGATAACAATAACATATTAAAAACAAGTGTATATAATTACAACAGTGCTAATCAAGACCATGTATAGTGATGGCAAAACATTTATAATTTTCCTGAAATTAAATAAAATAGTACTCATATAGGCCGTGATTAAAACCGATGCAGGCGAAGATGCACAAGAAAAAAATATCATGCAAAATAGCAAAGCATAATGATTCATCTACTGCTAGGATTCGTCTACTGTCCCTAGAATGGAATGTAATGGGAATAACGTACGAACGAAAAGATACGCGATCATGACATATTGGAGTAATGTATAAGCACAAGTATTTTAGTTACTAGTCTAGTCAGCATTACTTACTTAATCATCCTCACTCAAAGTAGAGCCTAGAACTGAAATGACACTTCTCCAACGTACTCTATTATTAGCTGCTTTCTTCGTCGCTTTCCAGGTTTCTTTATTTCATCGGCTACTGATCTCCTCCAACTATCTTTTGGTCTGCCTGGGTTTCTTTTTCCTTGGGGGTTCAATTCCAGGGCCTGTCTCGTGACATTGATGGTTGGTTTCCGGAGATTGTGTCTTATCAATGTCCACTTCCTTGTTTCAATCTCCTTCCTGGTGCTGTGTAGGTATGTCCTCCCCGTGGGCTCTTTGTTTTTGTCATCTTGTCTTGCCATTTAAAGTTAAGAATGTATCTTGTTTGGAGTTTTCTAGTTGTTGTTTTCGTTACTATCCATATCTCTGAGCCATAAAGCAACACGTTTTCCACGTTGGTGATGAAGATTCGGAATTTGTTTCGTCATATTTTGCTAATATGACGAAAAATGTGTAATACTGTACATACAGTCTTATAGTTTTGCTCACGTTTGTGGTGAATTATTAATGTATCCGGTCACTTAAAGCACCAAGAAAACGAAGTCCATGTTAAGCCCCTGGATGGTAAACCACATAGCTGAAGGGTAGATCAAGGGTAGATCAAGGGTAGATGAAGGGAAACGTGTAGCGACACGAGAAGATTTAAACACTTCATGGATGGTTGCTATGAACATGTTGAAAATGCCATATACGCCATGACTAATGTTTGATGGTTCCGACTGAATTGTAGCTAATTTGACAGTTGTAAATAAAATAACTACATATGTACATACATCCATATATTCTCATTAAGTGTGACGTGTCCCTTGGTTCCACACTACTTCTGTTTATGACGTCCGAACTTAATACGACCACGGGGGAGGAACAGATTGTCTGCACAGCAACTGTGACGTCACACCGGCCAAACACATTTCGCGACTTGGCTGATAAAATATGATTAATTAATTCAAAATATAATTATTTTCGGACAGATCGCAGTTTATGTTTGCCCAATAGACAATATTACGTTACAATTCTCAAGAATGCATATGTTTGACCAAAATACAAATAATAGTTTACATACCATTTAAAGAATATACTTCTATATGTTAGCTTATATATTAATAATACAAGGTCATCTTCAGTTCGAGCCTTCCTTGAAAGCCCGTATCATGTAATATTGCGGTATACGAATCCCACCCAATTAGCTCAGCTTTCCGGTTGTGCCTTACGTATGAGAGCTACGTATGTACACATAACGGGCCTATCTTGCAAACTGGCATACAAAATCAAAGATAGGACAGTTCCATGACGACTACAGATTGGCAGTTGTACGCAGACGAACTATCTCTCTCTCCTCTCCATTCTCTCCCTCTTCCTTTCTATCCTCCCTCATCTTTGTCCCTCTCTCTCCCTCTTTCCCTCTGTGTCCAGCACGACGTTGAATCATTTCTTACCTATTTGTGTTTGTGCATAGACTGTGTTCGAAATGACCACTCTCTCTTGGGGGTCCCCTAAAAATATTGGTCACCCCCCAGAAAATGTTTTCCTTTTCAGGCACTATAATGACTATTAGCGCCTATTTTGTGAAAAGAATTGCTTCCTATCAAAGCGACCCGTAGTTCTTTTTCCAACTTAGGTCGCTCTGGATAAGAGCGTCTGCTAAATGACTAAATTGTAAATTGTGGTCTAAGCCATTGCTACTGGAGTAATGCGCTTGCACTTGCATACAAAGTGCTCTGTAATTCTGAGAAGTAAAATGCCAAAGTAAATTGTGCCTCAACTAGACACTCATTGGTGGCATTACTTGCAGACACCCAACAGGTGGCGCCCTTAACCAAAGAACACGCACTCGTCAATGATATGAGTGGAATGATTTAAGATGGTTTTTAACAGAGATTAACTGAATGAGAATAGAGTAGGCTGAATGAATCGGCTAAACTATGATGTCGAGTCCTGTAAAAACCGTCAAGTTCTTGCTGCGGGATCGATCGAGTTCTGCGAAGACCGTCGAGTTCTAGCACAGACGAAGCAGGGTAGCCTCACAACCAAACAGTAATGTTGTTCTCAAGAAGGGGTCTGGCAAGGGCAACGTAGGTGCTAGTCTTTATTTTGATGGATGGAACTTCTCCAAGTACACGCGGAAGCCATGCTTTCTGACAACGTTGCACCATTGTCGCCTGTAGTTCCTCCTTGCTGTCTTCCACCAGCGTCACGCCATCCGTTTACAATATCGTCCTCAGTACTTTACACTAATCATATTCATTACAAAAAATGAACACTTCCTACCTAAGACCTACTGGTACTTCAAACACTTCTAATTATCTCCGTCAAATCTTACCACAGCTGTTGGCTCCTTACCTACATATGACATCTGCCTCTCCTACCTCTGTACGCACGCACGCACGCACGCACGCACGCACGCACGCACGCACGCACGCACGCACGCACGCACGCACGCACGCACGCACGCACGCACGCACGCACGCACGCACGCACGCACGCACGCACGCACGCACGCACGCAGAGGCTAGGCAGGATACATGAAGAACTACCACCGAGCTGAGATGTAGGCCTACGTCGCAGTTCCGTTGTGTTTAACAAGATTTGCCATCCAAGCCAAAGGCCCAGATGGCAAGTGGACAAGGAAGCCATTGGCTTATCGAGAGTCCAACAATGTTCACCTACTTATAACCCGCCTCTCCTACCTCTGTACGCACGCACGCACGCACGCACGCACGCACGCACGCGTACATTACGTCATCAACACGTGTTGATGACGTAATGTGCAACGTCATTTTCAACTGTGTCGTCGCGTCACAACGAGTGTATTATGTGATACATCGAGTTTCTCAAGAATTATTTTCTATTCCTGTTTCTTCTTCGACACACTACGTTAGGCTCATCTAGTTGAAGACTAATACTAATACGTAGGGTGCATTGTGCGCAGCGGGGGGGGGGGTGCATTTCACTGGAACTCGCCAGTCGAGACCTAGATGTCTCAAATGTGTGCCTGACATGACAGAAGACAACGTGTTGTAGTAGATGGGGAGGTTTCAAACTGGAAATCAGTTGGGTACCAGAAGGATCAGTATTATGACCTTTATTATTTTTAACATATATCAGTGACTTGGACGATAATATAACAAGCAAGGTACTTAAATTTGCGGATGACACAACAGTGTTTAAAAAGGTTAAACATTATGGAGATAAACAACATTTACAAAACTATCTACACAAAATAATTAAATGGTCTGAAAATGGCAGATGTTATTAAATTTTTGGAAATGTCTACACGCAGGACATGGGAACTTGGATGTAAACTTTAAAATGGGAGATACTGTTCTAGGTACTGCCATAAAAGAAAAGGACTTAGGAGTAACAAGAGCTGAGATGAAAGTTTCAGAGCAGTGGTATTGCAGCTACAATGGGTAATCAATTGCTTGGGTTGATTAAGAGAAATATAACATATTTAAGGAAAACGCTAATTACACCTCTGTATAAAGCAATAATTAGGCTTCATTTAAATTAATGTATACAAGCTTGGAAACCATATCTTTAGGACATAGCATGCAAGAACAAATACAGAGGAGAGCAACTAACATGATTCCAGAATGCCTTACGTTACGCCTAAAAGAATGTGGTTCAACAACTCTAGAGGCAAGGAGGTTAAGAGGAGGTCAAGATCAAATTGAAGTTTTAAAGATATTGAATGGGTATGAAAATATTGATAGTAATGTTGTTTTCTCACTTAAGAAATATAGTAGAGCTAGAGGACACGAGGTAACATTAATGATCAAGGATCTGTTTAGATTTGGTTATCAGAAAGTGCTCGTTCTCACGAATTATTTGAACAACTTCTGTGAATGAGATTTATTGTCAAAATATAACCTTGGTTAATTATATTATACAAACTGACTGAATACAAACGAATGAATCCACTTACTCTTGGTGTGGTTTCGTTTAACTTTTAGTCATACCAGATAACAGTACACATGATCATGGTATTATACAAACTTAACATGTCCAGGAATAACTATTAAACAGCACTGACAAATGTGTATAAATGTCAAAATACCAGATACCAAAACAGAAGACATCAAACAGTATATATATATATATATATATTGTAAAGTTATAAACAAACGTTAATTACACATTGTACACAAGCGATTATTACCTGATGAAAAATGAATGAAAATGGTTTGGGATCCTGGATTATACTCTCAATATTTACACAGAAAGAACATATATAAGTATCAGAATGCTGAATATTGCTGCATACAATTATTTGGGTATTAAAAATAACGCATGCAGAATTATCAAGAAATGTGATGAAGCGCAACAAATTTGTCATCAGAATCCTCTGATAAAAGGACAATAAACTAGTACAAGGAGAATGATAGAAGAATCTTCAATGATAAAAATATGTATAATAGCTATTCCGATTGCCATACCATGGCCAATGTCAGTTAGTTAGTAATCAGTCAGGGACATTCAGCACTCGTGGAAATAAAAAATATGTTGGACCACAAACACAATAAAACTGCATTCCATCATAACACCACAGATTATTTACACAGCACAACAGTGGATGTATTAAAACATTACACGCGGTACACACGATTGAGATGACAATGCATCTGCTGATAGTTTGTCAAAATGTCTGTTCACCTGTACTTTTATGGTAAATATATTTATTAAAAATACATCATAATAATGAGATCACATCACGAAAGCACATTAAAATCTGACCACGTGATTAAGCCTATTTAAAGATTTATGACAACACTTTAAAATGTTTTCTTTACAAATGAAGTTTTTGTAGAACTGTTAAATTATATTGAAGCATAAAGTAATGATACAGGAAATGAAAATTTGGGTGGGTGGCAGGTGGGTCTTCACCCCTTACATTTCATAAACGCCCCACAAACTTGTTGATGTGCATACCATTCCACTGCTAAGTATGCACCAAAACAGAATTTACCTGAAGGAATTCCGAAGTACATTAACTCTCGTCACCCATAAAGAAATATACGAATTTTCAACGCTCATTATATGTACCAAATATCAAACAGAAATTAATCATATTAGAGCACATCAATTACATACTTGTCTTGAACATCATTTTAAAGGAAAGTACAACTTTCATTGGCTAACTGAATAATTATTTTATGGGACATTGCGAAACTGAATTTATTTGTATTTCTAATATCTAATATCCGTTTAAAACATGTCACTATGGTCATCTATCATATCTGAATTTTTGAGAAAATAAACGATTCAGCGATGAAATCAAGTATGCCACTTTTACAACATATATTATATATATATGTTTGTGTGTAAATCTTCACCTTTGAAGGTGAAATATAAAGTTTTTTATCAGATGATTTATTAGCCTGTCAAATAATTTTTATGCAATTTTTGACGGTAAATATATTACAGCAAAAAAAGACTAAAACATGAAGAATAGCAGTTCTTTTAGATGAACTTTGATATCGAAAAATGAAGAGAATTGGCGCAGTTTTAATTATGTGAAACCTCCTACGAGCTGAGTGTCAGTCAACCAATACAAATTGTTGTAGAAATTGTTTAAAAATATGATAAACTTTATTGTCATCTGTGTAAATGTTACCAGTGTGAACATGCTTAAAACCAGAATTAACAGATATCTGCTTCGGTGGCCAAATATAAACAAATTGCTGGAATCTTGATAATCAGTGCCTTTTTGTCCAGTCATGTCTGGAGCTTGTTGCATTGATTGGCAAACTCATAATTTTTTTAATTATTGGTATTTAACATTGAGTTTAATATCCATTTTATCATATGAACTGTGCTGTCAAACATATCTAAGCTTCCTTTAATTTGAGAGAAAGACTCTTGTCCAGGTATTCATATTAAGTGACCGGATCCATTAATAAAAGAGATATATATGATGTAAGAAATGGGTTCGAAGCAACAACATGCATTCTCTGGATATAAACTTTCGGTTAATATTAAAAAAGTTAGAAAATTGTGTACACCTCTACATAGAAAGCAACTTCATCAGATCATCAAAGAAAATAATATCCTCATTCATGTGACCAAATTGACACCGGTCTGTCACGACCACATCCAACGACGTTGGTGTTTTTGAATGACTGACATGTCTCCATTGTATATACAAATGTATACTCAACTGAAAGTTGTGTACATGCAACACTGTACACATGACAGTGTACATACGACAATGTACATGAAACATGGTACATAAGACAGCATACACAATATTGTACACAATATTGTACACAAGACAGTGTACACAAGACAATGTACAGTCTTGTGTACAATATCTTGTGTAAACTGTCTTGTTTCAAGTTGACATAGTAGCACCACTGGGACTCTTTGTTACACACAGCACCATTTATTCTTTTGTGATCGGAGGCAATGACATCTTCCTATAACAGAAACAATAAATAAAATTAGCACGTTGAACAGATTCTTAAAGCAACTACAAAAGACATACCAAAACATACCTAATAGAAGAGTGTTGGACACATAAAAACATTTAGCAAAAATTTAAGTTTAAACAAATTATTGGAGACCCCCATACCCTCCTGGAGACCCCCATACCCTCCTGGAGACCCCCATACCCTCCTGGAGACCTTGGACTTTGTGGTCTAAAGGGCTGCTATTCCCATGGCTGCTGGTCAGCCTCAGCCAAGAAGTTTATTTTTGACCCCAAAAAATAACAAATAATGAACCAATGGACATACTAGGGATATGCATTTACACAAATAAAATAGATGTACATATATACTAGTACAATTCTGCTTACATCTTTATTTGAAACCAGTATAGAAAACCATAATTAACTGAAACAAAAACCTTTTAATTTTAAAACAAATACGGGTCAGTGGCTCCCATTAAGACATACTGTCGCTATCATAGGAGCCACCCCAGTTATGACAAATAAAAAAAAAAAAATATTCTTTGGTCTTTTTAATTACATGTCTATCTCAATTATATAAGCATGTGGGTTTTATCTTGCGTTTTTTATACCTGCTGATATAACCAAATGTGTGTATGTACATGAGTATTAGTTTCCATCCATTTATGAACAATTAGCATTGCTGATTTTGGTGACATGAATAATAGTTTGGAAGTGTAAATGTGTCTTTATACATTTTCAGGAGAAAATTTACTTGCATAAATTGTAAAGTCCCGCAGACTATGAGTGTATATCTTTTTTTTCTCACTACATCAGGAGTGTCGTTTATAATGTATGGCAAATTATATTTAAGAAATGTTTTGGCAAATTCATGTTTAGTTCTGGCAGTATGTATATTTTTAGATTACCTAGTGTCAAGAAGGTGTATATTAACATTTGGAGTAATCTGCCAGTTTAATGAATAAACAGGTAAACTTCCGTGAATGCATTTAAAGTAAAATAGTTCTTGTAACTTTAATTGATCTTCTATCGTTAACAAATTAAGTTGCTTAAAAAGCCAGAGCCTCCTGCATCAATTTGGTGGATTCTGGTGCTTACGTCTTTGTGTATCTTGTGTTTGCCAAATACTGTCGAACAAACACACCACCACATGGCACTTATTCTCAAATTTGTAACTCAAGTTTTCCTTAAATATGGCGGTAAAACTGTCCTGGGGGGGTTCACTCATGGAATATATGTGTAAATATGTGCTAATATAAATACATTAATTGTATTACTAATAAATGTGTGCTAAATACTGACTAGTCCAACTGAAGTATTACATAATACATGTTGAATCTCGGCCAACACTGGCAGGCTTGCATTACAATCTTAAATTCGCCATGTTATTTTAGTATCAAATATTCTGTGAGTGACCCCCGCGGGGGCAGCTTTGTCGCCATATTAACACAAAACTTGAGTTACGAATTTATAAGTGCTTCAAGAATATGGGCTCTGACAAATAGGCTGGCCTTTGGTGTGAGTAATGAACTGCGGTGTTCTGAAGTGCCAAGATACATACTCAAGTGGTTGGTTTGTTTTATGTCTCTTAATAGTGATACTGCAAACATCCCTTTGTGCTGAGCTAATGCAGGTGTGGTCTATATTAGATGCTTTATAGATATAAAAATTCTAATAAAAATAACACATTTTGATGTGGGTTGCTGGGTGGGGGGTGGGTGGATGAATCAAGGGTCCACATGGACTATACAAAATTTAAAAGGTATATTTTTTAGCATTTCTCCCTGGTTGCACTTTTTCCATAATTGGCTTTCCATTCAATGGAATTGGCAATGTTCATATAAAGGTGGCGTAGACACCAGGTAGAAGGTGGCATAGGCACCAGGTAGAAGGTGGCACAGACACCAGGTAGAAGGTGGCGTAGACACCACGTAGAAGGGACCAACATGTTTTGTTGTCTCATCCCAAAAGACAGGTATTTTTCTTCCTATACCCAGGGTTGACTGAATTACTTTCATTTTGTACTTGAGTAAAAGTAAAACTACTTTTCAAAAGTACTTGAAGTAGAAGTAAAAGTACAACACTTAGAAATAACACTTAGAAATAACAACAAAATCATGAGTAATATTATATAAATTACACAGCTTGCATCTGACAACTGTTTTGCAACCACTCCGCCTATAACAAAGTGTTCCCAGACAGCCTTAGCTGGTCAATCGGTCTGCCACCTTTGACGGTGGAATGCCACCAGAAGCAGCGGTTTCGCAAAAAATGTAAAGAAAATATATTGTGAAATAAATAAAAGTAACAAAGCAAAAAGGTCGCGTTTCTTTACATAAAATTACTTCATTACAAGTAAAAGTATTTAGTCAAAATTCTACTTCGTTACATGCCAATTACTTGAAATAACTACTCAAGTATTGTAACGAAGTACTTTTACTTCGTTACATGTCAACCCTGCCTATATCCTATCGCCAGGTGCAAGACCAGTCAGCCAGTTGTACACAATTTTCACAAAATTGGGGTTAGGACCCAGTATCTCCTGGCTACAGCACTAAACCATTGAGCCACCGTGTGAGTTTATACATTTACAATAGAAAGTTTACATACGTGCACTTTCACAACACTGGACAATAGAAAGTTTACATATGTGCACTTTCACAACACTGGACAATAGAAAGTTGACATATGTGCACTTTCACAACACTGGACAATAGAAAGTTTACATACGTGCACTTTCACAACACTGGACAACAGAAAGTTTACACACGTGCACTTTCACAACACTGAACAATAGAAAGTTTATGGTGTCCCTGTTACTTAAAAGGCTTTCAGCACCATTTAATTGAAAACTAAAAGATTTAACAATTTTGTAAGGTTTTTTGTGCATCTTCAAATCACTTCATAACTTGAACCTTTATTTTCTTGGTCTTAAGTCTTTTCTATAATAAAGATTTCACACAAAACAAGTACACACCATAAAAAAATGTTTTTTGTCACATGAAAGAGACTTCGTGGACATCATGTGACTTACACAATTCAGTAATTTGCTGCACGTTTGAGCACATTGTACAAGACACGGTGAAAACGTTATCTTTTTAACCTCGTAGTTGGTTGAAACCAAGTGCTAACATTGCTAGGAAGCCAATTTTTAGTAATTGTCTTCACTTCTACTTGCTAATTCATTAGTTCTCATTCTGTTTGCCATTATTGTCGAAGTGCATGCATAGTCGTGTCTGTTGGCATCTGTATGGGTTCCTTACTTGTCAGTAAGAATGTCGTATGACCCAGGCGCCGAGATAGAACGGCCGTGCATATGAAACTCCTCCCGATTCAGTGAAGATAATTTGTGGTCTCGCCCGAATGGGTTCTTGAAGGAACGATTCCGTAAAATCTTCTTCACTAAGATCTGCAATTATAAATAATAATAAAACTTGTATAGTGCCTTATACTTAAATCCTCGAGAACTCCAGCTCAATGGCACTACAAACCAGAATCTGCAATTATAAATAATAATAAAACATATATAGTGCTTTGTACTTAAATCTTTGAGAACCCCAGCTTAATGGCACTACAAACCAGAATTGTTAAGCATTATATCATAAACAGGGATGTGCAAATTTCATCATCAGAGCGGGGACCGCCGAGGATTATGGGTTGAAATGCAATTTCGAAAATATATGTTTATGTTGGAGTCCTCATGGTGCTTGTTGATAAATATGCAGTATGCTGTTTTTTATTGAAAAAAGCCTGTTTACAGTGGAACTTACAGTGGAATTAATAAAAATTTCACCTTGAAGTAACAATTGTAATTTGCTGACGGTTACGATATGTAAGTTGAAATCTGATCTACACTTAACATCAAATAAAACATAATCCGTAATAAATTTTCAGTACAGAAATTTTTTATAAAAACGTTCTTATATGTTATGTAAAACACAAATTTTAGAAAGCGTAATAATAACATGTAATTACTATTTATCTAATTAAAATACCAGATATGAAATCTGCACAAAATAATACAGTGATATGAATAATCTGTGGCTAGAATTTTTTATTATTATTTATCTAGTTAAAAATACCAGGAAAAAAATTCTGAAATGAAAATATGTGGAAGTAAACATTGTAATTTGATTACTACTACTTATCAAATAAAATGTGCCACAATGGAATTAATTTGTGACGAGAAAAAGTGCCGTATACTTACAACAGTCTCAAGTTTAGGCACAATCTTGACAGAGTTGTCAACGTCTTCCTCGGTAATTGTCACCAAGCAGCAGTTCTCGCACTCTGACGGCAGTGGCATCGTGTCACTACATGTCACCCATGGATGCTCCTGATGACACATGCAAATTAGTGGTGACATGTCTCTAAGGGGTTATCTCAAATCATCCATGTTATGTGCCCCCTACTGTTCTATTTGACCAAATGTCGCATGCAACAATTTTGGGATGTTTAGTTTATCAGATGCATCACTAAACGAACTTCAATATGACATATAACTTATCATTGTGCGATAATTATGTCAATCACAATCGCATTTTTTCTGGAGGCTGTATGCCATTACCTGACAATTGTATTACTGAGATATTTGTCATTTAAACTTTTCATTGAACGCTGGCGCATACTCGGGCACACCAGTCAAAAACTTGTCATTTTCAACCAGATAATTGTCCTTTCACTGCCGCTTGTTCCCTTGCTTCTGCCTCTATGGACAATGTTGAAACAATCATTAAAACTGCTGCCGAACTCCAAACGCTGCACCCTTTTGAATTCCAAATTCTCCGTATTTTTCGCTGAGGTATTTTTTATATATATATATATCACCAATGAAATTGGTTACATTGGGGAGCCTACCAGCTGTTTCTTCAATAAAAAAACAAAAAACATCCTAGTTCCTATGGGTGCTGGTGAAAGAGGAACAAATAAACCCCATTCTGCCACAACCACGTTAGTATGTGTGTGTCTGTGTGTGGTATGTGTGTCTGTGTGTGGTATGTGTGTCTGTGTGTGGTATGTGTGTCTGTGTGTGGTATGTGTATGTCTGTGTGGTATGTGTGTCTCTGTGTGGTATGTGTGTCTCTGTGTGGTATGTGTGTCTCTGTGTGGTATGTGCGTGTATGTGTGGTATGTGTGTCTGTGTGTGGTATGTGTGTGTCTGTGTGGTATGTGTGTGGTATGTGTGTCTCTGTGTGGTATGTGCGTGTCTGTGTGGTATGTGTGTCTCTGTGTGGTATGTGTGTCTCTGTGTGGTATGTGTGTCTCTGTGTGGTATGTGTGTCTCTGTGTTGTATGTGCGTGTCTGTGTGGTATGTGTGTCTCTGTGTGGTATGTGCATGTCTGTGTGGTATGTGCGTGTCTGTGTGGTATGTGTCTCTGTGTGGTATGTGTGTCTCTGTGTGGTATGTGCGTGTATGTGTGTCTCTGTGTGGTATGTGTGTCTGTGTGGTATGTGTGTCTCTGTGTGGTATGTGTGTCTCTGTGTGGTATGTGTGTCTCTGTGTGGTATGTGTGTCTCTGTGTGGTATGTGTGTGTCTGTGTGGTATGTGCGTGTCTGTGTGGTATGTGTGTCTCTGTGTGGTATGTGCGTGTCTGTGTGGTATGTGCGTGTCTGTGTGGTATGTGCGTCTCTGTGTGGTATGTGCGCGTCTGTGTGGTATGTGTGTGTCTGTGTGGTATATGTGTGTCTGTGTGGTATGTGTGTGGTTGTGTGATATGTGTGTGTCTGTGTGGTATGTGTGTGGTTGTGTGATATGTGTGTGTCTGTGTGGTATGTGTGTGGTTGTGTGTCTGTGTGGTATGTGTGTGGTTGTGTGATATGTGTGTCTGTGTGGTATGTGTGTGGTGTGATATGTGTGTGTCTGTGTGGTATGTGTGTGGTTGTGTGATACGTGTGTGTCTGTGTGGTATGTGCGCGTCTGTGTGGTATGTGCGCGTATGTGTGGTATGTGTGTGTCTGTGTGGTATGTGTGTGGTTGTGTGATATTTGTGTGTCTGTGTGGTATGTGTGTGTCTGTGTGGTGTGTGCGTGTCTGTGTGGTATGTGTGTGCCTGTGTGGTTTGTGTGCGCCTGTATGGTATGTGTATGTCTGTGTGGTATGTGTATGCCTGTGTGGTTTGTGTATGCCTGTGTGGTATGTGTATCCCTGTGTGGTATGTGTATGCCTGTGTGGTATGTGTATGTATGTGTGGTATGTGTATGCCTGTGTGGTTTGTGTATGCCTGTGTGGTATGTGTATCCCTGTGTGGTATGTGTATGCCTGTGTGGTATGTGTATGTCTGTGTGGTATGTGTATGCCTGTGTGGTTTGTGTATGCCTGTGTGGTATGTGTATCCCTGTGTGGTATGTGTATGCCTGTGTGGTATGTGTATGCCTGTATGGTATATGATGTTTACAACATGAAGCACGAGGACATTTGAATGGGTATCCACAGTTCCATGTAATTCAAAGTTTCATGTCAGGGGAGGGTTTTTAAAATAGTTGACAAGTCTACATATTAAAAAGTAATTTAATAAAATGTTTAGTGGGAAGGACAAAATTAAGCATTCTTTGATAACAAGTTCTATATGGAATACTGTTCATTTTGTTTATTTATACAAGGTGAATTTATCACAAAGTGAACTTATCTGACTGATTTCACCAGAAAACAGCCCAAAATAAAGTATGTTGCAAGATGCTGATACAAAATGTAGACTGACCTTGATCTCTGGCAAGGTCAACCGTTTCTCTGGATGTTTCTCCAACATCCGTAAGATGAGGTCCTTCACCAGGTCACTAGTCTCGATTCTGGAAAAAAGTGACGTCCTTTATGGAAATTGTCTGTGGTTTCAAACCTGCCGCTTGTTTGATTGAAATCCGTATTTTTTACTTGACATTCTTATATCAAATGGTCCATTTGCGAATTTCATCCCCTTGGAATCGTCCAGCAGTCGGCGATTACAGGAGGATGCAGATCGCAAATGTAACATTTTATTTTATTTATATTATAGTTAGTTAATGATTTCAGTTGGGGCTGGGGGTCTATGTTCTCTATGGTTGTAGTTGGTTGTCATTGTTTTTAAAACGATAAAAATTTTCATCTACCATTCTGCATGATGCACCACTCTGTTGGATAGAGTACAGTGAATTCATGTGTAGTAATATATAAATATGTAAAAAAATGTATTCCTATTGAGCCTATAAGGCAACGGAATACACCTCCATAAAACAGAGTCCTCTGGGTTTCTCCAAAACCTTCCTAGCATCAAAAGTATTTGTGCTATTTGTCATTTGATTGAAATTTGTGTGACGATCATAAGAAATATGTACTTAGTCGTGATTTCTCCATATGACACTGACAGAAGGACCGAGACATTCTCAACTGCTCCATTGAGTAAACATTTATGACTCTAAAAGATGGCTAAGCTTCATTTATTCGGGTTCTTTAGGACTCACTGTGGTGGGAAGGAGACGTCTTCCATGATGATCTTCTTGTGCAGTCCCAGGATGAAGTCGTCCATGAAGGGACACTGGAAGAGGGAGAAAACACGATCAATAAAGGTTTTACTTAACGTGGCATCCAACCCCTTGGATTGTGCACCCCTGGCAGACCTGTTCATTACAACACCAACTCAACTTCTCTGGGAAGCATTCAGCCATGCTGCAATTACTAAGATATATACATAGTGGGCTGGACACATGAACAGAATGGAAGGGGAATTGTTGAGGAACAAAGTGGATACACTCAGAATAGTAGAGGGTAGAAGGAGAAGAGGAAGACTGAGATGGGAGGACTGTGAAGAGAGGTTTGGAAGGATTGGGAGGGGAGTGGTGAATCGGAGCGAGGGATGGGGGGAGTGGAGACTGGTGGGGATGGCAGTGAAATGGGATCATTGACGGAAAAAGGAAAAAAAATAAAGGACCAATATGGATGCCAGCCCCACCCCGGACAAAAAGAAGAAAACGTATTATTTTGACACTGTCCTATTAAAAAGTGAACGACAGTTTTTACAAAACATAATAAAAACCAGGTACAAGAAGTTTGTTGAGAGAAACACATTTAACTTACCCACTGGGCTCATTTCAATGCATTTATTGTGTCATACAAATATTGCATTTGTTGTGCTAACACAGAAAATGTAAATTTTCTGGAATGCCATTAAAAGATTCAGCAGGGAATACCGGCATTTATTGCAGAAACTATTACCACCACCGTATGAAATAGTGTTCTTTGGCTAAATCATCCCTGTTTACGTACCTGTCCATACAAGAAGCAGTACAAAGTGATGCCCATTGCCCAAATGTCCAATGCCTGTAAAAAAGACACACCAGATAATAATTATATTTAATAGTCAGATTGTACTCGTGGACATCTAGGTACAGAACTGTCTACATAACGTAAAAAAGTTTTTTTTGATTCTGAGTAGTTTTGAAATACCAGGGAACCAAGGTCTTAAAAAAACAACTGTGGTTTAAAGGGTTAAAACTGTTTGTAATACAAGGCATCAATTTTATTTTTGCATGAAAACACAAGAAAATGTGGTACTTATCATAAATATTTCAACTGAAACTAATCCGTATAAAAACAGGATATGACGAGAACTAGATAACACAACGTGACATTTACTCCCCTCTTCCGACTCCACGAAGGAGAGCGGTGATGGTGTAGAGGGAGCAGCGAGTGTTTGTACACTGAATGGTGATGGTGTAGAGGGGGCAGCGAGTGTTTGTAAGCTGAACGGTGATGGTGTAGAGGGAGTAGCAAGTGTTTTTTATGCAGTGTTGCCTGTTGTATTAAATTTTTATTATATATATATATATATAAATACATATAAAATATATATATATATATATACATACATATAAAATAGTTCGTATCGTTACCGTGATATCGCAAAATCACTACAACATTTCTATTCCCACCTTGCCGCTAAAATGTTCGTTCTGGTCTTTCAGGGTCTCGGGTGCTGAGAAGGCCGGCGTTCCTGCCGAGTTCTTCAGTAACGCGTCGCGACCTTCAAACTCATCGCTCACTCCAAAATCGGCAATCTAAAAATTTTAACATCGTAAAAATCATACATTTTGTTGTGTGACATTTTCAAGAAATAACATGAACATCATTTTCGGTGTCAACAAGATATAAAAAGATTTGCATTCTGATTGCAAAATATTATGTCACAGTGAATGAAGTTATACTTTGCATAATATGTCAAGATTTTAACATATCCCATAAAATAAAATCATTAAAACTCTAGTTAATCTGATTTTAGTTGAGCGTTTGACTTTGCATCATAGACAACTGGCATTTGACAAGAACCGATTATTTTCCTACCGTTTATGGGAAAACATTTCTGAAGGAAACACAACAATGTAACAAACCTACATAATCATATGTAATTCATAGCCGAGTACACTCATAAAAACTTGACAATTGATTCACTTTCCCCAATAAAAATAAACTTTTCACTGAATAATGCTATTAAAAAAACACTGCTTTATCAATGTTGTCCCCGTGAAGCCTTTTGTCAATGCCTCATTTTCAATTTGAATTACTGTTTTATCAGTGCCAACATTTAGTAACAATAATAATAATAATAACTGTAATGACAACAAAAATAATAATAATATAATAATAACAAGAACAATTCTACCTGCCTAAATCCTTGGAAACCTCAAACGTACATCAAAGTGAAAGGTTAGGCAATCTAAAAATCGGTATTCAATGTTAAAGTTGCCAAAAGACGGATAACAACATCAGGGAGCTACGGAGGTTGTGCACGGTTAAAGAGACAAGTCTTCAGATGACGGCAACATTTGATCATGTTTCCTACTGAGCTAACACTAACAGGGAGAGAAAGCCCCAGCTCCAATGTTTGTTTTAACTATGGAAACAAAAGGTAGATCATAAATATATGATTGAAGCTGTCTTACAGAAAAAAGTGAGCGGTGAATTTAAATTTGTTTTCACAAAGATGCACCGTATTCCGTGGCATTTAGGAATAAGTTATAAGAGCAGCAAGGGTTTTTGGTAAAGGCTGTCTTCAGCAGTTGCTAGCTACAGTAGAAAATATCACTAATGTTAAATCTTATCTGGTATTGTTTACTAATTGGTCATACACACCAGCTTAATCAGTAATATACCAGGCTGTGCACAATTTGTGGCAGACTTAGTCACTATTATTGTGTGAAAAGCGGCAATCCTTGTTGGGTATGAATAAAATTGGATTGCCCGTTACCAACCTACCAAGTAGTTGGTGTATTTTACAAACAGAGAAAGGTCTGCATAAGCGTGTCCCCATTTCATTGTAAACACAAATACACCGGGAGTCAACGGGGTATCGAGCTGCGAAAAATACACGAAAAGTAATTTCCTACTAAAGTAGGAATAAATTATTTCCAATACACACCTTGATGTGTGCCTCTTCATCCAGCAGTAGATTTGATGGTTTTATATCTCGGTGGATAATCTTCTGGTAATGTACTGCAACGACACAAAAAGAAACATTAATGTCCATAACAAGTCGCACAACCGAGCTAGCATGTTGCCATGGATACTAGGGAGGTTTGATTTTTTTGCAAAATGAATTTGAAATGAGTCTAGCAACAAAATCGGATTGAGGAGGAACCGTTAAGCGAAGCCAGTAAATTAAGAGACACTCACGGTACTCGATGCCAAGCAGCATGTCGCAGAAGTAATCATGTGCCTTCTCCTCACTGAGTGCTGTCTCTGTAGGGATGGCCATCACAGGGCTACGGGGAAGAAACAGGAGGGTATATAAGGGAAGCTATGAACATCCCTTCATGTGCATGCCAGGTTCTCATGCATTTTACAATTATCAATGTTTAACATTTATTAATGTTTTACAATTTTTATTGTCTTTACAAGTATCATGCATTTTACAATTATTAATGTTTTACAATTATTAATGTCTTACAAGTATCAATGTTTTACAATTAACAATATTTTACAATTATCAATGCTTTACAATGATCAATATTTAAAAATTATTAACAAAATGTTTGTTCCCAAATAGAGGTGAATATTTTTTTATCAGACATTGTGTGCTTGCATGCATGCGTGCGTGTGTGCATGTGCACGTGTGTGTGTGTAAAAATCCATCTAAGTTTTCTTTCGAAACAAAACTACAGATTCTCGAGCCACAGAGCCTGTGTGATATTTGTTATCCGTTATTCTCTGGAGAAAATAAGAGAAAGTAAACATCTGGCATTAACTGTAAAGCTGGTCTGTTTCTGATGGCATTTCTTGTTTTTTAATCTACCCAATTGTCAATACAGATTAATTTATAAATACATCAAATGCAACACCAAACCAAAACAGTTCTAACAAATCAGCAAACAAGTAGCTCCACCTAGCAGACATTCGCAAACTACTGTATGCTTTGTTATCTAGAAACTACCAAAGACAATGTCAGTTTAGAAATAATCCGTTCTGGCTAAGCACGTTTATAAGCATGCCTCCCAACATTACATGAACATAGCAAGTTAAATTGATTACTAAAACAATTGACACTTACCCTTTTTCTAGGTATTCAAAGACTGAAAAAGAGAAGATGCATGATGAATATACAATTTCTTGAATTTCTTAAAATAATCAGACAGCATCACCAACACCATCTTGTTTATAAGATTAACTAGCTTGTTTTGTATATTAACTGTATTGATCGTTTATATCTTAAAATCATATTATACAGTAAAACTATACCTATTCTAGAATATTGATAGCCGTAATGTATTTTGATGAACCAGAATTGTTGATATCATTTGACTGTTATTTGTTTATAAATAACAATGTCATGGCGATACAGTGTAAAACTGTTTATTAAACATGAAATTAATTAATCCATTCCAATTCGGCAATTTCCAGCTCATTTGTAAATCCAGCTCAGTTCCTCACATATCATGTACAAACATTTTATTTAGTCATGGCACAAATTGTGTGCATGCATGCATGCATATGTGTGCACGTGACAGAAATTACAATAACATAGATGTGTCAAACTTCATTTACCCATTGGGATAAGACGAATGCGAAATGACATTGTTTGTCCATTAAGGCAGTCCCCATAGTGGTGATGGGTAATTATTCAAATCCCAGAGCTTATCTTCTAAGCAGATTGTCATGTCGGCATTATGGGCTGGTTAAACTTGTTCTAAGACATGATAATCTGTCATAATCCTTTGACAACTATAATGTTTAGTTGTGAACAGAAGAGAGAGTCATCAACAGTAGAACATAAGTCAGCTATCACAGACCACGTCTACAGAAAGAACTGCGTCATTGCCTGGGAGGGAGCAAAGGTGATTGACAGGGAAAATAACAGGAGTGTGAGATAGATAAAGGAGGAAAAACAAAACCGATCATGAATCGAGATGAAGGGGGTACCGAGGGGTACAGAGAAACTAAGTCATAGAAATCAGTTTACTAAGAAGGCAACCAACAGTTGCTGAAACAATTAAGGGTTGTTATAAAAGAATTTGTTTTTCATTTATCCATCCAACTTGATGAGCATTATCAGTTTCACCAACCATAATGTTGTGTGCACGCACAAAACTGCACATCAGACATGAACATACATGCTCGTGACAAAATGCCACTCCTGTTGCTACTACCATGAATATCCCCTGGCACACTGACTAAGAACAAATGGTAAAAAGGTAAAGGTATGTTCTTATATGGTGCGGTATCCAGTCCTTGGGACTGCTCAAGTGCTTTACACTTCACCCCCTGGCAGACCTGTTCATTCCAACACCATTTCAACTTCTCAGGGAAGGATTCAGCCACGCTGCAATTACTGCGCAAAGACTATTCATTCAGATATCCACCTCTGCCTCTAGCCAGGTTCTCATTGATACAGCTGATTTAACTATGGCAATGTGGGATGAACAAAACCGGTAAGGCTTCGAAATGGCAGCAAGAGGATTTGCACCCGGGTTTTCTCGATTGAGAGCCCAATGTTCTAACCCCTACATTACCGCGCCCGACATTATGTTGCATGAGCATCGGGTGGAAGGAGAAAAGAAACCTGGAGAACCGTGGAAAAGGAGATTAAAGCATGTGACCTGACAGAGACACTATCACCAGGTGAACTGCAGACCGACAGCAGTAGTACTCTCGTCTTGAATCTTCAGGGAATTTACAGTCCCTTTGAGGTCTAATATAGGAAGCTTTACGCTACAAAAATGTCAAAAACAACAGAAAACTAACAGTGTCTTCAGGCAAGAGACACAGCCAACAAGACACACCGCTCAACCATAAGACAGCCTGACAGGCAGACGGAGACAGTTAACATGATTGCGGCACAGGTGTGACAATGACGAAATCCCCGCAGATGATAGATAGGTGGCGGAAATTAAATTTGACACTAAGTGTCCGGCTAATAAGTTATCTATACATTAACGGTGAATGACATCAGAGCAACATGACCGGAACACCTGTGAGATAACCCAGGGGAGGTAAACAAGGTGTCGCGCAGGTGCAACATCTCTGGAAATCAATGACTCAGGTGGTGAAGTATCTCTGCCACCTGGTTCCTGTCACTTCCACTTATAAGTAACTTTTGGTGACATTTTTTCACATTGTTTTTAAGCACAAAGTCTGGTGGCGATATCCAGGGGTGCATTTGTGACAGGTGTAAGAGGACATGTTGGTCGAGGAGTGAGAATCGGCTCCTGGGAATACGATACGTTGTCAGAGCATAATTGGATGAACATAGCATGTCATAATAACAAGATTGCAAATTGATGAACAGGTAAATCGCATAACTGCTTCAGGATAGCCGAGCTGTTGTTGCATGTTGATCGCTGCAAGACTCGTTACAGAATCACACCTGTCAAATCATGTGAAGTTCACGTATGTATATGGATTTTCTTAACGAGAAGACAGAAGGAAGATGAAGGAATTAAGCGAAGAGATCGGAACGAAGAAACACCTGAGTATGAAGCGGGCAAACCCCATAAGAAAGCAATATATAAAACTACTACTTACTATTAGTGTTATATACTAGCTGACTACCCGGTGTTGCATGGGGAGAAATGGCAGCCATAGGTATTTTCCACTGATCTACCTAAGTCAGTGGTGTTTTCTAGTTAAAGCTGTGGACAGCTACAATGCTACTATAATGTAGTAAGTCTGTTTCACAAGCAGTGTCTCTGGATGGCTACAAAATTACTATAATGCAGTAAGTCTGTTTCACAAGCAGTGTCTCTGGATGGCTACAAAGTTACTATAATGCATTAAGTCTGTTTCACAAGCAGTGTCTCTGGATGGCTACAAAGTTACTATAATGCATTAAGTCTGTTTCACAAGCAGTGTCTCTGGATGGCTACAAAGTTACTATAATGCATTAAGTCTGTTTCACAAGCAGTGTCTCTGGATGGCTACAAAGTTACTATAATGTAGTAAGTTTTTTCACAAAGCTGCCTCACTGGATGTTTTAGAATTGTAATTAAATGTTTAAATTTATTTGTTAGTCCAATTTTGTTTATTGTAATATACTTTTACTGAATTGTGTATTTTATGTTATGTTACAGTGTCCCAGACTGAAAGAAATAGTGATAGTTTGTGGAAGCACTGTACATCACTGTACATCACTGTACATCAATGTACATCATTGTACATCAATGGGCATAAAGGTGTTATGCAAGTAATTAGTGTTAATGTTTTAGATTGAGCACAACAATTAGTTCTAGAAGGTCAAGATTGTTACGCAGACACCACGGCAGGGCAGGAGGGTTTGTGAACAGTCAAGTAGAAGTTGTCAACAGAAATTGATATTCATCAGTGAATACGCAGTAAAATGTTATTGCCTATGCCCATAACCACAACGTCAAGCAGTGCCAATAATCGCATCTCCCGCAAAATGCAAGCAGTGTAACGATGCATCAGTGTGCTAAATGGCATGAAAGCTTACAACTGGCAAAGCAACATCCAAAGATTAACTCCAGTACTCTTGGGATTTCCCTGCATTTGCAGCAAAGTCAATACACTGGCTGAAGAAAGCACCATTGATTTTGAGACACTACCCAATTTCGAGGATGTTTTGCAGTGTGAAAATGGCAAATTTGCAGACTGTGTTACTTGGTGACTTTGTGTCAATTAAATTGTAATAGGAATTGAAATGCCGATTCCAATTCTGTAACTGGTGTTTTGTTTTTAAAAGTAATTGGAATTGGTGAAAATGTTATAGGTATTTTCCATAACTTTTTAATTACTTTTCAGCTATGTCATGTAACTTTTTAATTCATATTATTCGCTACAAATGATCAATAAAATAAAAAATAAAATAAAAGTCTGTTTCACAAGCAGTGTCTCTGGATGGCTACAAAGTTACTATAATGCATTAAGTCTGTTTCACAAGCAGTGTCTCTGGATGGCTACAAAGTTACTATAATGTAGTAAGTTTTTTCACAAAGCTGCCTCACTGGATGTTTTAGAATTGTAATTAAATGTTTAAATTTATTTGTTAGTCCAATTTTGTTTATTGTAATATACTTTTACTGAATTGTGTATTTTATGTTATGTTACAGTGTCCCAGACTGAAAGAAATAGTGATAGTTTGTGGAAGCACTGTACATCACTGTACATCACTGTACATCAATGTACATCATTGTACATCAATGGGCATAAAGGTGTTATGCAAGTAATTAGTGTTAATGTTTTAGATTGAGCACAACAATTAGTTCTAGAAGGTCAAGATTGTTACGCAGACACCACGGCAGGGCAGGAGGGTTTGTGAACAGTCAAGTAGAAGTTGTCAACAGAAATTGATATTCATCAGTGAATACGCAGTAAAATGTTATTGCCTATGCCCATAACCACAACGTCAAGCAGTGCCAATAATCGCATCTCCCGCAAAATGCAAGCAGTGTAACGATGCATCAGTGTGCTAAATGGCATGAAAGCTTACAACTGGCAAAGCAACATCCAAAGATTAACTCCAGTACTCTTGGGATTTCCCTGCATTTGCAGCAAAGTCAATACACTGGCTGAAGAAAGCACCATTGATTTTGAGACACTACCCAATTTCGAGGATGTTTTGCAGTGTGAAAATGGCAAATTTGCAGACTGTGTTACTTGGTGACTTTGTGTCAATTAAATTGTAATAGGAATTGAAATGCCGATTCCAATTCTGTAACTGGTGTTTTGTTTTTAAAAGTAATTGGAATTGGTGAAAATGTTATAGGTATTTTCCATAACTTTTTAATTACTTTTCAGCTATGTCATGTAACTTTTTAATTCATATTATTCGCTACAAATGATCAATAAAATAAAAAATAAAATAAAAGTCTGTTTCACAAGCAGTGTCTCTGGATGGCTACAAAGTTACTATAATGCATTAAGTCTGTTTCACAAGCAGTGTCTCTGGATGGCTACAAAGTTACTATAATGTAGTAAGTTTTTTCACAAAGCTGCCTCACTGGATGTTTTAGAATTGTAATTAAATGTTTAAATTTATTTGTTAGTCCAATTTTGTTTATTGTAATATACTTTTACTGAATTGTGTATTTTATGTTATGTTACAGTGTCCCAGACTGAAAGAAATAGTGATAGTTTGTGGAAGCACTGTACATCACTGTACATCACTGTACATCAATGTACATCATTGTACATCAATGGGCATAAAGGTGTTATGCAAGTAATTAGTGTTAATGTTTTAGATTGAGCACAACAATTAGTTCTAGAAGGTCAAGATTGTTACGCAGACACCACGGCAGGGCAGGAGGGTTTGTGAACAGTCAAGTAGAAGTTGTCAACAGAAATTGATATTCATCAGTGAATACGCAGTAAAATGTTATTGCCTATGCCCATAACCACAACGTCAAGCAGTGCCAATAATCGCATCTCCCGCAAAATGCAAGCAGTGTAACGATGCATCAGTGTGCTAAATGGCATGAAAGCTTACAACTGGCAAAGCAACATCCAAAGATTAACTCCAGTACTCTTGGGATTTCCCTGCATTTGCAGCAAAGTCAATACACTGGCTGAAGAAAGCACCATTGATTTTGAGACACTACCCAATTTCGAGGATGTTTTGCAGTGTGAAAATGGCAAATTTGCAGACTGTGTTACTTGGTGACTTTGTGTCAATTAAATTGTAATAGGAATTGAAATGCCGATTCCAATTCTGTAACTGGTGTTTTGTTTTTAAAAGTAATTGGAATTGGTGAAAATGTTATAGGTATTTTCCATAACTTTTTAATTACTTTTCAGCTATGTCATGTAACTTTTTAATTCATATTATTCGCTACAAATGATCAATAAAATAAAACATGCTGTGTATATCATATTTGTTTGCCATCATAAACCATAATATGCAGAAATTAAATTAGCTGTTCTAAAATAGATGTTTTTTGGCACTGAGCATGCCTATGATTGCTCTGTTAACATACTGTTATTTCGATATGGAATTGATAATTGGAATTGGTATTTTTGGTATGGAATAGGAATTGGTATGCGTAATTGGTGTGTAATTGGAATCGATATAATGTAAATAATTGACCCCAAGTCTGGACACTTGTACTATCCAGTTTAAATTTCAAGTTGCTGCTTGGTAGTATGTGCACGTGTCAGTGAAGGAAAGATCCCTGATGTACAACGACAGCATCTGGTCGTTTTAGGTGACAAATGATGTGGAGCATCTTCTGTATTGATTTTCTCGAAAAAAGTTGTCAGACTTCACCATATCACTACAGCAGGTCGGTGACGAGAGAAAAATCAAACGGTAGAGTTTTTAGAAAAAAAACTGGATCATTATTTTATGCACAATGTGGATTTTCCTGAAGTTCTTATAACATTGATTTCAATGGGAATGTCGGTGGTATTCTGTACCCTCATGAAAATTTTTTTTTTAGTTTTCTCAAGGAGGATGAATGACCTGAGGGAAGAGATTGGGATGCTGTTCAGTTTAACGGGAAGAATGGTAAGAAGCTGGATAAGGTGGGCAGGTGACTTGGTGCGGATGGAGGAGGGCTGACTACCAAGGGGAGGAGAGGCAAAGTTGCAGGAAAAGAGGGATTGTGTTAAGAGGGGTACAAGAAAGATGGAGGAGGACGACAAGTGGTGGAAGACGGCTGCTGATAGGGAGAAGGGAAAAGGGATAACAGCTGGGGCTGTGCAGCAGTACAAGAACTAGCCTCATCCCTTTATAAAGGGAACAACAAGGAAGAGCACACCCTTATGAACACATTCTCGCTGCATTTAGTTTTCTCACTCACCCATGTACAGATTGTCCTGATCCGGGTCGTCCAAAACTTCCACCAGGTGGACGACATTCGGATGGTCGAGCTTCTTTAGTATTGCGATTTCTCTGTGAATTCTTTCTAGAGGGTGTGCCATGTCTTTTGTTCCCTTTCGCGGAGGTGGCTTCCCTGGGAAACAGACATGGGAACAGTGAATGGGAAGTGTGAGCAATGACATGTAGCGGATTACATCCTCTAAAAAATTATTTTAAAGGAATATTTTTTAGAAAACTAAAGGAATATTTTGTTATTACAAAATAAAGGAATTAATGGAATATTTGTTTTTTAATAAAGAATTGTGTTTAAAGATTTTGTAAGTACTAAGGATTTGTTGAGGTTTTACAGGATATAGTATACAATTTTTATAAATTTTGCAATTTGCTGGATGGAAATATAATTAAATTCTGCACGTTTCTATACATTAGCATTATGCTATCATTAATATTTTGTTCTTGCCAGGAATATTTTGCAAAAAAATAAAGCAGTCTACAGACAAAAATAAAGGAATTTAAATGAATTTCCTTAAAAAAGGAACAGTTTGATCAATGCTACATAAACAACATTAGTACAGAAAAAATGTACAACAGATTGTTGCCAAAAATCTGCCGGCAGAGCCACAAAACTAATTAACTTTAAATCGTTCCTACAGGCATCCGTTAATTAATAATATAGGCTTCATGAATATATAACACTGATTGACATGCATTTTATACGAATTAACTAAACCAGCCAGTTAAAATATCATCTGGATTTAAAACCGAATATTAAGGACGAAGACAATACCTACTCAAAAAGCCAACTTTTCGTAGTAGCTTCTTTTTAGAAAGGATTTTCATTGCCTGAAACAGAAAGAAATCAAGGCATACATTGAAAATAACTAAAATAAAACACATGATTATTAATTAGGGCACAAAGCTGGAAAAAGGTGTGTTTAAAACAAATGTCACCATTAAGCAATAATTTCCTGTCCCCCAAAAAAGACACATGATAAAAACATCTACATATTACAGGTACATATATTTCTCTTTTGAAGAGCGAAATTTAAGTCATGATTATATCAGTAATGAAATTATAAGATTATGATACACAGCCTACATGAAAAACGCGATTTACAGGATGAACATAATTATAATTATTATTATAACATAATTATAACATAATTATAACATAATTATCACACAATAACACACTATACACTGTACATTATTTTGAAGCTGTTTTAATGATAATAAACACAAAGGTGACTTTTGGTCGATTCTAACAACAGGCGACACATATATTTATGGCAATACTAGGTAGCTCTATATTAACAAAACCCTGTGTGTTAATAACAAAATGTATTGCCATTATAACTGTGGCATGTAATTAACTGTATCCTACAAACAAAACATGTTGATTACAAAAACGCTGAACATTTTATGAGCAACAGTAAATTATTCATCGTGTGACGTCTCCATGCCCCTTGAGGTAAGTCAGTTCATTGCACTGTGCATGTTCAAGGCCCCAGGCTATGATGATGAATCGCCAGTCCCTCTATGCACTTCTGGTTGTTGATGAACTAAATTATGTCGGGGGAATAGATTTACTTAGCCACGAGTACCAGATCTAGGTCCTAGTCTCATCGGTGTGGCGTCAATGGTAAAGGGAATGTAGGGCGATTTTCATTGGTAAATGGCTGTTTTTTGGGCTGTTATAATACTGATTTTATTAGTATTTATAACATCTCATTTGAGAAAATCCTTATTAAATGTGTTATTATAGTGATATTTTACCTCTAATATAAAAAAATACTCGATTTGGTAGTTCTACAACATATATAGACAGATTTACTGCATATAAAAATCAATAAATAAATCTTCAATTCTGAATGTAAAACTTGGAATTCAGAAAGATGACTTGAGACTTGACTTGGACTTGGTGGCCATTGACTTGAAACTTAAAACCGCAAACCGAGACTGTTGTTATGACATGCCTACTATTATGATTGGCTCCATGGTGAGGGGGCAGCATCTGTCTAAATTTCCCGCTAAAATTACCACAGCCAAACTACAACAATCACAGCGATTAGTGAACCTTGGTAACTTGGGACTTGACATTCCGAAATATGACTCGAGACTTGACATGGACATCACTGACTTGATAGTTGACTTCACCTGTAGGTCAATAACTTAAGACTTGACAATTCAAACTTGACTTGTCAGTTTGTGACTTCCCAACAATCCTATTTGTTAGTCACTTAAATTCCCATTTAATACAATTCAAGATGGTAAATATACCACAGCAAAAAAGAACAAATTTAGATGCACTTTGAAAACCAAACATTCAGTGAACTCAGGTATTTTAATGACACAAAACCAACAACTATCTGCGTATCAGTCAGCCAATGAGAATCGCTTTGCATTCCCTTTAAACGCTTGGTCTGCTTTGAGACAGCACACCCTAACGAGAGGCTTCACGTCAAAGAAAGACAAACGCTGTTGATTTCCGCTTGACCAGATCAATGCGAGTTTACACTTGATACGACGCAAACTCGCAGTGATTGAAACGATACTGCTTTCATCCGTGTTTCCGCGTCAAGGGAGACAAGAATCAATAAGATGCCCGTCGCTAGTTACGGCCAATTTCTTTGACCACTAACATGTCAGCCGAGGAAGGGACCGCCGTGTAAATGGATTGTCGAGAACAACCAGGGTCACACGTTTGCAGCCACAAAGTGACAGTAATTGAATCAAGCACGTAATAACATCGACTGCAGTATTTCTGTATGCGTAATGGGGACAAATTTTATGTATCAGTGTTCGTGTGTTGCTGCAAAATGTGAGGTCTTTAAAAAATTCTATCTAAGCTAGCAATTTACTGGTTATACGGTGACATTTTAAACGTATAGATTAACTTGTTTGTGTCAAGTCGGCATTGGTCGAATGTCTTCGAGGCATGACTGTCCCAAGAACAATCTCTGCTGCGACTATGTCCAAGCTGGGTAGAATTTTCTTTTTGTCAATTTGCCTAAACCTGTTTTAATAAAGTTAATGGCATTTTCTGCAGCTATGCTAGCAATGAATCGCTCAATTTTAAGCTGGTTCGAGCAGTCTGCATTAGATAAAATGCATTTGTGATTTGCGACCAACAGACCAGGGAACTAACTGGACAATTCATTGATTTTTACTTGAACAAAATGTAATGTCCACCATTTTTTTTCTCAAATTCAAATTAAGATCTAAACAAATAAAATGACATTTAGCACAAGATCGTTACAGCTTTGGCACAAAAATAATTACGAGAAGATTACCATAGCCACGAAAATGCACTTCACATTTGACAAAACACTCAAGGTTGGCATGTATATAATGTCATATAAATAAGCTAATTTGCTAATTCCATGCACCTTTTAAACTAATCCTACTA
This sequence comes from Lamellibrachia columna, assembly GCA_963662155.1. Lineage (NCBI taxonomy): Eukaryota > Metazoa > Annelida > Polychaeta > Sabellida > Siboglinidae > Lamellibrachia > Lamellibrachia columna. The sequence continues at coordinate 17,564,699 of OY759269.1, forward strand.
TAATTCAGCATGTATGTTTGTTTGCATGCTATGCTAGGCTTCCTAGATGATTTGCATCCCAGCTATGCATTTAGATGACACGAAGTAGTCGTCAGTTTTATTTTTTTTAGAAATTCCCCCCTATTACCCTATGAACAATTGAAATACCCTTTGTAGTTGTTACGTACACTTGTCCACAACGCTATGCAAGCAACAATGTGCCATTGTTGACAATGTCATGAGTCTTTTCTATGATTGTCCCAAGGATTCGCTAGATGTTACTTTATCTGCCAGTATTTCTAGAGTTGGATCCATCAAGCCAAGATATTGACTAGCAGCACCAATTACGAAGGCATAGATGGATATTCCTGTGATAATGTTGTCTTTTCTGAAATTTGGTAAATATGATTATCATGACACTCATTTATGAGCTACCAAGTTATTCCGTCCGGATGATCGGTATTTTTCTAGTTTCATATAAGTAAAGCTAATTTAAAAATTCCATGCACCATTTTAACTAATTTAAACGAATAATAAATTGTGTACTTACATAATGCGTGTTGTCCAGTTCGTTGTATGCGAGCTTCACCACTCCATAGGAACCCTGCAATGGGGTCAGATCATTATTTCTTTTTTCAAAGGATGTTAACGTTTATTAGTCCCGTACACAAAATAACGATTCAGACTTGATCACAATGGCACAAGTTGTTGCATGTCATGTCACTGACCTGACATGTCATGTCACTGACCTGACATGTCACTGATCTGACATATCATGTCACCGAACTGCTGTATAGTTTTGATGAAATGCTAAAAAAAATTTCTCAGGAAAATGCCCCCCAGCAGATTTCACCAAAACAAGAAGATTTTGTCTACATACTTAGGGGGTCCTTCCATTACCGACATGTTGATATTCTGCAAACCAGCAACTACAAATGTAATCCGTGCTCAGCAGAAGTGTCGAAGTGTACAAACGTGCCCTTTCCCCTGTTCAGAAACTATATTTTCAAGGTGCAAAAATCCTTGAAAGGGGGACTGTCTCAAAATCACTGGAACTTTATTCATATGTCGTAGAAGTGAAAAACTTATCTATCCCCAATGGAACAACACAAATCTTGTAGTCACATCTGGTGCTAGACCGCTATTTATTTCCCCATTATCACCATCATTAAACACAACTAATGGCTTTCTGTCCTGGGAGCAAATTTTTGTGTGGATTTTATGGCAATGGCATATGTTGCTGGCTTATTGAACTGCATGGCATCACTAGCCTTCAACAGACTCACCAACGTCTGGAAATCCACTCATCTCTACTCCAAGACAAAGCTGAAGATACGCAGACCATAATCTGCTCAGTACTACTGTACATTTCAGAAACATGGAGGACCAAGAAGATGACGATGGGAGAGCCGAGGTTTTGAGGGAAGATGCATCAGATGAATTCTCAGAATACGTTGGGACCATAACATCCAAAAACTCTCAACAGAGAAGACGGTTCAAGAAGATGAATATCAATGAAATGGATGTTGTGAATGGCTAAGGATATTGGCAATGAGATAAAGATAATCCATCTTTTTCTTCTTCCTTGCCCGGACTCCGAGATGCAAAACTGGTAAAAAGTCATTGGACCATCTAGTATTTGACACACATCCTCTTGACCCCCACAAAAAATTAGAGTAAGAAATTATCTAAATTGTCAACGTATATTGTTCCTGTGTCATAGATGTGGAATATTATTTTTAAAAATAACATGTGTGTTGCATGATTAGTCAGTTATAAATTAATTAACAAATAATGATAAATTAATAACATATTAATGAAAAGTTAACCTGGAGCATCCAACACTGGCTTAAATCGACACACTACTAAACTATCATGTTTTAGAAGTATGTCGATTTAAACCTGTCTTGGGCTCTCCAGGTAAAATTTTCATTAATATTTAATTAATTTTACATTATTAGTTAGTTAATTAATTAACAACTGACTAATCATGTAAGACATATTTTAAAGACAATATTCCATATTTATGCACAGAAACAACATACGTTGACAATTTCCATCATTTCTGATGCTCAGAGAATTCGAGTGAAATGTGAAATGTTCCAGTGACTTTTCCCGGCAGTGTACAGAGGGCAATGCATGTAATATAGAAGATGCGATGCCAGAAATAAGAGCAAGATGTATGCTGTAATATCTGGTTGCAGACTTAATTAATTCCATAAGAAGGCATCATTTTACACATAGATCTCGCTGGAGACTGCATCTAAAGGAAAATGGTTTTCAGTGAGAGAAATTACTAATGCTATAAAGCTTGCTTATCTAATATATATAAAGCAGTCTGTCTGTCTGTTGTGTCTTATGCACGGCTACATTTGTGGGCTGATCTGGACGAAACTCTGCACAGTAACCCAGGGGACCCTTCTGACTGACATGGGGGTCTGATGTGTAACCATCCCCACGGGTCCGCAGGGGTGAGGGGTAACAATTTCAAAAAGGCTGTAATGGAAGTTGCAACCATGGAATTATTTTGTTTTCTATGTCATCGTAAAGATAATAATTATGCCCGCATATGTATGCAGCAATTTTGAATACTTTTCAAGTTATGACAGTTTCCCTGTACCCCATACTGGTGTTTATGGGTAAAAAGCATCTATATACAGCAGAGCTCACATACACTAGCTACATCCTAGTAATATTGTATCAATCCAGAGACACATATTTAACTAGATAACACGTGCTACAGTAATATTGCAGCAATGTCCATAGGGCAGCTTAAATGAGAAAATACCACTGACCTATGTAATACTGTAGATCAGTGGAAAATATCTATGGCTGTCTTTTCTCCAGGTAACACCAGGTAGCTCAGCTACAGCTACAGCTAAATCTGTTGTGATTGCACTGTTACAGTTAAACTGGTGTTTTTAAAGCAATAATGTCATCGGGGCATGATGACCTGAACTGACAACATTTGATGACCTGAACTGGCAACATTTGTACTGAATGTCAGGTGTGCAAATCTGCTATGACATGAGACTGAAATCTGAGAACCTTCATTTATTACAGTACGTCAGGCTGGAATATGAATTGTAAAGATAAAAGAGGAAGTATCCAGTCCATAAGACCAATCAAAGTGCTTTACACTTTTTTTTTTATAATATATATATATATTCTTGTGTTTTATATATATATATATATATATATATATATATATATATATATATATATATATATATACATACATATGAATGAAAAATAAAATTTCCTTCTACGATCTTACCTTCCCGACTTCATCCTTCAATTTGTATTGGTTGAGCTGCACGAAACCGGTTCCATCGCTGATAAACAGGTGCTGCGTTTCGCGCGTTGGTTGACGCCGTAACCGTGGCGATGACTTTCGCCGCTCTCCAATCCGCTGCGGATTCGGCAAGAGCCGATCCATGGAATGACTAAACATTATCCGCGGAGCGTGTTGCGCATTTTTCGAGTTCGATCCATCGCAGACACTGTCAGAATTTTCAAATGCAGCATCGGGTTGCATAACAGTACATGTGGTGCCACCTGGTACCGCCAGATGCCCGGTATTGTCTGCGGTGCTGTGGCGCCGGTCAAGCGATACGTCTTCTGACACAAATGGTACCACCACTGGCACTATAGTTTGCGGCAATGAATCGTAAGGGTCACCTGATGAACTACGCCCGGAATCATTGCTCAGATCAGAGCTCTTGTGCTTTAGAGGTGGTTTCATCTTCGGGAGGTGTGCCAGTACATCGTCTGAATGTTGTTGGGGCGAAGACGCCGAAATAATTGATGTTTCGGGCGATTTTGTCATTGCACCAGAGTCGGAGAGAACGGTGGGATAATCTAGGCACATGGGGTCCAAAAATGGAACGTCTCCATTTGGGTTGGTCTTGACACTCGTTCCACCGCTGTCTTCACACCTGTCGCCATCTAGGGACACCTGTCTGAAGTGAAAAACCGAACGTCATTAGATAAACTGGATACAATTGACCATGCAACAATAAATAAATGAATGGAACAGATTGTTTAGAGATTGTGTAAATGTTAGCTGCGTGAATATGTTTAAAAACCAAATTCACAAATATCTCAGAAGAGCGGGTTACACATAGATGAAAAAATGTTGGACTCTATATGACAATGGCTTCCTTGTCCACTTGCAATCTTGTTAAATGTGGCTAAATGTTCAGATGGAAGTAGTTGCTACAAAACTTGCAAAAATCTCACAAAGCTTTTACATTGAGTACAAGCAATCATCTGATTAAAAAATAAACTATTGTTGTGTGCAGTGAACATCCTATCTAGATATATTCCACTGAAGTTTTGTCAATACAATCTCAGTGCACTTAATACAACCTCAGCGCAACTGATACAACCTTAGTGTAACTGAATTGAGCTGATACAACCTCAGTGCAGTTGATACAACTTCAGTGCAACTGATACAACCTCAGTGCAATTGATACAACCTCAGTGCAATTGATACAACTTCAATGCAACTGATACAACCTCAGTGCAATTGATACAACCTCAGTGCAATTGATACAACTTCAATGTAACTGATACAACCTCGGTGCAACTGATACAACCTCAGTGCAATTGATAACACCTCAGTGCAACTGATACAACCTCGTGCAACTAATACAACATTTGTGAAATTGACACAACCTAAGTGCAACTGATAGAACTTCAGTGTAACTGACACAACCTCAGTGTAACTGATACAACCTCAGTACAATTGATACAACATCAGTGCAATTGACACAACCTCAGTGCAATTGATATAACCTCAGTACAATTGATACAACATTGGTGCAATTGATACAACCTCAGTGCAATTGGTATAACCTCGGTACAATTGATATAACCTCAGTACAATGGGAGACTTACAAAGGGTGATTCGGATGTTACACACAAGGGGGCGCCATGGATTGCCAGTCCTTTTGTTGATGGGCATATGCTGCAGTCAACATCAAATATTTTGGGCAAATGACTCCTTTCTACAATTTGCCTGTCGCCAGTAAATTCAGGAAAGGCCAGTGAAATATTATGAACCTGTCCACCTTTTTGTTTTTATATGTTGAGATCAACCAATCAAGTTTATTCTAAGAAAACTTAATAGGTTACACAATAGTCTTTACAATGTTACATATTATTACATTTTGTGAGCTCAGTCAGCTGGTTATATGTGTATGTGATATAATAAGTATTTAAAATAATACTTAAATTAAAGACCAAATATTGCTTGTTGACCAAATATTGCTTGTTGAGTGGCAGTTGTGGGCATCAGTCATTCAGTACCATAAAAAAATTACTCAAGCAGTAGAACATTTTGCTTTAAAATCAGTTGGAGCAACATGCCAAACAGTATCCCTTTCAGGCCAGATATTAATCCTGGTCTACTGCTACGAATTTCAGTAAGTAACACACACATATATGTACGTGTTGTACACATCTGGTTCTGTAATTTCGAACATTTCAGCTAGAGCTCGTTCAATATGTGGTTTGAAGATATTTCAGTATGTAGGCCGCTGGTCCTAGTGATACAAGCTAGGACATTATTGTGAATTTGGAATTTTTTTTATATACCCTCACCAGCTCAGCACATTCACTTAACTTCCACTGTGCATAACACTATATTAAAAAATATACACTCTATATGTATATATACATTATATATTGTTTAATTATGTCATAGTAATTTAACCCTTTTTGGATATTAATGAGTTGCGTCAGAAAAAACTGCATAAATTTGGTAAAATAATTCATTGTCAACTGATTATCAAAATGAATGCTTGAGTATTAGAGTAATTAAGCATACATATATATATATATATATGCTTAATTATTCTAATACTGTAATTTCGAACATTTCAGCTACAGCGATGATATCTATATCATTGGTGGTTTTCTCGGTTTCGAGTATGACATTAACATCGCAAATCGTTCAACGTTTTCTCGCACAAGCTCTTTCATGGGATAGTTGGCCAATACGAACCACCAATTTCCTTCCGCAGTATTGGCATGCGAACTCTGGCTGCTGATTTGTTCGAATTGCAAGCACGAGCCATGTTCATGGCGACGTTGTCGTTTTATTTCGGCATCGGTTGATCTATTAGTTTCAGCTTTTGTGGTTCCTTTTTTGACAGCCATATGCCATGCACTGCGATCGTGCGCCATCTCGTCCCAGTGCCTCTTGTTGATATCGGCGGTGTAGAGGTGACGCTTTGTCCATGTAGCGTAAGTGTGGTCTTCCAACATTTCACCTTGGCAGTTGGTCGTCATTCATCCGTACAATGTCGCCGGTCCAGGTACGTTGCCGGCTTAGAAGCATTGTCTCGATGCTCAGCATATCGGCATGTTGCAGTACTTCAATGTTGGTCACTCGGTCTGACCACCTGATTCCGAGGATCGCTTGTAAGTGGCATAGGTGTATCTGTGACAATCACTGAATGTGACTTCTATACAGTGTATATGTCTCTGAACTGTACTAAAGACATGACAGGATGACAATATGGTAGACCTTGCATTTTGTTACAAGCTCGATGTTGTGTTTGTTCCATAATTGTTCCTGTAGTCATCCGAACGTGGCAGAGGCTGACTGAATTCGCGCCGACAGTTCTTTGTCGAGGCTACAGTCGTTTGTTATGGCGCTCCCAAGGTATTTAAAGGTGGTTGCTGTTATGTATATATATATATATATATATATATATATATGCATGCATGCATATATACATATATATTTGCATACATACATATCTATGTGTATATATATATATATATATATATATATATATATATATATATACATATATATACACACATATCTATATATGTATGTATATATATATATATATGCATGCACGTTTTGCCAAATATATATGTACATATATATATATATATATATTTGAAGGTAATCATCTAGTTTGTAGTGTTCAAGGCAAACAACTGTGCTGTCAGCCACCAATGGCAGTGCCAAAGCCACAGGCAAAGCTGTCCCTGTTGTCTTTTACATGATGAATGTCTATTATCCAAGCCTTGCATTTTACCCTGTCTGTGGGAAGTTCATCAGTTACATAACCGCAAGCAGTCAGATGGAGATAAGCTGTTTCAAGTGTCTTTATAAATGTGTTAGGCAACTGTGACTGTGTAAACAGTCTGCTAGTGACAACCATTTTGTGATTTTTCTTATACTCTAGCGGCCATGTCTGGTGATGTTGGCGATTACGGCCCACCAATGAATATATATAACTAGCGGGCGTTGCACTGGAGAAAAGGAAGCCACTAGAATAACTGATGACTCCTTGCACAACTCCTTGCACAACTCCTTGCACTACTCCTTGCACTACTCCTTGGACTACTCCTTGCACTACTCCTTGCACAACTCCTTGCACTACTCCTTGCACTACTCCTTGCACTACTCCTTGCACTACTCCTAGCACAACTCCTAGCACAACTACTTGCACAACTCCTTGCACTACTCCTTGCACTACTCCTTGCACTACTCCTTGCACAACTCCTTGCACTACTCCTTGCACTACTCCTTGCACTACTCCTAGCACAACTCCTTGCACAACTCCTTGCACTACTCCTTGCACTACTCCTTGCACTACTCCTTGCACAACTCCTTGCACTACTCCTTGCACAACTCCTTGCACTACTCCTTGCACTACTCCTTGCACAACTCCTTGCACTACTCCTTGCACAACTCCTTGCACTACTCCTTGCACTACTCCTTGCACTGCCCAGTCAAGTTTATGTAGGCAAAGCAAATAGCAGTGACAATTTCATACCACAAAAATCTTGTACAACTTGTTTCATGAAGCGTTTGGTGGACATTTGACATAGATTGTAGAAAACACACATAACATTGCTAACGATGGTACATACTATTGCTCTATTGATCTGACAGACAGACAGACAGACAGACAGACAGACAGAAGCAGCAATAAACAAGGCAGATTAATTCTGTGTCACAATGTGGTCTGTGTCTCTAGACTTGACTCTACTAGTGTTCTCATACAAAGTCAAAGATCACAGACACGATGAGTTAACTTTCTTCTGACATCAGGCATCATTGCTAATTTGTTGAAGCGAAAACATCACAAAGACATGTGTCTGAATCCAACCTTCCTAGAAGTCTCATAAGGATTTATAATTATTTATTCCATCTGATGTCATTTGGAGTAATTAATAATGCCTCCCGTGCCACAGACCTCAATTCTGGAGTTCTTATTAGCACAGTGAATATGTCATACAGCATTTGTTGTAAGGGCATCCATCGGGGGGGGGGGGGGGGGGTGGGGGTTGGGGGGGGTCACTGAATGTGCAACGGACATTAATGCATCCACCACATTTAAAGTATCAAATCGCACATGTTAGGTAATTAAGTGAATACACGAATTCTATGTTAAAAAGTAACAATTTCTATTTAGCTCTCTCTGATTATGTAATCATGCTGAATACTAAGGGATGTTCTCAAAACAACAATTTCCAACAAGGCACATAATTAATGTCCTATCACATGAGACTCCCCCGGCTATATGAAACTTTGATTTGCATCGAACTGTAGATGCCTGGTTTTCTCGTCCTTCAGGCTGTCACCACCACATAGCGCTCATACTCAGCTATCATAATGAAAAGCTGTCAGTATACGCTCAACGTCAGCACTATTATGAACTATTATAAACCGTGATAGGAAAAGAAATGTTTTTTTTAATATTACATCTACGTACAATGCTAAATTAAACAGTTGCTAGACCCCTCGACCCAATGAGACCAATTTCATTTAGGGTCATACATCAATGTTTTGAGATCATACCAACAAACCAGAGGTACCTACGTCATAAAAAAATCTGTAATGCACCCCAGAAACCCCCCTCTCCCTTCTATGAAATTAGATAGTTTTCAGATGTGCAGCCCATTCAGTGACACCGGATACTGAGTCATCTACCATTAAAACATCGTAACTTTGCTAATAATCATCATAAAAATATGAATGAGGAATCATTTTGTTGCTAAAGGACTCTTCATTATAACAGAACAATAATAATTACAACACATATTAGCAAAAAACCCAACACGCCACCATATTCTGGAAATACAGTGGCCAACATGACTATTGTGAATCCAATAATTGTATACAACTCCTCATATTGACGTCATGGTCAATTTATCTACGTCGATAGTCAGTATGGCAATTTATCTACGTCGATAGTCAGTATGGCAATTTTTTTGCAATGCATCACATCCTAATTCCTTCAGACAGTCAGAGGGCCATAGATCTAGCAACGGATAACGTCAGTCCACAGGGACATATCGGAGCACAGGGAAGATGTTAAGCAGATCTTCACAATCGCTTCAGAGCCACATTCATATAATGTTGCACATCACTTCTGCGAGATTTCCACTGGCAAAATGAGATAATTAAATCACATATTTGTGGGTGTGATTATATGAATCCTCGTGATTTTGTCACACGATTTTTGCTGATCGACCTCGTAACAACATAAGCCATTTATGAGCGAGACGCAGCTACACAATTGAGTTAGTTGGGCATAAAATAGAAATGACACAAGCTAAGTGCAACGTGGCAACACAGAATGCACAAAGATGTCAACCATGTGGCAGATTGCATCAAACACGCACAAAAAGTGCCTGCTCACATGCGTCTACATGCATATAAAGTGTGCATGGATGCAAAAATGTGCTCGTTTTTCTCCGTCAAACACAATATGTCGTGTTATATATGAATGCTGCATCGATGCTGAGTGTGTTATATAAATATGTCACGCACATATGCAAAGGAAAAATGCACATTTTTCTGCTTCCTCCTTACCAATTTGATGCACAAGTTAGTTTGTTAGTTCGATGACTGGTAGCGCTGCTGATGCCACATAATATTGACCAATCATGGCTCTGAATTTTTTTTAGCCCTTGTCAAGCACAGCTATTCCATTATTAACAAACTGTACTGTTTTGCCATTAGTTAAAGGTGCTTAATCAATTCGATTTCTGTGAAATCATCAGATAAACTATTAAATTAGTTAATGCTTGTTCAAGCATTAACTGAAGTGAAAATAGAATTGCTGAAAAATCAAGATTTTCTTCCTTGGTGAAAATTCGTAACTTTGTCATGTGATCGGCGAGAGGATGGAGGTCACGCCCATGATCAGCATTGACCCACACAGTGTTTACCATTTTGGATATCAACTATTTTGATCCTTACCAGATCTAACGACTAAAGTCAATTCTTCCGATGATTTGAACAAAACTGCGGATGTTACATAAACTATTCACACACTACATATTTGAAAACCAATGAACCAGATTTGCGATAGGCTAATTCAGTTGCGGAAGAAGTTTTAAGCTAACACTATTAGCAAACAATGTCTACTGACACTATAACCATCTCAGACAAAGACATGTCACAAACATGGATGAGTCGTTAAAGTAGGTTGCTAAATTAAACTATTTCCTTCTGCCAGGTTGCATGGCTCATGTCGCAGTGTGTCTAGTTATGCACTCAAGCATAAGGACGTCTACATCCTGGATGTAGGGCACATTCAAGTTTGATATATGACATTTAAAAAAAGAGTTATTGGAGTGCATTTGAGCAGCCATATTAGTAGGTTTCATGGTAGAAGCCATTGACAGTGAAAGAATGCATTTTAAAAAGATTTTAATAGGCGATGAGATTTTTGGCCATTTTTCTGCCACTGGACACATGGGTGCTATATTACATGGATATATCGGTAAACGTTGACGAGCATAGCACTTGTGGGCGTTTTAAGAGTTAAAATAATTTTACTAAACTTGTTCAACACGTCACTGACATAATAGGCTGTGATCGTGTCTCAGAAATGTTCATAGCCCAGTTTTCCTTTAATCAGACAAAGCGTCAACCTGGACTTCAATGCAAGGATGCACTTAGTTTGAATATACGTCTAATCTGACCTGCGCTACGAAGACAACTTCTGCTATAACGGCCACATACAGTCTCTCAGTCGTGACTTACCCAGACATATTACTCCAGTGTCAAAGAATATGAAGATCAGGCATGTTGGCAGTTGAGCCTCTGTCATACAATTTTAATTAATTAGCAGGAAACAGACGATATATTCCTCATCCTCGCTAGCCAGGGCTGGTAGTAGTACTACAGTACCCCTGGCAGACATCCTCGCTAGCCAGGGCTGGTAGTAGTACTACAGTACCCCTGGCAGACATCCTCGCTAGCCAGGGCTGGTAGTACTAGTAGTGCTACAGTACCCCTGGCAGATCGAACTGTTGAAACTTGGAATGGTCAGCCTACATCCGCCATGAGCGGATGTAGGCTGAATCATTTGTCCCACTTCCTGTTTTGGTCAACATGTTTCTAGGAACCAGACTTGCCCATGTCCATACTGTGAAGAGCGTTTCCAGGAAATGCCTATTGTTCCCCATCTGACCACGGGTCCATGGGACTTTATTAATCAAGTGGATATTAAAGTTGAACTGTCTGTTCTAGGATACCTTCCTCTGGAGGCAAGATATCATTCCCCACCCTATGAAAGATATCCTAGGATATCTTCCTCCTTGTGAGAACGTCCAGGGAGGACACTTTCCTCTAGGCTGCTCGGTTGCTAGGCAGCTAGAGAGTAAACCAACTTGCACAAAGTCTCAATCCATGTTTTGATCCCTCCGTGTGTTGCTAACAATTCCATTACAGTTGTTCCCAGATCTCGAGAGGATGGGTAGATGGAAATAAGGTCACAGGAAAAGTCACAGTTTTGGCTAGCAAAAAGTCACAGGAAATAAAGTTACAACATTATTTTATTCGAAGACGATATACTAAATATAACAACTGATAAATGAGCACAACAAAGTTTGATGATTATGGTGAACCTTCCGAAGTAACTCTGCCAAAGTTATGCACTTTTTCACTGATAATAATTTAATATAACTGGCAGCTTTCATTTGCAAAATTCATGTAACATGTTTTATTACATAAACATTGGACACTCTCGACAGGAGAATTTAGCTGCCAACCACCCAGTCAGCTTTGCCTGCTTGATGCTTGATGAGACACTCCCTTTACAGCTGATCACAGCTAAACTGGGAGGTAGCATAGTGAGTTTAGATATCGAGATCACCAGCTCTATGAGGCACACTGCGTCCACAACAGGTTTTTCCCATTTCCCTGTGTGGGATCTTTTACTTCCCCTGGCGTAGACACCAGATAGAAGAGACCAACGGATTTTAATGTCTGTTCTGAAAGACGTGACTTCTCAAGAACCACTAACAAAACAGTAAAGACGGCCAAACACTTCTGTGATCTGTAATCATGTGTCCATATATACTTTGCTTTGCATGTGTAGTATTTCAACTGATACTATAAATACAGGGAACAATGTATATATTTAAAGTTGTGACTACATTTCTTGTGACTTGTTCTGTGACTGTTCCAGTGATTTTATTTCGTACATTCGACGCTACGTGCACTCACAGTGCCGCATCATTGCTCTAGGATTGCCAGTTCTTGGCACAAACACTTTGTCCATCTCCCACAACAATTCAGGAATCAATACAGAGAAACAGACTGGACCACACGGTCCACAACTCTGGCTACAGGATGGCTTACAACAGTACACCTGGAAATAAAGCACTTCCAACTGTGATAATTTTCTGGATTTTACAGTTTTATAATAGGCTGTGATCGTGTCTCAGAAATGTTCATAGCCCAGTTTTCCTTTAAACAGACAAAGCGTCAACCTGGACTTCAATGCAAGGTTGCACTTAGTTTGAATATACGTGTAATCTGACCTACGCTATGAAGACAACTTCTGCTATAACGGCCACATATAGTCTCTCAGTCGTGACTTACCCAGACATATTACTCCAGTGTCAATGAATATGAAGACCAGGCATGCTGGCAGTTAAGCCTCTGTCATACAATCTTAATTAATTAGCAGGAAACAGATATATTCATCATCCTTGCTAGCCAGGGCTGGTAGTAGTACTACAGTACCCCTGACAGACACCCTCGCCAGCCAGGACTGGTAGTAGTACTACAGTACCCCTGACAGACATCCCCTCCCCAGCCAGGACTGGTAGTAGTACTACAGTACCCCTGGCAGACATCCTCGCTAGCCAGGGGTGGTAGAAATACTACAGTACCCCTGGCAGACATCCTTCCTAGCCAGGGGTGGTAGTAGTACTACAGTACCCCTGGCAGACATCCTTGCTAGCCAGGGGTGGTAGTAGTACTACAGTACCCCTGGCAGACATCCTCTCTAGCCAGGGTTGGTAGTAGTACTACAGTACCCCTGGCAGACATCCTCGCTAGCCAGGGGTGGTAGAAATACTACAGTACCCCTGGCAGACATCCTTGCTAGCCAGGGGTGGTAGTAGTACTACAGTACCCCTGGCAGACATCCTCTCTAGCCAGGGTTGGTAGTAGTACTACAGTACCCCTGGCAGACATCCTCGCTAGCCAGGGGTGGTAGAAATACTACAGTACCCCTGGCAGACATCCTTGCTAGCCAGGGGTGGTAGTAGTACTACAGTACCCCTGGCAGACATCCTTGCTAGCCAGGGTTGGTAGTAGTACTACAGTACCCCTGGCAGACATCCTCTCTAGCCAGGGTTGGTAGTAGTACTACAGTACCCCTGGCAGACATCCTCGCTAGCCAGGGGTGGTAGAAATACTACAGTACCCCTGGCAGACATCCTTGCTAGCCAGGGGTGGTAGTAGTACTACAGTACCCCTGGCAGACATCCTTGCTAGCCAGGGTTGGTAGTAGTACTACAGTACCCCTGGCAGACATCCTCACTAGCCAGGGGTGGCAGTAGTACTACAGTACCCCTGGCATACATCCTCTCTAGCCAGGGGTGGTAGTAGTACTACAGTACCCCTGGCAGACATCCTTGCTAGCCAGGGTTGGTAGTAGTACTACAGTACCCCTGGCAGACATCCTCTCTAGCCAGGGTTGGTAGTAGTACTACAGTACCCCTGGCAGACATCCTCGCTAGCCAGGGGTGGTAGAAATACTACAGTACCCCTGGCAGACATCCTTGCTAGCCTGGGGTGGTAGTAGTACTACAGTACCCCTGGCAGACATCCTTGCTAGCCAGGGTTGGTAGTAGTACTACAGTACCCCTGGCAGACATCCTCACTAGCCAGGGGTGGCAGTAGTACTACAGTACCCCTGGCAGACATCCTCTCTAGCCAGGGGTGGTAGTAGTACTACAGTACCCCTGGCAGACATCCTTGCTAGCCAGGGTTGGTAGTAGTACTACAGTACCCCTGGCAGACATCCTCTCTAGCCAGGGCTGGTAGTAGTACTACAGTACCCCTGGCAGACATCCTCTCTAGCCAGGGCTGGTAGTAGTACTACACTACCCCTAGCAGACATCCTCTCTAGCCAGGGGTGGTAGTAGTACTACAGTACCCCTGGCAGACATCCTTGCTAGCCAGGGGTGGTAGTAGTACTACAGTACCCCTGGCAGACATCCTCTCTAGCCAGGGGTGGTAGTAGTACTACACTACCCCTGGCAGACATCCTCTCTAGCCAGGGTTGGTAGTAGTACTACAGTACCCCTGGCAGACATCCTCGCTAGCCAGGGTGGTAGTAGTACTACAGTACCCCTGGCAGACATCCTCGCTAGCCAGGGTTGGTAGTAGTACTACAGTACCCCTGGCAGACATCCTTGCTAGCCAGGGTTGGTAGTAGTACTACAGTACCCCTGGCAGACATCCTTGCTAGCCAGGGTTGGTAGTAGTACTACAGTACCCCTGGCAGACATCCTCTCTAGCCAGGGTTGGTAGTAGTACAACACTACCCCTGGCAGACATCCTTGCTAGCCAGGGTTGGTAGTAGTACAACACTACCCCTGGCAGACATCCTCTCTAGCCAGGGGTGGTAGTAGTACAACACTACCCCTGGCAGACATCCTTGCTAGCCAGGGTTGGTAGTAGTACTACAGTACCCCTGGCAGACATCCTTGCTAGCCAGGGTTGGTAGTAGTACTACAGTACCCCTGGCAGACATCCTCTCTAGCCAGGGTTGGTAGTAGTACAACACTACCCCTGGCAGACATCCTTGCTAGCCAGGGGTGGTAGTAGTACTACAGTACCCCTAGCAGACATCCTCTCTAGCCAGGGTTGGTAGTAGTACAACACTACCCCTGGCAGACATCCTCGCTAGCCAGGGCTGGTAGTAGTACAACACTACCCCTGGCAGACATCCTCGCTAGCCAGGGGTGGTAGTAGTACTACAGTACCCCTGGCAGACATCCTCGCTAGCCAGGGGTGGTAGTAGTACTACAGTACCCCTGGCAGACATCCTTGCTAGCCAGGGGTGGTAGTAGTACTACAGTACCCCTGGCAGACATCCTCTCTAGCCAGGGGTGGTAGTAGTACAACACTACCCCTGGCAGACATCCTCGCTAGCCAGGGCTGGTAGTAGTACAACACTACCCCTGGCAGACATCCTCGCTAGCCAGGGGTGGTAGTAGTACTACAGTACCCCTGGCAGACATCCTCGCTAGCCAGGGGTGGTAGTAGTACAACACTACCCCTGGCAGACATCCTCGCTAGCCAGGGGTGGTAGTAGTACAACACTACCCCTGGCAGACATCCTCGCTAGCCAGGGGTGGTAGTAGTACTACAGTACCCCTGGCAGACATCCTCTCTAGCCAGGGCTGGTAGTAGTACTACAGTACCCCTGGCAGACATCCTCGCTAGCCAGGGGTGGTAGTAGTACAACACTACCCCTGGCAGACATCCTCGCTAGCCAGGGGTGGTAGTAGTACTACAGTACCCCTGGCAGACATCCTTGCTAGCCAGGGCTGGTAGTAGTACTACAGTACCCCTGGCAGATCGAACTGTTGAAATGTGGATTGGTCAGTTTATCCCACGCCATGAGCGGATGTAGGCTGAATCATTTGTCCCACTTCCTGTTTTGGTCAACATGTTTCTAGGAACCAGACTTGCCCACATCCATACTGTGAAGAGTGTTTCCAGGAAATGCCTATTGTTCCCCATCTGACCATGGGTCCACAGGACTTCATTAATCAAGTAGATATTAAAGTTGAACTCTCTGTTTTAGGATACCTTCCTCTGGAGGCAAGATATCATTCCCCACCCTATGAAAGATATCCTAGGATATCTTCCTCCTTGTGAGAACGTCCAGGGGAGGACACTTTCCTCTAGGCTGCTCGGTTGCTAGGCAGCTAGAGAGTAAACCAACTTGCACAAAGTCTCAATCCATGTTTTGATCCCTCCGTGTGTTGCTAACAATTCCATTACAGTTGTTCCCAGATCTCGAGAGGATGGGTAGATGGAAATAAGGTCACAGGAAAAGTCACAGTTTTGGCTTGCAAAATCACAGGAAATAAAGTTACAACATTATTTTATTCGAAGACGATATACTAAATATAATATGAGCACAATGAAGTTTGATGATTATGGTGAACCTTCCGAAGTAACTCTGCCAAAGTTATGCACTTTTTTCACTCATAATAATTTAATATAACTGGCAGCTTTCATTTGCAAAATTCATGTAACATGTTTTATTACATAAACATTGGACACTCTCGACAGGAGAATTTAGCTGCCAACCACCCAGTCAGCTTTGCCTGCTTGATGCTTGATGAGACACTCCCTTTACAGCTGATCACAGCTAAACTGGGAGGGAGTATAGCGAGTTTAGATATCGAGATCACCAGCTCTATGAGGCACACTGCGTCCACAACAGGTTTTTTCCCATTTCCCTGTGTGAGATCTTTTACTTCCCCTGGCGTAGACACCAGATAGAAGAGACCAACGGATTTTAATGTCTGTTCTGAAAGACGTGACTTCTCAAGAACCACTAACAAAACAGTAAAGACGGCCAAACACTTCTGTGATCTGTAATCATGTGTCCATATATACTTTGCTTTGAATGTGTAGTATTTCAACTGATACTATAAATACAGGGAACAATGTATATATTTAAAGTTGTGACTACATTTCTTGTGACTTGTTCTGTGACTGTTCCAGTGATTTTATTTCGTACATTCGACGCTACGTGCACTCACAGTGCCGCATCATTGCTCTAGGATTGCCAGTTCTCGGCACAAACACTTTGTCCATCTCCCACAACAATTCAGGAATCAATACAGAGAAACAGACTGGACCACACGGTCCACAACTCTGGCTACAGGATGGCTTACAACAGTACACCTGGAAATAAAGCACTTCCTACTGTGATAATTTTCTGGATTTTACAGTTTTATCGCAAGCATAACTGATCCCACATGAAGACATACAGACAATTACAATCAGTGACATAAGGTTAAAATGCTAAGGGTTAACTGGACACGTAACCTGAAAATGTCATGGGCATTTCTAAAGATTTGAAGTCTGAACAATCCCAGCCCATCTAGCCGTTACAGTCGTATCTTGAATGTTAATGATATATGATATATAAATTTATTTCAGGGGCAAAACACAAAATTATATATTTGTCAATAAAAGTCAGAATTATTCTGTGAAGTGAAAACTTACCCCTATGAAAAACTGGCCACAGGAGATTGAATCTGATTAACTTAATTCTAACACCTTACAACAGAATCAACAGTCTATACATCATGTTACAATCGATATTCACCGAAGCGTAACACTAAAAGAAACAAACTGTATTTGTACAAATGACAATTGACTGTGTTTTTTACTGCAATGCCACAGGAAAGTTTTCTCATAGAAGACAATATTTCGCTGATGTCTAAAATCACTTTCAGTTCCCTTTCCCTCCCTCTCACTGATCCCTCCCCTCCTGCTCAATTCATCCATTTGTTTTCCCTTCCCTCTATCTCCATTTCTTCCCATCCATCCATCCCGTCTCTCTCCACCTCCTTCCCTCCTTTTCCCTCTCCCTATAGCCACCTCTTTTTGTTCCCAACACAACTAGTTTTGCTCCCAACTCCTACACTTCCAATCCTCCCTGTCCATTGCATATCTCCTCCCTTCTTCCCCACCGACTTTCCCAACCCTCCACCCCCACCCCCCCTCCAACCCGACCCCCTCCCTCCATCCCCCAACCCCCCGGTGTCCAAAACACTAAACATTGATCTGGGCACATTTTCTTAAGACTTACAAATTCGTAACTAAAGTTTTCTGTAAATATGGCTGCAAATCTGTCCGGGGGGGGGGGGGGTCACTCATTAATATCTAACACAAACTGCCAGTCTGGTCTGAGATGTAACATGGATTTTGTAATACTTCAACTTGTCGTTGCTGCTTTTATCTCACTCGTTACTTTCGTCATATTCATTGGTACGTCTTCTGCTGGCATCAAAACTATTGCAACTACACTTGTTCGCAGTAGACTTGACTGCTGCAATTCCCTTTATCACAATATTGCTCTCGAGGACATCTTGAAACTTCAACCTATGAAATTTTTTTGGCCAAGGGTAGCTTACCTGGTCTCATCGTTTTTCTCACTCAGTACCATGTCTTAAATCATTGCATTGGCTCCCTGTCCGATATCGTATTATTTTTAAGATCTGCACAATTACCTATCAAGCACTTTCATCCAAGCAACCAGCATATTTACATTCACTGCTCACTCCTGCAAGACAGCTCAGACAGCTTCAATCATCTTATTCTAATCTACTTTTTGTTCCCAGTGTTAAGACAAATGCCCACCTGCCTAAACTGGCTTATCCTCCGCTGCCGAGCTTGGGTCTCCTGAGGATTTTAGTGCAATAGAAGTATTTTATATGTATACATAATACATATGCATCACACCACACATAAAAATACGATCTCTTTTTACCACACTAATAACTACACTAAGTCTATAAAATAAAAAGTACAATTTCTGCTAGTAAGCAGGGATGGTGGGTGGGAGTTTAAAGTACCACAGAAATATGTAGACACAACCTGCTCTTGCAGCCGCACAGTTCAACTGTGCCCTGTTGGCATCAAACCAGCAGCTTGTAGTAAAGCTGCCTGCTGATAGGCTCACGCAGACATGTGATTAATTACACAGAGCTAGCATCAAAATAAAATCAAACCAAAAGTAACAGCCACACCATGCATAGCAATCCTGATTGATAAAATATTAAACTTATTTAGTGTTCACATTAATCACGTTCGCTAAAGCTGGGAACCACCTAAAGCAGATTAGCTAACTGGTTCCAGCTTAAAATTACCAACACCTACTAAAATAACCTAAAGCAAGTGTAACTGAAAAACAACTGAAGTAAGACTGTAGTGGGTGAAGACGATCGGCAGGTATTTTAATTGTCATGTAAAACATGTCGTGATTCCATATGTACACATAATATATGTATCACACCATGCAAAAAATATGATCTCCCAAACACACCCAAACCCTGGTAGAAAGTAGATAGTATACCTTCTTGCTCTTAGAACCACCCATGCATCCGTCAACGAGAACGTTAACTTGCCTATTGACATTGCTGCCCAAAGTTGCAGCCAGGTGCTTACACATATCCCAAAATGAGTTCATATAATTCTCACAGGCATCACTAGCCCAGTTCCCCTGTGCCTTAATGACTTCTGTGGGAAGACCACATTCCAACCCAAAAGAAGAACCACCCTGCTGAAAATAGGCCTGGATGATCTGATGGGTTTATCTTTAGTCTAGTAAGGTAAGCGTGAAGCTTGTTTTGGAAAAGTTGAACTGTCAGTGGAAGTCAAAGGCTATGTGTTGGGTAGTGAACAATGGAACACACGGAGGAATGCTGCAAAACCGCAAGGATAGACTGAGTGTCTGTGCAGAGTGCGCTGCCGGTATAGAATCATTTTAGACCAGTGCACAGCCAAAATAACCCCATCCTTAAATTGGAAAAGGTTGCAAATCTGTGACACAATTGTAGCTTAAGATTGAAAGACTCCATGTTTTTAATCAAGAGAATGGATTTTTGGAAAAAGGAGAAAAATGCCACAAGGCAGGAAGCCCAAAACGCTACGTCTACAGGCGAAGGCAAGTCAACCAGAGTGAACAAACTGGGAAGGATATCTGGGGTGATAGGAAACTTTTGTTTAGTTGATGCATCTAGAACTCTCTTTAACCCTTTTAGTAACATATCTATATGTCAACAGTTATGAAAAGGATTGGCATGGCCTGCCTCCATGCAACATGGGTATCACATTAATGTACTGCTTAACAGAGTTGTAAGCTAACTTCTGAGATGAGAAGACTAATGACAAGTATTATCCTGAGACGAGGGCACTGGACACAGGCCGCGTACTTTGCTTGTTTTTCAGTTACACTTGCTTTAGTTTAAACTACCATAAAAATATGTAGACACAACCCGCTCTTGCCGCCGCACAATTCAAAAGTGCCCTGTTGGCACCAAACAGCTTGTAGTAAAGCTGCCTGCTGATAGGCTCACATGATTACTTATACAGAGCTAACGTCCAAATAAAAGCAAACCAAAAGTTACAGCCACACCATACATTGCAATCTTGATTAATAAAATAATAAACTTATTTAATGTTCACATTAAGCACATCAGATATTTGTCCAGATATTTCCTGAGTGCACTCCCATATTTATAGAAAATATAAATGAATTTGTAAATCTTCTGACGATACAGGCTCAGTCGGCTCATGAAACCCGGGGAACATTCTCTTCCACTCACCGTTCTGACGATACATACAGGCCCAGTCTTTTGGTGTTGACATCGGCTGACAAAACCCAGGAAACACTCTCTTCAACTCAACGTTTGTCAGATTTTGTTGTTTTCAAATTTTTTTAACATGTTGTTTTGATGTGGCGTTCATGTTCGCGATGAACGCATGCGCGAGAAAATGCGAAATCCCTTGAGACCAAAGAAATAAAATATGCCTAGGATGGCCTTGTGTGCATAAAATAC
Organism: Lamellibrachia columna; assembly: GCA_963662155.1. NCBI lineage: Eukaryota > Metazoa > Annelida > Polychaeta > Sabellida > Siboglinidae > Lamellibrachia > Lamellibrachia columna. The sequence goes on from OY759269.1 coordinate 17,585,558, forward strand.
ATTGATTTTACCACATTTTTTTAAATTACAAAAAACGGGACATTTCATCCAGAAAGCAGGAAGTGAGACCAGGGGAAAAAGAGGTATTTCCCGCCTGAAAGCGGAAATATTGACACCAGTCGCCCACAACAACACTTAGCTCGATTACTACAGATCGCTCACACCTTTTCACTGTACAATAACAATGTGAACATGATTCTGAGAACTGCCATCTACGGCCCACCTGTGCAAATGTCACAGGTAGGAGAGTGCTTTGTTGCTAAAGGTAACATGTGCAGGTGTTGTCAATACGTCGAACAAGTGGTTCAGCCATCATATCTCACCTGCATCTTCCCCATCACTCTACATTATTATCACTATCACGGGATAACTTGGTTGTTCGTACGTGACTGCAAAATGTCAGGATACACAGAAATATCCATCAATGCCTTGATACTTGGTGCGGCCAGTCAATATATTGATGGCTTCTTCACAATGCGACGTAATACTGGCCATTATAGTAACGTGTAGCGACGTATGATGTAACTTTGGTCAATCGAAGAAAAGGCGCACGATGCTGTCATCAATTGTATGTAGTTGTTGATGTAGTGTTGCAGACAACTGTATATAATTAGTAATAACTAAAAGAGTAATTTTATTATGTGTAGAAAGATTCATAGTGGGGTGATTTCTGAAAAAAATTAAACTCAGATGACCTGACCGTGGGTCGTAGATGAACCCTTGTGAAAGTTTGGGGCCCGAGATGCATAGCGTCCTGGAGGAATAGCGTAACACAGGCACATACATTAAACATTCATACATACACGCACATACTGCACGCACACCTGCATGCACACACACACACACACTCACTCGCGGTGGAGTACAGGGTACATTAAGATTATTACTAAAATTTATAAAGCGCCATATATCTGGGACTAGCCCGGTCATTAGCACGCACAAAACATACATGCAATCATAAAAATAGTAAATACAGACTGTATATAATATAATAGTTACACATATATAAAAACAATAAAGTATTCAATTACGATTAATAAATAATTATAATAAAAAAATATAGTAAGTAAATAAATACTTATAGTAAATAAATAAATAATTATAATAAATAAAATGCATTCCTCAGCGGATGTACACACACTTAAATAGATAGGTTTTCAGTAGGTTCTTAAATTTAGACAGTGAATTTGTTTGTCTTATATATTCTGGAAAAGCGTTCTATACTCTCGGTCCGGACACTGAGAAAGCCAGTTATAGTTACATCTCTGTCTACTACAAAATTTAAGCTCCTTTGCCTTTGTGTTCCCTGCAATGGCCGGTAACTCGGCTAGTTCATTATATTTTCATACAAGACAGTTGCTATAATGCCAATAACTGTAATAAAATGTCATTATACCATTCACAAGTGGAATTTAACGCCACTTTCAGTTGCAGAATAAATCTGCGTCATGCGCAATGAATGACATGGCATGTCTATTAGGTGTTGTATGGTAGCTGTAATTTTTTAAGCAAGTGACCCAGTTTTAGACTGCAAACTTCAAAGTTGCATCAAGTACATTGTGGCTGCCACGTTTGTTAAACTGCCTAATTCCCCAGACAACAATTCTGGGTTTGTTAGGTTCTGATTTTCCGAGGCATGTTTGCTAGGTGGTTTTGCAACTGCGTAGACACCAGTAACATAACAATGGAATCATTCAGAGAAATCTAATCACTGATATATTCTGTTCATAGTCTGTACTAATAATACGTATACGAATATAAAATACAAGCATGTATTGTGCTAATTCTACAGATCATTGTTTTTTTTACAATGTATCCAAACGAATGCAAAAAGTCAGTGAGGCATTTGGACACTGTGCACAAAGTTACAAGTCGGTTTTAATAAAAAATATACACTATGATTTTTGTCTTGTCAAGGACCCCTGCAATATCGTTTTCGTAAAAATCCAACAATTTTGTTTTTGAGAAAATCCACATGGAAGATGCTCCCATAATTTCTCGACAAGGCAAAGTGGATTCTGTCTTCATAAACAGGGGATCCTTCCATATCTAACACATGCTGCCAATCAACAACTAGAAATTTAAACTGTGTGCTGTACAAATGTTATAGTCTGCAAATGTGCCATTTTCACTGTTAAAAAAAAAAAATTTCAGAGTAAAAAAACCTAAAAAGTTGGTACCATCTCAACATCACAGGCACTTTATTCATACGACATGAACCCAGAAGTTAAATAGTGATCTGACCCCCTATGTTCACACAAAAGCTGTAGGCAGTTATGTGAGATGGGCACTTTGGTGATCGCATCAAATTTCATGGCTTCATCATCACTGAGTGTGGCGTTTTCCTAATGATGTTGTTGTTTTTTCGTTTCTCAATTACCTGGCCTACTATTAATAGCATTGTAAGTATCGTGTACGCACAACACAGTAATGTCTCTACCTTTGAAGCAAACAACAAAAACAAACAAGCAACACAAAGAGAATATAACTAGATAATTTCACACAAAATAAATGAAACGGTAAGTAACATTGTTGGTTCAGTTCACTTGCCTATACTTGCTTATGTCGAGTGATTCCACGAATCGACATGGCCCTCCATGTTTTCCATCATGCATTGCAATCTTAAGTCTCTTTTCTCAAGCCACAGTGTGTCGTATACCAATCGAGACCAGGGCACGTCCTCCCTTACGTTAGTACACGTCACTAAATACCCTGTGTCTTTGTTAGTGATGAAGATTACAAAATAACAAACAACGAATATGGAAAAAATTCCCATTTATTCCCTTGCACAAGAAGCAGTTGCATAATTAGGAGGGGGGCATTAATTTTCCCCCTATGTTTTTCCATTGCGCCACTACATTTTAACGTGGTCAACTAATAGGTGACTAAGTTTGGCCCTTCTTGTCCCCCCGTGGCCCCCCTCATCCCCCCTTGGCATCCCCCTCATCCTCCCCTCGTCCTCCCCTCAGCATCCCCCTTGACCACCCGTTAGCAAAATTTTATTGCCACTGACAAGAAGCTTTCTGAAATCACCGGTGTTCAAGTATTACGCGTTGAGAGCCACCGTTACTTTATATGCAATACTGGTTTCTAGCAGACAGGGCTAACAGCGAGTGACATAAACCACTAAAGTGGGTTAATAGCTGCAGCTTGAAACTAGTTCACTGTGTCAGTCAGGAAAGCATTGATCCTCCCAGACTCTAATAACGGACAATTTGCCTAAAGAGCCATGGCAAACATTAATTACAACAGCACAAAGACGCGTGGGCAAATTCCACCAGGTGTCTGACTAATATCGTTACAGTCAGCGCAGATGTTCGCTGTAATAAAACACAGTTAAAGGAATATAGGACAACTGTTATTGTTTAACTGAACGACTGTTTTACGGGATGTTGTGACACATAATAAAACAACATCCGTACAAAACACATTACTATCGTGATTTTTCAACTATGATTTGGTCATAAAGCAGTAAAGACGAAAGCTTGAAATATAACATTGTTAATTTATATGGATTTTGAAAACTAAAAATTAAGAGAATTTGGGTATTTTAATTATACAAAACACACAATTCCTGCATATCTGTCAACCAATAAACATCATTGTATATTCCCAGCAAATACAAGAACCCATTAGAAGTTGGAGACAGCGTATGCACGTACCGGCGACATATCCAGGCTATAATATGATGCATGTACTTGTCGCCCCGGAACGCATGCATATGCTTCCTATTAATGAAACCGTGAATCGGCCGCAAACAGTCACAGCATAAGACGTGCGCCGTCGACCTGCGCCACTTAGTAACTGAATCCTGGTGCCACGGCGGGATGCTGGCGCTGTCCTCACTGACCTGCTTTGTATGCTGTGTGTGCATGCCATGTGCCATGTGCCAACACCATAAACTGCCCACAGCATGACAATGGCTGGCTAATGTATTCATCTCTTTGTTTAGAAATCAATGATGCAAGCGTGCGGTGCACCGCGGTGCCAACGAGTTGAATACCCGGACACATCCAGTGAGATGGAATTCGGATAAGTAAATTCTGCAAGGACGTCACACTCGTGCTAATTACTGACATCCGACGATGGTACGTCACCAGATTTGCGAAAACATGATGTGAAATTGCGGTAAATTATTGCACAGATGAACCAGAAACACAATTACTATAAATTGACGCCAAATGATTCTAGGTATGAGAACAAGTGTCTAGTAGATATCTACCAATGCAGTAACACAAAACTAGACAGTTTGACTTGAAGTAAAACTGTGACCACAATCTCCTCGAAAAAGACAATCCTATCCATTAGTATACTCCTATTCCCAATGGTGGGCATCATCGACAATATTTGTATTATACGTCACTGGCTAGCATATTCTTCTTCCCCTTTACTCCCTACAGCGCATCACAAATTAATTTCCTTTCTCTATTTCTCTCGATCTTCTGCCATTTTCTTTTGCTAGATCGCTTCACACTATCCCTCCACCTTAATTTCGATCTTCCTCTTCTCCTTCTGTGGTCTTCTTCTGTTCTAGGCAACTAGCGAGCACATAGCCACTTACATAAGAGAGAGAGATTACATAAACTATGACTTGCTAATATTCACAAGTTACCCACTGATACATACATAATCAAATGGATGGAATATGAAATACAATAATTACTTGTCATTGTTAGATGGTTAAACTGGCTTTATAAATGAGATTCCTTGGTATATAACTTCATATAGAAATAAACATTGTAAATTAATATAAACTAATTACCAATATTTTCCTCAAAACAAAAATGACTGTACAAATACGCTAGTAATTAATTATTCAGTTGTGGATCTACAGCATATTTTTTCTATTACTACTGTTTCTTTAGCTGAAAGACATTGACTGACAGTTCATTGGTGTGCAATGACTTGGCATCATGATTAGGCCAAAATCCTGTAGTGCACTGCCAGGAATCCTGAGCCATCAAGTCTAGATTACAACTAATTGGCTGCTGGTACATGAAGACATCTTACATCCAGACATCCTGCTGGACTGCCTGTAGAGAACTGTTTTTACAGCTAATCAGTGACTAGCAACAGCCCAGTGGTCCTTAGCTTACTTTTACTAATCGTTTGTGATTACCCTGCACAGCCCTACAATAAACAATTAAACAGATCTGCTAAAACAACATTTTTTTAATCAATATTTTTTACTTGAAATTCTGTATAAAACCATACAGATGCGTATAAAAAGGTTCATTAATCAACCCTTCAGTGGGGGTTGGGCCACGACCTGCAAGCAGGTGGGGCCAGGGGGTTATTATCTCCCACTTTACTGTATATGAAATTGTAAATACTCTAGCCAGTTTTGTATGATTAACTAATGGTTTTGTATGATGTAACTTTATTTAACAATTTTGTAAGATGTAACTTTATCTAACAGTTTTGTATGCTGTAACTTTGTCTAATAGTTTTGTAATGCTGTCACTGTGCAGTAACAAGGTTTTTTGGAGTAAAAACTGTTTTTGGTAGCTATGTTTGACAACATGACCAATGCTATTATTACCTGGTACTGTATATTCATATGTAATTCAAACCAGCTGGTGTTGTACATTTTAATCAGTTTTACTTATGTACATGGTTGTGCAATCTTTGGCAGACACTGTCTATACTATATTGTATGTACAGCGGTGATCCTTGTTTAATGTCAACACATTGGATTGCCCATTACCAACCTACCCAGTAGTTAGTGCATTTATACAAACAGAGATAAGCCTGCATGACCTTATCCACAACCATAGTAAACACAACTACACCGGGAATCAATGGTGTTTCTAGCTACAAAAGCACATGAAAAAATTTTCATTAGTTAATCGGCCTATAGCATTGCTATTGCGATTGAGTATCGCAGTCCATCAAGCCACAAAATGTACCTATGTCAAATGAAATCAACTGGTTTTCACCAGAAAACTTTTAGCGTCGACATCTATCAGGCTATGGAATATTATAAGATACATTTAACAAAATCCACTTGGTTTTTACGTAAATCTACCTAGCATCAAAAGTATTTATGATTCAATCGCTACAAGTTAATATTATACTTGTGTGCTGAAAACAACAACATTGTTCCTTTCTCACAATTTTCCATTCGAAACAAACCCGTATAACAACAGGATCTGACCATATTACTCCCAAAATCTAGATTGTATACAGGAAATCTATGTGCTATGGCTAGTTCAGACAAACAATGTTTTTTGGGAAAACTATTTAAATGTACAATGCTAAATTAAACAAGCCTGTGCTACCCCCCCCCATACTCAATTATGGTGGGGGTCGGTCACAGAGGGTGACCTAGTGGCGGAGTGACCCCCACCGATACCATGTGAATTGTATATAAGTCAGTAGTGGTACAGATAGTACTGGTAGTGGGTAGCTGATAGGCATGATTTACTAATTATGTGTAAACACCTTTTGGGGGCCGGCATGCTTGCTGAGATTATTGGATGTATCTTATTTTGATGGTGTATGCTTGCCTAATTTCATGCTCCTTAATTAATAAATCTAAATGTCATTATTTGGCCTATTTCAATCTACGCTGGACTTGTGTTGTTATTTTGCATAAATGAATTTATGTGACAGCGGCGCATAAAGGATTTTATGCGAGATGACAAGGCAATGAAGGCGATTTGAGGTTAGACCTTTTATGGTAGAGAGAGTATTGGCCTAATTACTCGCTCACGCGTATGGATACACCAACCACGTGACCTAGAGCCAGCCTCACTCGATTTCCAAGTTAGCTTGTGTCGTTGTGAGACCTTTGCGCTGCAAATATTTCCGAATTTCTATTGTTACTGATTATTCGTTATCGCTGAATTTGTTGATTTTATTGCAAGATCAGTTTTGTTGTTCGGTTTATTCCGATGCGTTTGAAAAATCCCACCCTCCCTCCCTATTGTGTTAACAGTTGTTACCCAGTTTTATCTAATAAATCAAGTGGTGCATTATGTAGGGATACACTGTGAAACACTGTAGACAGAGAGGTAGTTCACAAAGTTTTTGAATTTTTTGACGCTTTTCCCTGTTATAGTTTGGTACACGAGGTTCTGCATTAACGCTTTTCCCTCCTCTAAGTTTTCAGTAGTGTACACAGGGTTTTTAGTGCGGGTACTTTTTACGAGTACATTCGTGTGGCTGTTTGGCCCTACCTCTCGGTCTGATGTTTTGGTAGTTATTGGTTGACTAATGTCTAGATATGTAACACCTTTATACATTGTGTGTTATGTTTCCATAATGTTCATTATGAATTGTTCAAGAATGTTGGGTGGTTAGCCCACTATTTTCATTTACCATGTTTGGCTGGGAGATCGAGTACCCCAGCCTTTCTGTTTGTACATGTATGTGTATGGTTAATTCACGGCGGAGTGACCCCCACCGATACCATGTGAATTGTATATAAGTCAGTAGTGGTACAGATAGTACTGGTAGTGGGTAGCTGATAGGCATGATTTACTAATTATGTGTAAACACCTTTTGGGGGCCGGCATGCTTGCTGAGATTATTGGATGTATCTTATTTTGATGGTGTATGCTTGCCTAATTTCATGCTCCTTAATTAATAAATCTAAATGTCATTATTTGGCCTATTTCAATCTACGCTGGACTTGTGTTGTTATTTTGCATAAAAACCAATTTTGTTAAGAATCAAATACCAGTGTTTTTGGGTGATCCACTAAATCTGGGGGAACTATACCTGTCGGTTAGAGCATGCTTTCACTAACATAGCATAAACTGGCAGCACAGGAGGATTCCGATGCAATTAAGTGAATAGCAGACAATTACTGACCATTCTACTAACATGCACTTAGTCAGCCTGGCTCTTACGCTACACTACTGAAAACTGCCCTGGACTGACCACTGAATGACCACTACCAAGAAGTGTGATACCTGCTTTAAAGCCACATATAATTGATTTTCCAGTAGCAAGTAGGAACTGTAATCTACTGGCAACTGAGCAAACACAATATATTCAAAAGCTGGCTGACTTATTGGGCTTAGTGTGGGGGTGGGGTGGGGGTGGGGGGTGGGCAGGGCAGCTGGTACAGTGGCCTCATCTTAAATCCAATAATCATGCACTGGTTCTGCTGCAAGGCACCAACTCTGCACTTGCAGTAACTGACAAGAAAGTGCAGTGTTTACAGGAATTTGCAGTCTACCTTACAGGAATGGCTTTTTCAAATATTTTTTTAACAATTCTTTTTTAAAATTGCATGCATACAATTACACGCACGCACGCACGCACGCACGCACGCACGCACGCACGCACGCACGCACGCACGCACACACACACACACACACATGTATGTATGCACACACAAGCATACATGCACATAAGCACATACAAGCACATAAGCATGCATGCACATAATCATGTATAACACATTACAACTATAAATGCACAAATACCTGCACTCAGTCCAATTTTTTTAACAACACGAACTTTGATAACGCAAATACCCACCATAACTTGACCCACGAGCCCAGTCCTGCTAGGATGCACCGCCTGGTTTAGACACGACTTAACGTTCCCCGATCTATCAAACGTAACAGGGCAGTACAGCATACAAGGCTAGGATACACTAGATCACAAAGCTGGAAAAAGAAAGACCTCTCACTACCAGCTAAGCCTAGATATCCACATTCCCAGACGACTTGCTTCCTCTTCCAGTGACATGAATCCGTATCTTCAGTTTTTCAATGTGATGCTTATACCAAACTGCATTTCCACCATAAATCTTCGCCGGTCCTTCGTTCCGATAATGACTTTTGTGCATCCCTGTTCATGGCTGTGCTTAATGATTCTGTTTTGTTGCGCCTCTGAGCTCAGGTTCCTGAGGATATAGGTGCCCCAGAAGTGAATTATTTGAACTTATGATGAATGATGTGCACATTGGCATCTCATCTTACATATGAAAAATGCAATGATGATGATCTGTCACTACAAGTCTGGGGCCATAGTTACAAGGGGGGAGAGTGGGGGATCAGTCTCTCCCTCCTGGGGGAAGAATTGTACAATTTTGGGGTACACAGTAGAACCCTTGTAAAGCAGCCACCCAAGTCACTGAGATAAAGTGGCCTGAATAAAGAGGTGGTCGAATTACAGAGACTGGTCAGATATACAGATATGTAGATCCGGGAAGAAAAGACATGATACAGTGGCCATTTTCAAGATTCTGTTTCAAGGGGTGGCTGTCTCCAAGGGGTGGCTGTCTCCAAGAATTGCCTGCTTCCAAGGGGTGGCTGTCTCCAAGGGGTGGCTGTCTCCAAGGATTGCCTGTTTCCAAGGGGTGGCTGTCTGCAAGGGGTGGTTGTCTGCAAGGGGTGGCTGTTTACAAGGGGTGGCTGTTTCCAAGGGCTGGCTGTCTCCAAGGGGTGGCTGTCTCCAACGGGTGGCTGTCTCCAAGGGGTGGCTGTCTCCAAGGGGTGGCTGTTTACAAGGGGTGGCTGTTTCCAAGGGGTGGCTGTTTCCAAGGGGTGGCTGTCTCCAAGGGGTGGCTGTTTCCAAGGGGTGGCTGTTTTCAAGGGGTGGCTGTCTCCAAGGGGATGGCTGTCTCCAAGGGGTGGCTGTTTCCAAGGGGTGGCTGTCTCCAAGGGGTGGCTGTTTCCAAGGGGTGAGCAAACACTTTGAGGGGTTTGACTGTATTTACATAGCATTCTACCACCGAAGCGAGAAACCTGGCACCTGCAGTACTGTTTTATAAAAAAAACCAGTAAAAATTACTTTCTATCATTCAGTTGTAACACTAGTCTTATCTTAAAGGCATTTTTTAATACTGAAATTCAGGGGCGTGGTGATACATACCATCAAAAGATGAAAAGTGGCCCAAAGCATAATCTTAGCAACATTGCACTAAAAGCGAGATAAAAACTGCAACATTATGGTGCTTCCCATATGTTTGGAAATTCAAAGGCAATAATTATATTAAAATCAACTCAAAATTATTAAATGATATACACACTAGTCATTGTTTCTATTTTGCATACTTTAATAAAGAGTCTGTTTATGCCTACAAAGCCCTCGTCCCTCAGAGGCCACATTGCCTTGCAGCAAATGGGGCACAGATCACAGTTTTTTCCCATTGGTGGCCATGTTAATGTTTTGCACGACTATAAGAAAACGTGACAATCAAAAATTCTTAAAATTCTTACCTGCCGCTGTCATCATCCCATTGATAGGCTGTTCGAATTTAATAAAAATTAGCCATTTCCATCTCTTGTAAAATGCCTGCATGTGAGACACCAGCAATGGTTGCCAACTTGTGCATGCATTACAGCACACACGTGTCTAGTGGCCAAAAATGTCAAATATCCTTCCGCCTAAACAATTAAAATCATCTAAAAGTCCACCATTTGACTCTCAACAGCTTCTAGAGCAAACTTAGCAATGTGCGTGCTCAGATGCACTTATATAAAATCCTATGAATTTTTCTAATTTCTTATATGTAAACTTAAAAAAAAAATTATTTTTCAATCTATGACATAAGCAATATCATCGATTCCACCTGATAAATGACCTGGTTATCAAAAGGTTAACTATCAGCAGCAATTACTGATAAAGTATCATGATTACCCGGCATTGATACATTTGCCTTAAGGCTTAAATATTGTATTATACCTTGCTGAAAATCAGTTAAGGATGGCATGGAGGTATATATTATAAGCAATGTAAACTTGATAAAATAAATCACAATGAGATAGGCGGGTGGTCGGGCGGCCGACTGACCGACCGACCGACCGACCGACCGACCGACCAAACGACAGCCCGACCAACCAAAGAAACGACAGACAAACGGGCTTAACAACAATCACTCCAGTCCACATAGATATGCTGTGTGAGGTCCCAATGCCATTATCATTGATTTGATTATCTTGTGCTCCAATTACATTGACTGAAAGAATCAATATGTTTTTGTCTCGGCTGGTGTATATGCAGGAACAGTCAACGTTCTTTTATTACATCTTATTGTTTTGTTGTACGGCTTGATCTTTGGTCAACACATGGTCACTTTGCCAGCTGAAGCCTCAATGCACCAAGAGGATATGGATCATTTTACCATGGCAAGGCCAGAACCTGGATTTATTCAAATTGGTTGGTTCGCCATCTCCATAAGCTGGGGGGTAGACAGTGTTAGTGCAAGACAGTTTACAAGAGACATCACAAATATCTTATATTGAGAATCACTCTACAAACAGTTCACTCGGTATCCTAGGTTAGTGCAGTAGTTTTGTCCTTTTCAGACAGAGAGAACCAGACGGTTACATCTCAAAACATACTATTTTAAGCTTGTGATTAATAAAGTTTTATATGTTGCACATATGTTTTATTCCTATTATCAAAACATTTATTTTTGGTTTACTTTCTAATAATAATAATTTTTATTGCATGTATTTATACATTAACACGTCTATTTATTTATACAATTTTTCTATTATTTCTTATTTGAATGTAACTATCGACGATATTGACTTGATTATTTATCTTTTTAGCTACTTTATAGTTTATATTTATCGATTTTCTTAACATTTTAGTATGTCTAGTTCAGTTTTTAGGCTAGATTTAGTACCGGTTATTTTATTTTTATTAGTCCGTCTTTGGCATTGAATTGTAATTCTTAGTAGCTCTGTTAATCGGTATGTATACTTTTTAGTCTTACCATTTCAGTCAAAAGTAAACACACTTGAACAGGGTCATGCTCTGGATATGAGTGTATAAATAAAGTTTCTATTGTTAGTATTATAGTATTTAGTATATGCTACACAGTAAACCCCTTTTACTTCCTTGGCATAGACACCACGCACAAAGAACCTGCGACTGTCAGTGCCTCATCCAAAAGACACATGTTAAACTACATGTCTGGTGGTAGACAAGTAATTCAATTGTTCCCTTTCTATGAAATGATTGGCTTAGCTAATAGCCTGGAATTCTAACCCAGCACTCTGGTCAAAGGATGAATGTCATACTATTGATCCATTGGTGCTATTTCAACAAAGCAGGCAATTGCATTGCTCAAATGTCCCATAACAGTAAACAGTCCCACACAATCTACTGACTTTGCAAATGCTTGCGAGGTGAGAATTATATTTAGATAGAAAACTCACAAATATCTCAGAAGGGCAGGTTATACATAGATGACTAAACATTGGACCATCGATAAGCCAATGGCTTCCTTGTCCATTTGCCATCTGTTTTTTGCGTTGAATGGCAATCTTGTACAATCTTGTACAATCTTGTACCTTGTACAATCTTGTACAATCTTGTACAATCTTGTTACACTTGCTTATCCTTTTATATAAAATGGTGAGTTCTTATATAGCTCGGTATCCAGTCCTTGGGACTGCTCAAAGCGCTTTACACTTCACGCCCTGGCAGACCGGTTCATTCTAATGCCAACTCGACTTTTCTGGGAAGCATTCAGCCATGCTGCAATTACCGTGCAAAGACTATTCGTTCACATATACCCATTACTGTACAGCTGAGTGAATTAAGGCAATGTGGAGAGAAACAAATTGCTCATGCTTTGAAATAGCTGCAAGAGGATTCGAGCCCGGATTCTCTTGAGAGTACGTTGTTTTAACCACTATGTTACCCCACATGGACTCAGAATACCCTCAAAGTTTGTCATACACTGGCATTTCACCCCTCTTAATCACCACACAATTAGACACCCCTGGGCTTACAACAAGTGGAAACTGGATACGGTTATTACAGCATTTAATGACTTGGCACTGATTATGATATGCTGAAAAACATCCTGTACGATTTGTGCCAGAATTATCTGGCAAGTCTCACAGATAAAATATTTACAACAAATATCATGACACTTGGAATGTATCGTGATGAGCAGGCTATATGCTGCTGGAATATAACAGCTGCTGTCGCCGCAGTTCGATTGGTTTGGAGCTTACCTCGTAACCAGGAAGTACTGGGTCAAAAGGGTTCTACCCAACTTTTTATCTACTCTGTTATACCCCGAATGGTCAACTTGTGTTTTGAGGATACACCCCAGTCTCGTGGCTTCAAGCACAATCAGTATTCTTACATTATAAAGCTGTAGCTCTTGCACAATTGAACTTATTTACTGTTTGAGGCAATTGGAACTGCCTAGACCTGCAATGTACAAGCATCAAAGTTAATTATCAATGAAATTTCATGTTTGTAAACCCAGGGGGGAAGGAACCCGTCCTAATCACACGCTGCCAGCCAAACCAGTTGTTTCATAAGAAAATTATATACAATTTGCTGAATCATCTAGCATATGGCTGTAGGAAGTAGGAAATATGCATTTTATGAATGAGACACTAAGATCCATTGGTCCCTTCTACCTGGTGTCTATGCCAGGGGAAGTCAAAGATCCAACACAGGGGGTAAATGTGTAACCTGTCGCGGACTTGCAAAGCTGGTAGTCTCTGTCTGTAAACCCACTACCATAAAAATACTCCTATGTTACCCCTGCATCTAGGACTGTTTGGAATGTAACCTCATAAGACATAACACGATATGTTAATTAATCAGATTAGGTTCATGGGAAGTATTTGTTATATGTCAAACATATGTTATGTTGTGCCCACTGGAGACGTAAATTCTCACCTGTCTGCTCCAAGCAATGGCTTTATTGACCTGCCCTCACTCAACAGGCTCATAACCAGCATAATTTACATTAAGTGTCTGATTATAGAAGTATCATATTTCCAAGAAGCCTTCACACACTTATAGTACAAAACTGACACAATGCCAATACATCAAAATAGAACCTTTCACAAACACATACAAATCCCTAAGCACAGGCAGACATCTGGTATAAAACCAAAGTAAATATTGACAAGTAAAGACACTTACAAGTAGGCTTCTGTTCCTACTTGCGAGGCATCCATTGACCTACACATGTGTTGGCAACTTCCAGGTTTACCTGTGCGAAGTACACTGATAGGCAAAGCTCACAGTGTTGCACACGGCACGGTTGAGTGGTTTACTCATAAGGTCAACACTGGGTTCTCTGTGCGGCCACGCGTGACGGTGGTCTACTGTCACCTGCATGGTTGTCATTTTACATAAATACCTAAACGGTATGCAGCATCGGATCTTGTGTGAAGACAATGCATCAAGACATGCTGAAATATATACCCATTATGTACTTATGGCTACTTGTTCACCTGCTATCTGCGGCTTTTTCAAGTTTTTGTTTTGAATGGCAATCTTGATCAATCTTGACATGGTGATTACCTCTCCTGAAACTGTGGTATTTGTTCTGAATATTTTGGTCGATTCACTTGGCCTCTGTCGGGGTACCACCAGCTTGTGTCACGTGACCAACGTTTCTTCGAGAGGTAATCACTATTTCAAATATCACGTTCAAAGAAACCAGAGTGTCAACCCATTCAGGACTGCTATATCTTGTTAAATCTTTTTCATATATCTACACCATGGGAATAAAACCTTCCCATTGTGGGGATAAATGTTTAACTTCATTTGGATTCAACGAGCAGTCAGTGTCTTTACCTTAAACCTGCCATAATAAATAATCCCCTTACGAAAAAATCCAAGCCACGGCGTAGACAAAAAATTCTGCCAACGTATCTGGTTAATAGAGGGACAAGAAAGAATTCTTCATAACTGCGCTTCGGGTGCAAACAGTTCATGTGCTAAAATTACAGAATTCTAATCACAATTATATGAATATAAGTCAAGTAGGTGGGATAATTAGTGTTATAACTGTGCTGCACGCAGTAATTAAATGTTGTCAGTAGCTACAATAAGGCCACACTATAAAGATGTATAGCAGGAGAAAGTATTATAAATAAAAATGCCTTGAGCAGGAGAATCAATACAATTATTCAAATGATGTCAATAACACGGTATCTATGTGATCATAACAGACAACAAGGATACTATCAGGCAGCCCTGTTACTCATTAATGGATTTCCAATGTCAATGCTTAAAGTTTAGACTTGCATAGCTTTGCAGAAGTGCAGTTGAAGCTTTTATTTTATTTATAATTGTCTTAATACTGTAATAAAACAGTTATGTAATTGCTTTATGAACAAGACCATTTTAGAACATTCACCATATATTACATTTTCTCAAGTTATTACTTTTTTAGCACATCTATTATTTACATGATCATCATGTGGCGTCATCTCCTCTCAGAAGGCAGCTGTCACAGATCACCACTGCTCAAGTCTGCACTGAGCTGCTCTTATCAGATCTCCATATTAATGTGTGTTGTTCCTGTCCTTGCCTTGACATTGTATGTCCGTGTGGTTCCTAGTCTTCCCCTGCCTCTTCCACACCCTACGTCTCATTATTTACATAACATTATAATTATACAAAGGTAAATAACAGAACAAAAACATACTTATGGGTTTTTCTGCAACAACATTTCTCAATTGTTACAATCATTTTGAGAAAAATCAAACATATCCAGTATGTTGTAGAGGTATTTATACTCTCTAAATATTATGACAACGGGTGTATCAATATAAATAACTAAAAAGTAAAATATTAATGTATAAACCAACCTAAATCTTTATTACGATAATCAATATTAAACCGTGACAGTCTACTAGTTCCAGCCAAGCTTACGATGTTTATAAGCGGCTCACTACCCTACCCTGCCCTTGGCTGAGAGGGAAATCCCCCTCAGTCTACACAACTGCCTGCTTGCAACTTCCCTGTCTTTCTCCCTGTCTACAACACTCTAACATCCAGGCCAGACTCATCAAACACTCACAAGCCAATCAACACATCTCACTTTCCCACCTTTTAGTTTGAACAGACTAACTAACACCACATGTTTCTCATGAGGCAACAGTCCCTGGCTAATTAATTAACACTCTTACTTATCAATCTGGTGACACTGGACCTTGGCTGTTATCTACCATCCCAGAACTGACCCCTTGGCCAGCACTGACCCCTTGGCCAGCACTGACCCCTTGGCCAGCACTGACACCTTGGCCAGCACTGACACCTTGGCCAGCACTGACACCTTGGCCAGAGCTGACACCATGGCCAGCGCTGACACCTTGGCCAGCGCTGACACCTTGGCCAGCACTGACACCATGGCCAGCACTGACACCATGGCCAGCACTGACACCTTGGCCAGCACTGACACCTTGGCCAGCACTGACACCTTGGCCAGCACTGACACCTTGGCCAGCACTGACACCTGGCCAGCACTGACACCTGGCCAGCACTGACACCTTGGCCAGCACTGACACTTTGGCCAGCACTGACACCATGGCCAGCACTGACACCTTGGCCAGCACTGACATCTTGGCCAGCACTGACACCTTGGCCAGCACTGACACCTTGGCCTGCACTGACACCATGGCCAGCACTGACACCTTGGCCAGCACTGACACCTTGGCCAGCACTGACACCTGGCCAGCACTGACATCTTGGCCAGCACTGACACCTTGGCCAGCACTGACACCTTGGCCAGCACTGACAC
Organism: Lamellibrachia columna; assembly: GCA_963662155.1. Lineage (NCBI taxonomy): Eukaryota > Metazoa > Annelida > Polychaeta > Sabellida > Siboglinidae > Lamellibrachia > Lamellibrachia columna. The sequence continues at coordinate 17,602,038 of OY759269.1, forward strand.
CTGGCCAGCACTGACACCTTGGCCAGCACTGACACCTTGGCCAGCACTGCCACTGGCATGACACTTAACACAAGTAGTTAGATATAATAAGTACAACTCATATCAAACGGATGACATAACGATTATATTACAAAACTGATGTGTTAACAATTATATTATAATGAGCCTTACCACATATCCACTAAGATATGCTAGCTCCTATGTGCAAATGTACCACGTAGTATGAATGAAGTCATTGGACAAACTATATTGCAGCTATATAACATTAGTCTAGAGATTGAAGAATTAAGATTGGGCTGACAGTAACATTGCAGGAACTAAGTGGCTACATCAACTAATTACTGAAGCATATGGATAGATCTTGAACAACATAGTATTAATAACAATAAAGTAATCAAATACATGCGAGTAGCTATACAGGCGTGTATGAAATGTGATAATTACTTAGCAAAGGTTATTGTTGATGTTGTCTGCCGGTGGATGTGGGAATTTATGTAACCATGACAACAATTTTGCACAGCAGCTTGAAAGTTCTGTAATGACAATGAAATGATAAAAACAACACAATACAATATTGTGGTACACCATTATGGTACACCATTATGGTACACCATTATGGTACACCCAAAGCTTAAAAAGTGTATTCTGTTGTAATCATACAAGGAATTATTCGGATTATTAATTGTTACATGCAACTCAGATGACTCATAGGAAACCATGTAGTAGAAAGAAAAAAAATGTAATTAGTTATTAAATAGTTCACTGTATGCAATAAAAATTATAGATTTTACAATGCTGAAAAATTACATCAACTAGTAGCTGCATAATTAGGCATAAAACTGGCGCCAAGAATTAAGATGTATATAGTATAATATAAGTCAAGTTGCTACATAAATATGCTAAACTAACTATGACATCCAGCACCTAACATTTAATACATAACAATATATCATCACGACAACCTGTAGAGTGCAGAGAGTACTGTATGTTCCATTATGGCAAAACATGTCATTATCGGCAGGTTTTTTGCCATTAAAAGCTGTGAAAAGATGCCCACAAAAACGATAGCTTATTAGCAAGGGAAATATGATAAATGAACACATGAAGTGATGTCATATCTTCAGCTATGAAAGTCTACTTCACTACATGTAATCTGGCTACTTTCAGCAATCCATTAGGGACCTAGACAGCCAGACCACACAGTACAATGTACAATCCATTAGGGACCTAGACAGCCAGACCACACAGTACAATGTACAATCCATTAGGGACCTAGACAGCCAGACCACACAGTACAATGTACAATCCATTAGGGACCTAGACAGCCAGACCACACAGTACAATGTACAATCCATTAGGGACCTAGACAGCCAGACCACACAGTACAATGTACAATCCATTAGGGACCTAGACAGCCAGACCACACAGTACAATGTGGAGTTCCTTGAAATTACCATTTGTCAGGTTATTTTTAACCATTTATTGGACAAACACTTACAATACAATACACACGGCTATATATTTTCATTAATGGCAAGTCATGGTCAATACTCAAGGCCTCCAGTAATGCAAGACGTAAACATGATGAATCAGGGCCACTGGCCACATTTAGGGTCCATCTGCCAATACCCACATAAAGAATCCCCAAGAAAATGTGGATTGCACGTGATGAGTATTTTTTTCCGGAGTGCTTTCACATCAGATGCCTTAACAAAGTTAATGTTTTCTACCTTAGATCTACACTGACTACACTAACTATTTGGCTAAATAATTTCTGGAAAACCGAGGATTGTAATTTTCACGACTTTCACACAGCATGTGTGTAAAGAGGGGATAAACGTGTTGTGAAATTTAAAAGAAAATTGTAAGAAAAATGTTTAAGGAATCCAAAGAAATGTTATAATTGAAGCCTATGGGGAAATCAAAATTATTAATGTGGTCATTTTTGCTATTCAGTTAAAAATCTGTTGGTCACTCTGAAGCTGAAATCCTGTCCAAAATATCCAAAACACATTTTCTGCAAAGCATCTTCAAGATAACAGTGATAATTACATTAAGGCAAAAGGCAAGCCTTGCAAACGGCTGCGTGCCTCGTCAGTATAACAATGCACAGAGCAATGGATGTCACCGTACTAGGTGCTAACCAATATAGAGCCTGGAAATCATGTCGCTGCCCAAACCTGTCAAGTGTGCTGCTGAGTGACCTCAAAGAAGTAGAACCACAAACTCTCAGATCAAGGACAAACCTGTCAAGTATGCTGCTGAGTGACCTCGAAGAAGTAGAACCACAAACTCTCAGATCAAGGACAAACCTGTCAAGTGTGCTGCTGAGTGACCTCGAAGAAGTAGAACCACAAACTCTCAGATCAAGGACAAACCTGTCAAGTGTGCTGCTGAGTGACCTCGAAGAAGTAGAACCACAAACTCTCAGATCAAGGACAAACCTGTCAAGTGTGCTGCTGAGTGACCTCGAAGAAGTAGAACCACAAACTCTCAGATCAAGGACAAACCTGTCAAGTGTGCTGCTGAGTGATCTCGAAGAAGTAGAACCACAAACTCTCAGATCAAGGACAAACCTGTCAAGTGTGCTGCTGAGTGACCTCGAAGAAGTAGAACCACAAACTCTCAGATCAAGGACAAACCTGTCAAGTGTGCTGCTGAGTGACCTCGAAGAAGTAGAACCACAAACTCTCAGATCAAGGACAAACCTGTCAAGTGTGCTGCTGAGTGACCTCGAAGAAGTAGAACCACAAACTCTCAGATCAAGGACAAACCTGTCAAGTGTGCTGCTGAGTGACCTCGAAGAAGTAGAACCACAAACTCTCAGATCAAGGACAAACCTGTCAAGTGTGCTGCTGAGTGACCTCGAAGAAGTAGAACCACAAACTCTCAGATCAAGGACAAACCTGTCAAGTGTGCTGCTGAGTGACCTCGAAGAAGTAGAACCACAAACTCTCAGATCAAGGACAAACCTGTCAAGTGTGCTGCTGAGTGACCTCAAAGAAGTAGAACCACAAACTCTCAGATCAAGGACAAATCTGAGGGACCTTGGCTGACACCAGAGAGAGGAGTTGAACATCATATTGGATGGTAAAGAGATCAAGCAAGTGGATGGCTTTGTGTACCTTGGAGGAATGGTTACGGAGGATGGGCATTCAGAGGCAGAAGTGTGACGTCGGACTCAAGCAGGAGCGAATGCTTGGAGAAAGGTAGAGGGAGTCATGTTGGACAGAAAAATATAAAAAAAAGCTGAAAGGGAAAGTCCTGAGAACGTGTGTTACACATGCATGCTTGTATGGTCTGGAGACAGTGGTGTTGACAGAAAAACAACAACAAAAGCTGCAAGTGTGTGAGAATAACTGGGTTCGGCGAATAACAAGAACAAAGAGGGTGGACAGAAGAAGGATGAATGACCTAAGGAAAGAGGTTGGGATGCAATGCTGCCTAACTGGAAGATTGGTGAGAAGCAAGATGAGATGGGCAGGCCACTTGGTAAGAATGGATGCAAGCAAACTAGCAAAGAGAGCAGAGGTGGAAAAACATCAAGGACGCAGGAAAAGGCCACAGCTGAGTTGGGAGGACAGCGTGAGGAGGGACATGAGAAGATCGGGGAAGGATGAAAGATGGAGAGAGGGAGCAGCCGATAGAAAACTATGGAAAGAAAGAACAAAAAGAGTGGCTTGACAATACTTTACCTGACCCTCACCCCTGTACAGCAGGGAACAAGGAGGAAGAGAGCACTATGGCTGAGGAAAAGACACAGTGGTAAAAGGCGAAGGACTGATCGTGGGAATATCTGTGATTGAGAAAAGATGTAGTGAAGACATAGGAAGGGAAAAGGGAGGAACATAGTGATGAGAGAAGGAGGTGGCAGCGGTTGTGGGGGAGGATGCAGTGGACAGGACATCGCGGCGGAGGTGGATCTAAGGGGCTACTCCTAATAGGGAATAAATGGTTGGAAGAAAATTATGATACTGTAGAAATGCAGATATAATACACATCATCATCTAATCATCTTCTCGTCACATAATCATGCCTTATCCAGACTTGGGGTCAATTATGTTATATCAATTCAAATTCCACACCAATTATACAAATTCCACCTCAAAAATACCAATTTCAATTATAAATACCATACCGAAATAATAGCATGTGAACAGAGCAGCCATAGACATTCTCAACACCATAGAAATAACATCTATATTTAATTTTTGCTTATTATAGTACATAATGGCAAACAGATATAATATACATAACATATTATATATTATTGATTATTTGTAGTGAATAACTTGAGTTAAAATGTTACATGATGTATTTGAAAAAGTAATTGAAAAGCAACTGAAAATACTATTTACATTTTCACCAATTCAAATTAATTTAAAAACAAAAAAACAATTTAAATTCCAGAATTGGAATTGGCATATTCAATTCCAAATACATTATATGTATGCATGCATGCATGCATATATATATATATATATATATATATATATATATATATATTATATATATGTATATACTTATGTACATATATATATATATATATATATATATATATATATATATATATATATATATATATATATATACACATATATATATATACATACATATATATACGTGCATAAGTACATACATATATAGTATATATATATATATATATATATATATATATATATATATATATATATTACCCCGGTATATATGTAGCTGACCCCAGGTCTGACCATATCAATGGTTTGACCAAGACAACTACAGGAAGTGACTCTTGAACTACGCAATCTGCCAACTAGCCTTGGTCCACTTACGTCGCCTCTGTCCATCCCATAAATCCACACCCTTGCGACAATCACCGCCAATTACCGGCCTTAATATGATCCCGCAAGAAAAATCAATGAAGCCTTTGCAGTGGCAACGAATATGCACAGTAAGCTCCATTGTCACATACATTGATAGCTCACATCAACATCTGGCGATTGGTCGGAAATGGTAATGCAGTTTCGCAATCAAGAAATCTCCAATAGACAGGAAGTTACAAAACGCAAAGCCGATATAAACAGAACTGTCATGACGTTAGGCGACTCAGTCTCTCGAGGGGTAACCACAATTGATTTTGCGTTTGTCATCATCATCAACTTTTACCGCACATTAAGCATTATTTAGTTGACCTTGTGTGTGAAATTCGTGACACTGACATACCTCGTTTTTCAGAAAAACGCACCCAAAGCCGATACCCATCAATTTCGACCCAGCTCAGTGACTGACTTTGAAATGTTGCTGCGTTCTGCAGAATAGCCAGTGTCGTGACACACAAGCGGTCAGCGTCTGTTCGTTGCCATCAAACGAAAGATCTAATCCAGTAGTATAGAAAATATTAACTTTACTAACGTATCCGATGTAAAAGTGCTCGGGAAAAAATTCACTCATCCCATGCAATCTTCACTTTTCTAGGGACTCTTTATGTGGGAAATGACGGACAGACCCTAAGTGCGGTCTGTGGCCCTCTTTGGTGGGTTTGTTTGCATTGGGAAATTTAGTACTCAACTCACAATTGAGGATTGTAAAAGTTAAGTTTCATTCGGCCAATAGTGAGTTGTGTTCGTTGATGTTCAAATCTGTAGCACATGAATAATTTTATTAATATGTACAGTCAGTTTAATAAAATAGAGCGTGTTTTTGCTAAAATCATCAAAAGAATTGATGTGAAAACATGAATAGCTGTATATAGTATATAGGCCTGGAAAAATTTTGCCTTTTCTTGGCGTATTTTGCCCGTATCCAGTCAAAAAATGTAATAGTTTGTTTCATGATTTTATCAAAAGTAAATAAAAATGTGTACAAACAAGCTAGCATGCCATAGTGGATACTAGAAAAGTTCAACCATAAGTCACAAAATATGTGGTTATCAATAAAAATATATAAATAATTATACATTAACTGTGCAGGAAAACAAACTCATCGTGCAACCAAGACAACTAATTGTTAAAAATAGTGAATGGTTATGAGGATAATGATAGGAATTTGTTCTTCAAACTTAAAGAAGGCAGTAGAACCAGAGGACACAAATCAGCATTAGTTAAGAAACAGTGTAGGTTGGACATGAGTACTCATTCTCACAGAAAGTGATAAATGAATGGAACAAACTGTCAAATGATTGTGTTAATGCTAGTAGCAGTGAATATGTTAAAAACATTAATTGAGAGATATCTGATAAGGGTGGGCTATAAAAAATTTTTTTTTTATCTCTCGATAGGCTTCCTTGTCCACTTGCCATCTGGAACTTGTAGTTTTGGATGGGAATCTTTTTAAATCTTGTTAAACGACGCAGGTAAAACCATAAATTCTGATTTGCTGTTTGTGAACACCATCTGGTAACCTGTACCGTTTTCGATGTCTCCATGTCCCTACTCAAAAGGCATGACGTCCGAACATCAGAATTAAGTGCACCAACAGTTCGGTGTGTCAGACATTGTGTCGTCCAAGGCTGAGAATGCGAACCTTGGCTCACGCCTACTCCCAAATCCCTCAGGTGATTGAACGGTTGTCTCCGATTGACCCCGAGCGTGTTCTTGTGTTCGGCCGCTATATAATATATTAATAATATGGAAAGTTATTGGCAACTCCGCTGTGAAAGTCTACAGGACCGGTGGTTGGTGGTCAAATCTGTGGCAACTCTGCAGCCCTGCAGATTAGTAATGATTTTCCCACTGAATGTGGCTTTTCTCCTTACTCCGTTTTTAAAGAGTTAAGGCTAGTTAGTCCCTCTCCCTTCTCCCTATCGGCAGCCGTCTCCCTCCACTTGTCATCCTCCCCCATATTTCTTACATCCCTCTTTACGCAGTCCTCCCATCTTAGTTGTAGTCTGTCCCCGTTTCCTGTGGCCTGGCTGTTTTCCTTTGGTAGTCGGCATCCGCATCAAACCTCATCTGGCTCAGGACTGGCTTCTTACTATTCTTCCTGTTATTCTGAGCTGTATCCCAATATCTTCCCCAAGGCATTAATTCTCCTTCTCTCCTCCCTCTTTACTCCTGTATTCTCCCCACCCAGTTGTGTTTTCCCGTTGAAACCAACGTTAAAACCACATCAGATGATTCCACATGGGGCGAACAATAAATTACAGTTCGCTTTTAACAAAAACTGCACACCTTGACCTTTGTCTTGTCATCGACCTTCAATGGCGTCTTCATCAAACCCTACGGTTGTGTTTATGTGAATATCCACATGGATGACACTCGCAGTCATTTGTTGAGATAAAACAAACCAGATTCTGTCTTCGTACATCAGGGATCCTTCATTAATGACACGTGAATTATCTTTTCAGGATGCAAGAAATCCTTGAAAAATCCCAAAATCACTGGCCCTGTAATGTTTTAATTTTGTTTACCATCATCGCGGAAGTAAAAATCATGATCTGTCCCCATATAACATGATCAGAAGGATGAACAATTCTACCATCAACGCAGAAGTAGAATCGTGATCTGACCCCACATCACATGATCAGAAGGATGAACAATGCTACCATCAATGCAGAAGTAAAATACCCAGTGCCAAAATAACATGTTTTTGAGCAGCTTTATTTAATTTCTGTATAACATTGTACAAAATGTCAAAAAAACATGATTTAGAAAGTTATGTGCTGTCATTGAAAAAATAACAGAAAAGTAAATGAAAAATAAAAATAATTGAAAATACCAATATGCATCTGCACCAATTCCAATTACTTAAAAAAAAACACAACACCAATTACAGAATAGGAACTGGCATTTCATAATTACAATGTAGCTGACCCCGAGTCTGATCTGTCCCCACATGACCAGTGGTCAATGGATTGGAAGGATGAGCAATGTGACAGCTGGAGGAGCTCGTTTACAGTAATGCCCCCCAGGGCACCCTGCCCATCCCCCCCAGGGCAGCCTGCCCATCCCCCCAAACTGCACCTGTCAGGAATGTTACATCAACAGGCAGGAATGTAACATCAACAGGCAGGAATATAACATCAACAGGCAGGAATGTAACATCAACAGGCAGGAATGTGGTCAAATACCAGGTCTGACCATCGTAAACACACAACAAGGAACCAGAGCCTAGCTTCAGGCTACATAAATTAGAATTATTTCCCTCTCCATGCAGGTCTGGATGTTCATCTCAGGCCTTATTAGTTGGTTTGCGGATCCACCGACCGAATATTTCTGTTCTGGGAAAGAAAAAACCCACTTTTTTCTCCCAGGCATTTTCTCAAATACGACTGTGTTTGTCATCTTAATGATGTGTTCCAAAAACTAAAGTATGATTATATGTACAATTTAAGATACTGTGAGATAATAGGTGGCTATTTTCTCAAATACGACTGTGTTTGTCATCTTCATGATGTGTTCTAAAAACTAAAGTATGATGTACAATTTAAGATACCGTGAGATAATAGGTGGCTATTTTCTCAAATACGACTGTGTTTGTCATCTTCATGATGTGTTCTAAAAACTAAAGTATGATTATATGTACAATTTAAGATACCGTGAGATAATAGGTGGCTATTTTCTCAAATACGACTGTGTTTGTCATCTTAATGATGTGTTCTAAAAACTAAAGTACAGTTTAAGATACTGGGAGATTATAGGTGGCTATCAATATGCCTATTGTGTTTTTGCAAACTATTTGAACATCAAAAGTGTGCAAAAATGCAATATTTTAAAAGAATATAAAAAGTTGTTTGCATGTGGAACGATTGAATGAATGCACTGGCATTGAGAAAAGGAGTTCAAACTTCATCAAGCGGTTTTTTGCGTAAAGCTGTTCCACGCCAAATTTTTTGATTTCCTTGAAGAACTGTTTCGATGGATGTATTGGAAAGAAACCGGCCAACTGTACAATACAATAAATATTTATTTACCTCAAGACATTTCTCACACTGCCGCCATTCAATGATGATGTGAAAAATGTATTTTCCCTAACACGCCTACACACAGAGGGGTCAAACCAAAAACATGTGTCAAAAATCTATTGTTAGAGAAGGTCACAGGAACATAGTAAATTTTACTACTATTCTTCTTTCGACCACTTATTCCCTTTTGGGAGTGGCCGCTCAGATCCTCCTCCGCCTCCTCTGTCCATTGCGTCTTCCTCCCCAAATTCTACCACCTCCATGTCTCTCCCTCGTTCTTATCCGTTGCCGGCCCGGCCCCTGCTGTGTCTTCTGTCCACTACCAGCCTCTGTGCTTTCTTTATCACATTATCTTCCTCAATACGTACAACGTGCCTGAACCACCTCGGTCTGACCTTCATTACGCCATCCCTCCATCAAAGATATTCCTGCACTCGATCTCGGCATACTCATCTCTGCGTTCTTGAATATTTTTTTTTGAGATGACATAAATGTAATGAATGAAAGAAATAAGAAACATTGAAGAAAAATTTTAATGCCAGTAAATTTCTAATGATTCCCTGAACAGAGATGTCATTCTGTGCTTCACCCTTTAATGAATAAATAAATAAGAAATGTTGAAGACAAACGTTAACGTCAATAAATTTCTAATGATTTCCTCCGAGAACGGGGATGGCATTCCCTGTAACAGCACACGTGAAAATCACCGTTCAGGTAATAATTGCACAATCGAGTACTCACCTCAGTTTCCGACATGCTAGCCCCATGGTGACCAAAAGACGACTGTTTGCGTGCATGCATCCAAGTCATGTGCGCGTGACAAAAGACTAATATATATTATATTTGCACATCCACAGAGGTGCCAACGCGAGAAATCAGAGATGACGAAATTGGCATTCACAACTGCATGCTGACAGACCGTCACTGAAATGAGCTTAGCATACCACTTGGCACGGACACCTGTTCCACGGAGATAATGACACGTGGTAATCCTTGTTAAATAGGCTCCTGGCTGACGAGTTAATAAGGATCGTTATATTTTTAATCGTCCAAATAGACACCCGTTTTGTTAGACACTTGCAGCGCCTGATAATACGTAATGACTACCTATGCAATGGAGACTTATTTGGATATATCCGGATGAATTTTCCAATCTTTCAGATTTGGGTTTGTGGATGGCAACACGTAACATGTCTTCTGCAGTGTCAGTATCTGACGATGTAAGGTGTTCACGGTGCTTAGTACTGCTTACTCACTCATCGTGGCACGTTCTTGGCAGCAGCTAACGCAGGGCCCGTGTCGGTTTTTATAGATAAAGACCATTGGCTCGGTGAGTCTACAACAGTTTTGTTCCATTTCCCTGTGTGGGATCTTTTACTTCCCCTGGCATAGACACCAGGTGGAAGGGAACAACAGGTTTTACTGTCTCTTCCGAAAGACACGGGCAAAGTTGGTGAATGAAATTGCCCAAGTTTTTAAACGGCAGCAGGTGGACTCAAATTCTGATCAACCGTCTCGATTTACAGTCTGGCGCTCTAACCACTGAGCCGCACACCCCATCAACCATTTTTGATTTGTTAATATTTTCTATGGCAGATCCACTCAAACAAGGAACTGCACTTTGTCCAAGTTGCTGCCGCATGAGACTTGGAAAGTCAAATCACTGCAGCAGACATGAAAGTCATGAATGATACGGTGGGTCACCAAATGGTACAGACAGTGAAATAATCATCTGTACGGGAAGAGCTAGATCACTCCAACTGTAGATGTAATCAACGTGCATAAATTAAGATGTTATGGTCATGTGATAAGAAGATAATAAAGTGGCACTAAGTATAAAGATGACGGGAGAGAGACGGAGAGGAAGGCCCGGATTACAGTGGATCAACAACATCAGCAGCCGTCTGAAGGAAACACCAGCCTCAGAGATGTAATAAGAATGAACAGAATGGAACAAGTTGATTTCTTGTCACACTGACAGCAGTTCTAGTGTCACTTGAATTCCTACCTGAATCAGGTGTGCAGGTGAGCTTTTGCTCAGTAGAAAGCCATGTTTCCAACAGTCAAGCTGTAAATAGCAGTCTTGTTTACAAATTCAAGGTGAATGAAGCCTGATGTCTGAGTTAATAAGATGGCTGATATGATTATGCACAATGATATGAAATGGCAATCAAGACTATGACGTCATTGGATAAAGATTAACAACAAGATTTAATAAGACTGCAGTCCAGAGCTGAAACCCTAGATGGCAAATGGACCAGGAAGCCATTGGCTTATCAAGTGTCCAACAATTATTTATCAGTGTTATGTATACCATATATTACATATCATAGTTTTGATTAAATCCACCTACGGTTATGGTAGGCTGAATCGTGCAATATTAAAAAAAAACTTATTATATATGTTTGTGCTTAATTAATCACGATTTATGAACATCTGTATGTGCATTTTGCATCAATTTAGTCTGAAATAAAGATTTTGATTGCTTGATTAATCAACCAGTAACAACATATCCTAGAAAATCAGGCAGACTTATGATGTTTCCACGGGCCTGGAATACCAAATCAAAAATTTTTTAGTTAATGCTTGGCAAAACATCCTGCTCTGGTGTTTTTAATTCAAATTGAGCAACTGCACAGAATATCTATCATTTATTATCGCAATGTGAAAAGGCCATACAGACATGCAGAAGACTCATGAGTGAAAATGGTATTTAGCAGGTCTTGACATTAAGGTTTTTGGCAACTTGCCTACTGGGCAAGTGACCGTGAAATTCTACTTGCCCGACCAGAATTTTTACGTGTCCTGAAATGGTTGATGAAATGGATGCTTTGGCGCGCGTACAATGTCTGTTTGGCCTTTTGTACAGGAAAATTGCTTTTATTAAATCCTGAGATTTATATGTAATATTTACAGACAACTAAGACAACACGCAACAAAAGCAGATTTTGCCCATATGACATTTTGCTCTGCCTTTATGTGCTGACCTTTAGGCTTCAAAAACAATGTGTGTGAGCACGAATAATCATAAATGCATGATTGTGTGATTGCAATATGACTTTATTTAGGCCTTTTAATTTTTATTAGTTGGTTTATGAGTCCATCAACCTGATATTTTCATTAAAGAATTTTTTTTTCCACGTTTTCGTTGTGTCATATTTTAACATGAAACATTTGTTTATACAACTCAAAGATGAGCTCGTGATTAATCAGATTGTATGTACTTTAATATAATGTTGGCATTCATGTTGTTAAGTCTCCTGTTTTCAGCTACACTAGTTTTTATAGAGAACCTAGCCGGAAATGGCCCTCCTTATTTTTGCTAAGCCTCAAGGCCCGGTGGCACTATTTCACTGTTAATTAAAAGGTAAAAAAGGTACTTTCTTATATAGTTTGGCCTTCAATCCTTAAGACTCCTCAAAGAGCTTTACACTTCACTAGGTGTTTCTACCAAACTTTACACTTCACTAGGTGTCTCTACCAAACTTTACACTTCACTAGGTGTCTCTACCAAACTTTACACTTCACTAGGTGTCTCTACTAAACTTTACACTTCACTAGGTGTCTCTACTAAACTTTATACTTCACTAGGTGTCTCTACCAAACTTTACACTTCACTAGGTGTCTCTACCAAACTTTACACTTCACTAGGTGTCTCTACTAAACTTTACACTTCACTACATGTCTCTACCAAACTTTACACTTCACTAGGTGTCTCTACTAAACTTTACACTTCACTACGTGTCTCTACCAAACTTTACACTTCACTAGGTGTCTCTACCAAACTTTACACTTCACTAGATATCTCTACCAAACTTTATACTTCACTAGGTGTCTCTACCAAACTTTACACTTCACTAGGTGTCTCTACCAAACTTTACACTTCACTAGGTGTCTCTACTAAACTTTACACTTCACTAGGGGTCTCTACCAAACTTTACACTTCACTAGGTGTCTCTACTAAACTTTACACTTCACTAGATATCTCTACCAAACTTTATACTTCACTAGGTGTCTCTACCAAACTTTACACTTCACTAGGTGTCTCTACCAAACTTTACACTTCACTAGGTGTCTCTACCAAACTTTACACTTCACTAGGTGTCTCTACCAAACTTTACACTTCACTAGGTGTCTCTACCAAACTTTACACTTCACTAGATATCTCTACTAAACTTTACACTTCACTAGGTGTCTCTACTAAACTTATTAGAAGCGCATTATGATGACAATTACTGATACTGCTTTGTGAAATACACTTGCGTTGGTTTAGTCAATGATTTAATTTGCATTTACGTTGGTGGTACATATAGTAAATATAGAACAACAACCTGTCTAACTCAGGTGCAGAGCACAACCAGCACCACACCCACCACCACTGCACCCACCACCACAACACCAACACCGCCACCACCACCACCACAACCACCACCATCACACCCACCACCACCACAACCACCACCAACATCACCACACCCACCACCACCACACCCATCACCATCACACTCACCACCACCACACCCACCCTCACCACACCTACAACAATCACACCCACCACCACACCCACCACCACCACAACCACCATCACCAAACCCACCACCACCACATCCACCTCCACCACCACACCCACCACAACCACCATCACCACACCCACCACCACTACACTCACCTCTACACCCACCCACCACCACCACCACACCCACCACCAGCATCACACCCACCACCACCACCACACCCACCACCACCATCACAACCACCACACCCACCACCACCACTATTGCCACAACTACTGCTGCCACCAACATCACCAAGACCATCACCACTACTGCCACTGTTACCGCCACTGTCATCGCCACCACCGCTGCCACCCCCACCCCCACACTACCACCACCACCGGAACCATTATCACTTACTGGTAATAGTGACAATATTACCACTACAGTCCCACTAAACCCTGGTCTCTCCTGACAAGACCCCATACATCTCCATTAACAAGGGAAAAACTAAGCAGTCAGAGATTACCTCACTAAACAAGCCACTACAGCTGCTTTGTAATCTCCATGAAATTCCACATCCTACTGTTTTTGTAAATCAGCTATTTATACCTTCCTCTAATAGGGTCATAAATGTTCCAGGCATTGCAGATGATTACTCACTGATAAAGTTTATGTTTTTTTAAGCAGCTTAGCATGCATCATCATAACAAGTCCTCTGCTGCTTTTGGCTATGATTCAAAGAGGCATTTTCACACACAGAATGACCACTGAATTTGAACTCAAAACAAACTCAGAATAAATTGTCAAGCCCTGCTTCAGACAAATGCTCTTCACAGTGTGTTAATATTCTGGTATTATTTAGCAAATTAATGTATAATTTGATTTGTTTGCATAAACATTCGACAATGCCATAGTAATTCAAAGTACTGTATATAATTTATGGCTAAATACCTGCCTACGTGTCAAAAAAGCAATACCTGCAGTGGTTTTGGGACAACGTGAAGTGCCATGTAGTTATATGCTATATGGCTTATTGCCTCTTTCTTCAAGAATTTATGCCAATCCACAAAAGTGAAAATTGCTTATAGCAGGCTTAAGCTACTGAAATTTCCATCTAACATTTTTATCATAGCTTTGCCACCCCAAATACCAGTACCAACATCTTTATTTTCATTTTTGGTACCATTATTCCACATGGTCCCTGGACTAGGTACATTATTATAAACAGCGTTAACCAGCCCAGTGCCACTGGACAAACCCACATACAAATGCTCTGATTAAATCAATGCTGTGTCCACCACCCCCTCTGTTCATTTGGCAAACTGACACTGTTTAATCTTCTGGACAAAGCTTCAGACCAGAGCATTGGACATGGTGTCTGTTTTATCTTGGTCATTACTCAAGTTCAATGTCAGTGTCCAGCCTTTTGGACACATAAAACCAGATTGAACAAGTGCCAGTGGGAGACCACACCAGTTTAATGATGGACATTAATGGACTGAGAATGGTAATCAAAGCATCTCTTACAAAGCCTGGTCAGTAGATACTGGCTATCTTCTAATGAGAAATGTGCTGCCTAGGAAGCTAAGCCAGAAGGCAGAAATCTCAAATAACTGCAGGTTTGAAATACTGCATATAATATAGTGCAGATGTTGGAATCTTTCTAAAGATGAGGCGCAAAGGTAAAGATGCAGATGTCATGAGTAGATATTAAAATCTGCTGGGATTTACATGTAAATTGTAATCAGACACATATTTCTAACATATCCAGGACATTACACCCTCACAACAAAACCCCTTGGACATAACCCCGTTGGCCAAAATCCCACAGGACAAAATCCCACAATGTGAATTACATAATTACCTTGCGCATAAAATAAAAACAATATTGTAATGTGTGATTTTGCCCACTTTTCACATTGTGGGATTTTGTCAAGTGGGATTGGGGATGATTTCTAAATGTCTACTGATTTCTCATAAGGCATGAATCAGCAAGTTGTATAACATTGTAACAAAATTACAAGACATTGTAACAAAATTACAAGACATTGTAACAAAATTACAAGAAAGTCGAACACAACCAAGACCTCCCTCCGAAGCGCCTCAATTCACGACAGCGTTTCTGGACCAAAGCAGCCTCCATCCTTGAAACAAATATCACATAAAAAGAGAGGCGGAGAAGAGAGCGGGGATTAACAGACATCAGAAAAAATAATCTTGTCCCGGACCCTTCCGCCGAACATTCTAGATATGACCTTGGTGCCAGTGGACCGCCGCCAACTGCATCAGAACTCTACCCGGACAATGCAAACATCTGATGCACAAATGGCGCATCAAGCACACACCGAGATACGAATGCTGCCACGATCAGCAAACATTTGACCACATTGTCAACCACGGCCCTGTTTTTTGTCTCCAGCGGAGGAATCTCAAAGCGGTTGAGAGGAACAAAAACCAAAAGATACAACTGTGAAACTCTGCTCTGTGCATACGAAAGAATAATAAATTACACCAACTGACCAGGATGAAAGCTACCTGATTAGACGGTGACCATCACAGAGCCTGTCTGGACCACGAAGAAGCAATGATGTTAACAGACAATGTCTGGCTTCATACAAATGGTCTGAACCTTTAATGCCCCTTTAGGGCCAGTGCATACAATCCCAGTGGCTGGCCTCCTAGTAGGAGATGACATCAGAATGTCAAAGCTGTTAGCACCTTGTGTAATGTGATAATGCATCAGTAGGAACTGCATTATGCTCTTGTTTGTGCAGTGATGGGACAAGGTCAAGACGATGCGCAGCATCTCAAGGTCACACATGATACAATGGGTACTTGGCATAGTTAAAATGCCCTCCTCAATTGATTTAGCACATCGCAAATCAGGTATGTTAATGTTCAAATTTGCTGTGTGTAAATAGGTTTAGTATTTAAGTATTATGCACAGATGGTTTAATCAAAGAACACATACTTTTGCTAGTCATAAAAAATAACTGACTTTGATCGTTACATCGGGTAACTTGCGAAACAGTGCACAAATTGCCTCATGCTTTAGTGTATAGAGATTGAGCAACATTTGCAATTTCTTGCCGACTTATTACCGGACTCTGAACAAAATTATTTATAAGCTGGTCCGATGATTTCATCAAAACTAAATAACACATTTGTACAAATGAGCTGGCGTGTTGTCGATACTAGATAGTTTCGATTGTTTGGGAAAAACGAGTCCGAAGCGAGACAAGCCAAACAGTCGAACTGAAGAGGGACCATCAACAGGAGCGATATTGTAAACATTACATTGACATATATTGTAAACATTACATTGACAGATATTGTAAACTTTACATTGACATATATTGTAAACTTTACATTGACAGATATTGTAAACATTACATTGACATATATTGTAAACATTACATTGACATATATTGTAAACTTTACATTGACATATATTGTAAACATTACATTGACATATATTGTAAACATTACATTGACATATATTGTAAACATTACATTGACATATATTGTAAACATTACATTGACAGATATCTGATAAAGGCAAGTTACAAATGGCTGATGATTTGTTGGACTAGCGACAAGCTAATGGCTTCCTTGTCCACTTGCCATCTGGGCCTTTGCCTTGGATGGCAATCTTGTTACATAGATTACTGATATAAATGTTGTCATTGCAATAAAAACCTTGGTATTTTTGCGCAGCACGCACTGTTACGAGATGCAGTTTTCGCTGCATATCTCAAAGTGTTTTTTTGACTGAATGACATCCTTTGGATATTTGGCTTGATGAGAAATAATGAGAAATGTGTTGTTTTTTTAAACTACAGACAGAAGATATAAGCAGCTAAGTCCAAATGATGTATGGATGGATATTCAACCCTGTCAACCTGTTCCATTTCCCTGCGATCAACAAACAGTACACTAACGCGCCCTCCCACTGAGAAGTGAACAAAACACAGCAGATTTGTCTATCACAAATCCGTCTTATTTATGTTCTAACATGTAGTGTGTGAACAGTCTAAGTAATATCCGCAGTCAGTTTCATCAAAAAAGTGTGTATTTTTATTAAAATCATCCAAAAAAAATAGACTTTAGCGATTAGATCTGGTAAAAGTTATGAAATTCTACTAAGGGCCACATTTTTTTAGTTTTGGGATCAAGCAATAAATAATTTAATAATTTATCTTGTCATTTTACAAAACGCACATACAACAGTACACAAACGAGCTGGCACGTCATAATGGATACTAGGTAGGTTTGAATTTTCACAAAATGAATTTGAAATGAGACTAGCAAAAAAAAATTTAATAGAGGAGGAACCTAAAATTGAGGAGGGATCTTTAATTGAGGAGGGACCTTTAATTGAGGAGGGATCTTTAATTGAGGAGGGATCTTTAATTGAGGGGGGATCTATAATTGAGGAGGGATCTTTAATTGAGGAGGGACCTTTAATTGAGGAGGGATCTTTAATTGAGGAGGGATCTTTAATTGGGAAGGGATCTTTGAGGGATCTTTAATTGAGGAGGGATCTTTAATTGAGGAGGGATCTTTAATTGAGGAGGGACCTTTAATTGAGGATGGATCTTTAGATGCTGAGTAAATTGTGTAACAAGGGTGTGATACCAATGATTAACATGATAAGGGGAAAAAAGATTGGCAAGTGCTTTGGATAACTGGATGGTAATATAATTGTCATTGGTTTCGTTGATGAGGTGTGACAAATACACTGAGATACAAAGAAGGTGGAGATGGCTTGGCCATATTTTCTGCATGAACAGAAATAGTCTTTCATGTGTCGCTTTGAAATGGACACCATTTGAAAAAAAGGAGAAGAGGCTGCCCAGTGGGCACCTGGAGAAGGGATGCTGAAGAGATGAAGATGGCTGGGAAGACCTTGAAAGACCTTGGCTGGCTTGCCTGAGAGCGCGCTGGCTGGGGAAGATTTGTTGGCAACTTGTGCTCCAGTGGGAGTGAAGAGGAGTGAGTGAGTTTTTGGTAAGAGTGAAGTTAGCTGTATCACAGATGATACTGATGATGACAATTGACTGAAAAAAGTTAAGAACTACAAATGTGTTGGTAGATGTAGATAGATGACTGCAGACAAAAGATACACCAACAAACTCAACAGGAGACCAGTCTAAGAGAGTGAGAAGTAACATCAATCTCACAACGAGAAAAATGTGTCATCGTCACTCTGCTGATATATGGCTGCGAGACATGGTAGGTGTAAAAAAAGTGACAAGAAGACTAAATACATCTCAGTAGCAGGAGCAGGTAAAAGAAAACAGGACTAACAAAATCACATATGATGAAATTCTATTAAGGAAAGAAACCAACAAAACAGGATTTCACAAAACAGCATTTGGTAGACATGTACCTCGAGAAAACATGATATTAATTTTTAACCATTTACGAAGACATACTTAACTGCTTTGAGTATTGCTGTGAGAGAGTGGCACAACTTTCAAAGTGTTTCTCTTCACTGTTACTGCTTTCAAACGTTTCACTTACATGTTGAGTCTGTTCAGTATTGAATTACAAACTGATTTATTTGAATAATCTTTCTTGAACTGAATTCAATCGAGGAAACATTTTGATAATCACAGTTGTAATCATGAAAACGCGAAAATGTTCAGCAAGTTGGTTACTAGCCACTAGTCCCCAGCAGCACAACATTATATAAGGTTACACATAGATGAAAAAATCTTGGACTCTCGGTAAACCAATGGCTTCCTTCTCCATTTGCCATTTGGACCTTTGCCTTGAATGGCGATCTTGTTAAATAGGTTACTGATATAAACGTTGTCGTTGCAATAAGAGAAACCTTGGTATCTTTGCGCAGCACGCACTGTTACGAGATGCAGTTTTTGCAGCACATCTCAAAGTGTTTTTTCGGCTGAATGACGTCCTTTGGATGTTTGGCTTGATGAGAAATAATGAAAAGTGTTGCTTTTAAAACTACGGACAGAAGATATATGCAGCCAAGTCCAAATGATGTATGGATGGACAATCAACCCTGTCAACCTGTTCCGGTTCAATGAGATCAACAAACAGTACATTAACGTGCCCTCCCACTCGGTAAAAATAATAAATGAGCGAAACACAGCATGCTGCCATACAAAACCGACATCAACACACAGATATAGACTGAGAACTGTGTGTGTTCAACTCAATATAAAAAGAAGCCATGTGGCTGGTGTGATTAACACGATATCGCTTGATATTGCTCGGGGCGAAACGACCTTGTCCTGACCAGCCGAAAGAAAAACTCCCATACATCATTACAGAATCATGCTTTCAATCAGTTGCATTGGTTTTATATTTGCTTCAAAGACAAACCCATTTGGATTTTCTAGTTAATTCTATCAAATCTTTTCTTCACAGCATTGTAGTTTTGACAGTTAAAAGTTACTAAAACATAACCATTTGTAACTACAGTTAAAGAATATCATGACAGTGGTAAACTAAACCTTGTTGAACACACATCTTAATTTCATGGGCTGCGCCATACTGTTAGATTATCCAACATCACAAATGCTGCAGTCTGGCAATATTTTCGTTCACCAAATGAAAATATATTGGTATACACCAATTCCTATATTTGCAAATAGCATACGGCAAAGTAGTTTGCATCCAAAGTCAACATATGTAACATATTGTGGCATATGTTTACTAATCTAATCCTCTTTCTGAAATAACAGCCTGTTAGATTGAGACTGTGATGTGTCTGTGTATACCTTCAGCGCTACGTCACCCTGTAGTCTAGGTAAACCGATTTCAAAGAACTGCACATATACTTATCTATGCTTATCTTAGTACGATCAGGCAGAGACCTTGTAAGACTCAGAGAGATGGGACTGATAGACGGACAAGATGGCATGAACAATGGGGGGACTGATTGCGACATTAAGATGTCCCCAGACTATTTCTGTCCCAGGAACAGTTCGACAATGATGTTGATGATGCTTATCTTGGCTGTGATGTTGTGTGGGCTGTTTAGCCATTTTGGCTAAAGCCCCCTTTTTTAACCAAATACAAATCGCTTTAGCCAAATTTTTTTTACATACATCTAGACAACAACAAAGGTTCATGTATTCTGCAAGCTTTTCAATGAAAATGCTGGTGGCCAAATTGGCTCAAATGGGTAACTTTTGTTTAGCCAAATCTGATGTCATGTGGCCAATGGCCCAAATGGCCACCGGTAGCGTTGGCCTAGCTGATCAGTCACGCTGGTTAACTGTCAGTCCTCGGTTAACCGAACAATTGACCAGAATCTCCCACTTTTATAACACATTCTGAATAAATCACTTGATTGATATT
Organism: Lamellibrachia columna; assembly: GCA_963662155.1. NCBI lineage: Eukaryota > Metazoa > Annelida > Polychaeta > Sabellida > Siboglinidae > Lamellibrachia > Lamellibrachia columna. Next base: position 17,622,750 of record OY759269.1, read on the forward strand.
ATTGATTTTAGTTGCACATGGTTAGTTTTTACTATCTCTTTTAGGTGCATAACCCCAAAAACATGACTTTTGTTTTGTTTTAACTAGCTAAGTTAATCATCCTACGCCTGTTGTGCAATAAACGCTTATGCCCAACATTTACATATACCGATTTAATGATCTTATTCAAAGATGTAGAGACTGTCATGTTTGTGGATGGACAACACAAATGACCATAAATGGACAATTACTTCCCCATCAGAGGACTTGTCCATTCTACTAATGACCACTGACACAGCCATTAATGAGGCAGTAATCTCACTTTGCATCCATTGACAGCTAAACTGATACCACATTCCCATTAAGTAAGACACTCTCATTATAAGGCCACACCTGTGACACCTCTAAAACATGACCAATTGGATGGTATATATGACCTCTTGATGAATAATTGCCTGGCATAATTATTCTTCTAATGGGTACAGCAATAATGCATCGATTCAACCGTAGACATTCTGAGCAACTTAAAAAATCAAAAGCATAAATTCTACAATCTAGGTTGGATTAATTTTGCTGGTTATCCTTGGATTAGTTTCCCGTTTCAGATCATTAAATTGGATGATTATAGGTAATTGCTAAGATATTTTGAACACTAGAAATCTCATGGTTCTGATAGTTGTTCATTATAAAAGCACAATGTTCCTCTACTTTGGACGCAGCAGAAAACTTACATGAAACTTTAGATATAGTTCAAGACAAATTGCTGATAAAAAAAGTTCTTGTTTAAATGCAGATTCAGTTGTAATAAATAAATAAACATAAAAAGGTACTTATATAACATCCTCTACGAAGGTTAATGTTGCATGGCTTAACATGGTCATATATATATTATGATATATATTATTATCATATTGTGTCCTACCAATATTGTGCAGATGAGATTCATGTTTGATGCGATTATGAACAAAAACTGCTGAAATAATAACCCTGCATTAAGAAACCACCTGTCATTAATGACCACAATCAACTCCTCCCGAATTACCATCTGTATTAATTTTTGGACCATCCACTGGGTGGTCGCTTCAGACAGGTTTGACTGTCTACACACATATGCATGCACATTCATAATAATAATGTGTATATATAGATGTGTGTGTGTATATATATATATATACATACATATATTGTATATATGTACAGTATATATATATATACTATATACACATACATACATGCATACAAATATACATATATAAACATATATATGTGTGTATGTGCTAACATGCATATAACATGTTGTTCCCAATAGATGCGCAGTGTGCGAAGACTTGGGTGCGCATCTATTAGTTCTCAAACGTGGCCCGAATCATGATCTGCCGCTATGGGTGAATTGATAGATGTTGACTGTTAGCCTGTTCATGTTGAGCAGGCGAATAAACACACTTATTTCAGTTGGAATTAAGTTTCTTGTGATTCACCAACTGTATTTTTAATTTCAAAAAGGACAACCACGACTGACATCACCAATTTTATTTGTTTCACGCGTGGTTTCATTTCTGAAAAAGGGGGCGGGCTTCTATTAGACAGCGAGCTTCCATTGGGAACAACACGATATATGTGTATAAGTTCTCTACCATGATGTCTAACATTGATGAGTTGAGGCTGGCACTGATACCGGTCACTGATTTTTGTTTTCCTTCTTCTTCAGTCCGTCTGTCTTCGCCACCCGTCTCCACTCCCCCCTAATACAAATAATACCCTAGTACAACAAAATTACGTGTAACGTGAAACTATCAGCTACTACCAGATCCAAGGGTCTCACGCTGGCACTATTGAAAACCCACCTGGCAAAACCCTCAAACCTGGTTATCTCTCCTTTTTATACAGGGTGACAAATTGCTGTCACATGACTTGGTTTGTATTATATATATATATATATATATATATATATATATATATATATATATATATATATATATCTATATCTAAGTGTTGCCCTCTCATGGGGGAAGTACATAAATGCAGGCTACCGTCTGTCAGGAACAAAAGGTGCTAACTACAGCCCAACCATAATGTCCTGGTTGCACTGGGGAGGTTCATTACATTGAATAACAGTCACTCACCTCGGTAATTCGCCTATTTTCGGGGCTCGGATTGGACGGCCGGTCGAGAGGTGCCACCTAGTGGCCGATGGGTCCGTTGCCACGGTGACACACAATCCGCTCACTCCTGGAACAAACAAAGTATGTATGCTTAGTGGAACTACAATATTGTTGGCAAGATTTGGTTCTGCCTACATTAGCGGCTGCAGATTATGTCCCACCTTTGCTGTAGACGGTACATTCCACATTCAAAGTGAATAGGTAAGAGAGAAGACAATGCTTCAGGTTTGCTAAACACCCTTTGTTCCTTTAATAGGGTACTTTTTTTTTTACCTAATAAGCGTACAGTACGCTTGAACAAAATTGGGCCATAGAAAGATGTCAAGGAATCTGTTCTTATAAGCTTACACAATTTTTTTCTCTCTAGACAATAAGGTAACTGTTTAACACCAATGGTGTCATTTGGTGACTGGTGTAGAACAACAGAATAGTGGTGCCAACTGTTTAACACCAGATGGCGACACTTTTCAGCTGTTCCGCACTAGTCAAATTATGATAATTATGTGTATGTTAATTAGGGTGTATACGCTTAATAGGTCAAAAGATGAAGAAGCAAAAAAACAAGTCACAAATTTTGAGCAGAATATTGAGAATTTGCCACCCACCCATCCACCCACCCAACTCCCTACTATGATACACACACATGAACATATGCATGCACGCACGCACGCACGCACGTATGCATAAACACAGTTCAACACATGAATGCACGCACACACACAGGCATGCACGTACACGCATGCATGCACATAAACGCATGCATGCATGCACACATGCATACACACGTACAACTTCAGTACACATGATGTCATCTGTTATCAATAATATTACAATCCAAAGGTTATGTCGTATATCTGTCTACGATGTTTAATGCATTCTACTTGCGTGAATACTTGACATTCAGGCCAGAGAAAATAAATGATGCCGGACATGTGAGCTTCACATGCCATATATCATAAACAGCCCCACAGTCATGAAGAATATCTGGAAGACAAACAAGACAAACAAGACAAACAAGACAAACAAGATCAGAAACAGAACAACTGAGAATTTTTTTCATTAAGAAAACAAGGAAAAGGGTCCAGGAAGAAACACATGTCAAAAGAGGCTATTAAAATAATTGCTCACAAACAGATGCAGTGGAGGATATATAAACACACTGGAAATGTAGAAGACTACACAAACTACAAAGAGGCACTTAACCTAGCTACAACTGAAATTAGAAAATCCAACAGAACCTTTGAACAAAAACTGGCAGGTAATATAAAAAATTACAGCAAGAGTTTCCATGCTTATGTAAGGAGTAAACAGAAAGTTCAAGATAAGGTCGGACCACTGGAAAACAGTGGAAACATAATTTCAGAAGGGTTTGAAATGGCAGAGGTCCTGAAAGAGTATTTCAGCTCGGTTTTTACCACAGAAGATATCAGCTCACTTCCAGTTCCATTTACTAAATTTGAAGGCGATAAATCAGAACATTCAGGGCAGTTATTTGTAACTCCTGAAATTATAGCAAAGAAAATTAAGAAGATGAAAGATAATAAATCACCTGGAGTTGATGGGATACCACCAAAACTGCTTAAGGAAATTGTTGTTAACTTGTCACTAGAAGGAATAGTTCTTTCAGAATAGAAAGAAGCAAATATTATGCCTTTATTTAAGAAGGGATCGAGGAACAAGCCAGAAAATTACAGACCAGTGAGTTTAACATCAGTTGTATGTAAATTACTCGAAACATTAATTAGAAACCACATGGTGGAATTCCTTGTAAAACATAAATTAATAAATACATCTCAACATGGGTTCCTAAAAGCAAGGTCATGTCTAACCAATCTCTTATGTTTTTTGGAAGAAATTACAAAGTGGGTAGATGACGGGTCACCAGTGGATGTTGTCTACTTAGATTTTCAGAAAGCTTTCGATAAAGTGCCACACCAAAGATTGTTACTTAAACTAAAAGCCCATGGTATAGGTAATGATGTAATCAACTGGATAGAAGAGTGGCTTGCACACAGAAAACAGAGAGTAATAGTAGATGGTGAGATTTCAAACTGGAAATCTGTTTTAAGTGGGGTACCAGATGGATCAGTATTAGGCCCTGTACTGTTTTTAGTATATATAAATGATTTGGAAGATGACATATCTAGAAAAGTCCTGAAATTTGCAGATGACACAAAAGTATTCAGAAAGGTTACTAATGTTACAGATAAACAAAGTTTACAGGATGATCTAGATAAATTAGTTAAATGGTCAGAAAAATGGCAAATGTTATTCAATTTTGGGAAGTGTAAATGCATACACATAGGACATGGAAACATGGATGAAGAATATAAAATAGGGGATGCTGTACTAGGTAGAACCACAAAAGAAAAGGACTTAGAAGTAACATTTAGTACTGACATGAAAGTTTCAGAGCAATGTAGGATTGCTGCTTCGAAAGAAAATTAAATTCTAGAGCTAATTAGGAGAACTATCACGTATAAGGAGAAACAGCTAATTGTACCCCTGTACAAAGCAATAGTTTGACCACATTTGGAATATTGTATTCAAGCATGGAGGCCATATCGTAAGAAGGACATAGACAAGCTAGAAAGAATACAACAAAGAGCAACTAAAATGATTCCAGAATTGAGAGACATTAGTTGAAAGCCACTTATTACAATGTGGTTTGACAACACTAGAGACCAGGAGACTAAGAGGAGACCAAATAGAAGTGTTTAAAATAGTGAACGGTTATGAGGATGTTGACAGGAATATGTTCTTCCAACTTAAAGAAGGCAGTAGAACCAGAGGACACAAAGCAGCATTAGTTAAGGAACAGTGTAGGTTGGACATGAGAAAGTACTCTTTCTGACAGAGGGTGATAAATGAATGGAACAAACTGCCAAATGATTGTGTTAATGCTAGTACTAAAGTAGTAGTTTCAATATGTTTAAAAATAGTGTTGACAGATATCTGATAAGGGCGGGCTATACATAGATGATACAATTGTTGGACTCTCGATAACGATAACCCAATGGTTTTCTTGTCCACTTGCCATCTGGAACTTGTTGTTTGGGATGACAATCTTGTTAAATCTTGTTAAAGTAATTTCTGTACTAAACACTAACAACTAGTCAGTTACATATGTTGATTACAGAAATTTCAGTCTAACCATAATATTTTAAATATACCGCATTCGACCCAAGTGAACACTACGCTTAAAAAAAATGGGCCATGAACAAATGTCAAAGAATCAGTTCTTACAAGCGTACACCAAAAGCGTACACCCAAATTTTTTTCTCTACACAATAATAACTGTTTAACACTAGTTCTGTCATTTGGTGACTAGCGTAGAACAACTGAAAAGTGGTGCCAACTACTGTATTTAACACCAGATGGCGATACTTTTCAGTTGTTCCACATTAGTCAAATTACAATTATGGATCCTGCTGATTAAAAAAGGGGTGTACGCTAGTTATGGCTTGTACACTTCATAGGTCGAAACGGTATGTCCATGTATATACGAAGCTCTACTTTGCACATCACCCCCGGGCAGACCTGTTCAATCCGACCAGGCTCAACTTCTCTGGGAAGTATTCAGCCATATCGAAACTCATTTATACATCATTTTATGAATCACAATTGTCTACACTCTTTCTAGATTTGCCTTTACACATAAGAAAGACAACATCCACACTCGAGCCATACGAGTTCCTGCCATAATAAGTAAATAGCTTCAAGAAATGTGCCAATTTGCATTGCGCTTGAAGCAGTATGCACGTTTATGATCTCAAGACCATCTACTCATGCAGGACGCTGGACCAATCAACGCCCATGCAACGTTTCTGAAGGGTTTACTCCAAAGACCTGAATTGGCTGGGCATTTAATGAGCAGAACACCCAGAAGTAATGCTGGCCTAGATATCCAGGGCCCGACCATCTTGGACTGAAGTGTCATCACTGAGGTTTTATGTGTCCATAACTCTGGAGACTAGAAATGGTGAAACAAAAAGCCACTTGCTAAAGACTCAGCTAATCGGATATGATATTGGCAAGTTGCCAATTCCCCCCTGCCCTTTGTCAAATACCCAGTTTAGGGGATCTGTCAATATAAAAAATCAATAATAAAAAACTAACGTGGGTGGGTAGGTTGGTGGTCGGACAAAGATTATATACAGTGCTTCAATTTTGTTTGTTTTGTTTTTGGCCAGGGGTGTGGGTGGGTGCAGTCAATCCTATGCAAACTTTTTTCTATTATTGGATTTTTTTTATTTACAAAGCCCCTTGGTATTAGCAGTCTCTTGTGGGTTTCTGGGTACCTGACCCCTAGGGGTACGGTGACCACCAAACTGACATTTCTTGCCATGGTTAGAAGCAGTTTGCAGGAAACCAAGTTATCGATTAGATTTACACAGTAAAATGTCATCTGAAGTTATCTCTGCAGACAATAACTGTCATATTGCACCAAATAAATGTATAACGCCGACGGGTGGGCGAGTGGGTGGGCGGGCTGCCACAATGCTGGCTGGCTGGCTAATTGATTCTTTGAATGAATCACTGACTGTTTCTCTGCCTCTTTGAATGACTGATTGACTCTCTGATTGACTGACTGGCTCTCTGACAGTCTCTCTGACTCATGGACAGACAGACAGACAGTTAGACAGACAGACAGACAGACAGACAAAGGTTGCAATGTGACTCTGGGCAATGTATCAAGGGCAAGACTTGATTACCACCAACCAGGCAACCTTTTGATAACAATGCCAGCCAGGATTTACAATCAACAGTAAATATGCTACATGCAATTTATTAACCTAAAATATTCCAACGAAGTTACACTGTTGAAATTTACTTTTTTGGCAGAGACAAAAAACGTCACTGTTTAACATAACATGCTTAATAAAATAAATACTAACATTTATAAAGTACCTCATATTTGAGACCAGTTTATTCATATTATTTATTTTATTTACTTTTTCATTTAGCCGATCACAAATCAGGTTCATTATGCGTGAAACGTTTATGTAATATGTGCAGTCGATTAAAATATTTTTTTATTTTTGTTAAGCTTTACTTTGGTCATTTGATCGCATAACTTGGAAAAATTGGTCAAAAATAATTTGTCCGTTGATTTCATCAAACTAAATAACAAATTTACACAAATGGGCTGGCATGTCGAAGTGGATGCTATGTCAGTTCAATTTTTCACGAAGTGATTCAGAAATGAAAGAAACTGAAGGGGGACTTTAAGCCATAGTGACTAAGAATTAATTACCTCTTGTGCAATACAGAAACTAGTCATTCTCCAGTCAAACAGCGAATGCCTGGTGCATCTTCCTCTATTGGGTTGGCTTTCTAAGTACTCTCTCATATTCATGGAATCACAAGGAGAATATGGTTGACTCGAGACAGAAGCCGTAAAACTTACAGTTGCTTTGGCCGATATTTTCCCGTTCGCTCTGTGAAGGTCAGAAGGCTATCACTTGGCCATTTAGCAATATGGCCATATAAATAAGCGAGCGATGACCTTCACTAATATGAGTTCTGGCTCGAGTATCAGCGTATGGGCCTATATTCGTGGAGAATGAATATTTCCAGCAGGTCCTTGTATCCATAAAAAAGAGTCATAACCCTACATTTAGAGCAGATTTGACAATGCCACAGCATCAGAAATACGATAAGACGCAGTTGGATGTTTATTGCTGGATTACTTGGCATTTTTCGGTATAGCAGGCAGATTTATGTGTTGTTTTGGATGAGGGAGAGTGGGAGGGAGAGTTGGTGAGGGAGGGAGAGTGGGAGGGAGAGTTGGTGAGGGAGGGAGAGTGGGTGTGAGAGGGAGATTGGGAGTGGGAGGGAGAGTGGGAGGGATATTGGGTGAGGGAGGGGGAGCGCATGGGAGTGGGAGAGTAGGTGAGGAGGAGAGTGGGAGTGGGAGAGAGTTGGTGAGGGGGAGAGAGATTGGTTGATGGAGAGAGTGGGAGTGGATAGAGTGGGAGAGAGTGGGCGTGGGAGTCACAGAGAGTGGGAGAGAGGGTGGGAATGGGAGAAAGAGAGAATGAGATAGATATGCATGTGGAAAATGAGCCATCTAAAGATGGCTAGACAGATTGTTCTAATACATGTGGAAAGGGAACAATAGAGAAAGACACAGATAAACATTGAGCTACAACTAGCGAGGGAAACAGACAGCTAGAGTGAGACAGGGACGGATGGAGAGAGAGCGAGAGAGCGAGAGAGAGAGCGAGAGAGAGAGAGAGAGAGAGAGAGAGAGAGAGAGAGAGAGAGAGAGAGAGAGAGAGAGAGAGAGAGCAGACAACTAAGTTAGAGTTATAGAAAAAGAGACTGGCCACTTTCTAGGAATGGAAAAAAATATGAACAACCTGAGACAGAACAGACAGCTTTTTATAAAACAGTTGTATATCTACTGCTAGTGTCAATAGGCTTATGTACCCATTGCAGCAACATTAATATGTTCTACTGATAAGTCATGGGTGGAATATTAGTCAGAAACTCACAAGAACTGAGCTAAAACAACTCCCCAAGACAGGCCAGAGAAAACAAATGCTTAGCAAACATACCATTGCGCCATCTGGTGGATAAGATAACTAAATTACATACGTCAAACATGAAGTGGCTTCAAACAGGCTTCCATGACAATCAAATAAGCCTCATTTAAATTAATCACAAAAATCAGGCACTGACACTCTTTCATTATTAGGAAAATTGTGCTTGTTACGCCCAATGCAGTCATTTGGACACATTTAGAGCAATAACACCGAGTTTTGTTGTTTTTAGATACAGCACTTTTACCACTGAACAAGATATACGTGACGTATATAATTTCATTTTTTAATCTGTAACATCCAAACCCTTTAGATCTCAGCTGATTTTTGAACAGACCCTGATTCCCCAGTTATTTGACCAGATATAGGAAAATATGAGGCCAGTATGTTCAGGCATAATATCCAATGTTTTCTCAACTATCCACCAGAGTGCGCCACATGAATATATGGGATGGTTTGGCTGAATTGAAGTCTGCGGGGGGTGGGGGGAGGCTAACTTGAGGACTAAAGGGTTTTAACCCAAAACATGTGTGGTAAATGCATTGTTGCACTGCAGAGTTCAAATTATAAAAATCAAAATCCAACGAACACAAACTCAAAACAATGAAACAAAAGTTCACATTTAATAACATTTGGCAGATCAGTAATACGTATATCTGACTTTCTAATGGGAGTGATTATGATGTAGACTTTTTCAGATACTGTACATGTGTAATTCATTACTGATTCTGGTTTTAATCAACATAAACAGAAACACAAACACAGTCTTAAAAAAGCACACAACTTGCGAAACAATGGGAGCAAGATAGCATTAATATGTTAACTTGTAGTGTTGCAATGATCCATGATACTATCAGTGGATTTCACTAGCATATGCGATGTTGCAATATAATCGAGAGAACATTTTACAATTTATTGGCCAGATGCACCAACTAGTCCGTGAAGGGATATGTATGTAAGAAAGTAAACTTAGCAATAGTTGATCAAGCTTGTCAACAATGTAAATAAAAATTTTCAGGATTAAAATAGATATTTGATATTAACGCATTCTATTTGGATGTAGGCCATTTAGCTGCTTGTCTTATAAGCTAGTCATATATTCATATATACTAGATGCCTATTAAAACAATTTACAGCCATTACTTTGATACTAGTGTGTTACATTTTGTTCCAGTGACATAATTTGCTCGACTGACTGTTACAAGGCCTCATAAAACTTCGTACTGCACAAATGTGTATTTTATTACGCATTTATTTATGCACTTGCTATCTGCGGGAGATATGTGAGGTTTTGATGGCATTCAAAACATTTCAAACCAGTAACAATCTGAACCGCAATCCTGAAATATGCAGTTTTTATTCCCATTAGTCGCAGCCTCCTGTGGAGCTATTCTGGTTCACAGATGTAGTCCCAGGCACGAGCCAGCAGACATCCAACGTCTAGTATCAACAACAGGTTCAGGACACTCCTAACCCACCGCCAGTCTCTAGCCATATCAAACAGGCTACCCTAGATGGTACCAGGACATAATCCCCCCAGACAAACCCCCCAGGACAATATCCCCCCAAGATAAAATCCCCAAATGTATATAATAGCTATTAATATATAATTATCTACATACCGTATTCGTCCTGATAAGTGTACAGTACGCCTAAAAAAAATTTAAACACCAAAAATATCATGAAATGTGTTCTAATAAGCGTACACCTAAGTTTGTATATCAAGACAATGTCAACGACTCGCTCAGATGACATGTGGCCCTGGCCATGCAGTTGGCTAATGACACTTGACAACGACAACGTAGAACCGATGACTGAAGAAACCACATTGACTTTTATTGTCATCAACATTGGTCTTAAGTCAGCAACGTAATTCACATGTGCTTGTCGAAAGAACCGTCCAAAGCAACGACATGCCAATACCTTCCCGATAACGTTAAGTCGGCAGGAAATATTTCGCCATCAACTAATAACCCACCTGTTTATGACTGGAATTGTTAAAACTGTCTAATCCTTTTGTTTTTGTTTGCTGCTGAGCTTGTGTTTCCTGAAGATTTTAGTGTAACAGAACTTTTTTTATTGTACTGTATAGATATGGATTTGCAACATATTGCAAAAAATGGGGGTGTACACTTATTAAGGCGAATAGGGTAAATGTTACTGCATTATGTAGTGCTACATTATACTTTAATGAATGTTGTTTTATTGTTGAATTTTTATTTTATTGTTGAATGTTCTTTTACTGTTGCCTATGCACAGGGGATATTGTCTGGGATGATATTTTGCTAGGGGGATCATATTGTCCAGGGGGATATTGGCAGTGGATATTGTCCGAGGGGAATCATGTCCTAGAATCACCCTACAAATATGCAAACTGCCACGTTATTCCGTCCGGAGGGTGGGCATCTTTGCTAGTCTATTTAAACGATTTATACAATTTTTCATCAAGATTTGAACAAAAACACTGAAGAGCTAAGGGGAAAAACATTGAGGAGCTAAGGGGAAAAACATTGAGGAGCTAAGGGGAAAACACTGAGGAGCTAAGGGGAAAACACTGAGGAGCTAAGGGGAAAACACTGAGGAGCTAAGGGGAAAAACACTGAGGAGCTAAGGGGAAAACACTGAGTTAAGGGAAAAAACACTGAGGAGCTAAGGGGAAAACACTGAGGAGCTAAGGGAAAAAACACTGAGGAGATAAGGGGAAAAAGCAAGGATGGGTTTTCAGGCGACGCTGAAATATTATTCTATTTCCTGCTGACTTAACGCTAACAGAGAACATGTGTCACAGGGTTGGTGCGGCAACCGAGAAAACCATAGTTCTGACTTGTTTCAACTCTTCGGACAAACAGTTACCTCGGCTTTTTTTGGGGACTACACAAAATATACAGACATCTCAATAATAAACATATCCCAACAGTCACTCCTAATAATGCATGGTGTTGGGAATCCATTTGATTTTCATAATCGATCACTGCTTTGTGCCTGTAAATTGTGGGTAGCCAGCCAACCAGTCTGGTTCCCAGATCATTCTATAGAAGCCCTCCACATAATACGTGTGTATATTGTAACAGTGGTGCCACATGGACGGTGGACTGGGCACCAGTCTACCAGCCAATATGACTGCAATGTAAGGAGTGGTGCCACCAAAAATATTTTAATTTAAATTAACCTGTCATGTTTTAGGACAGTTGGATAGTTCGTCGAAAGCTTTTTTGTCCCCATATGTAGCCCTGATTATCTAGACTCTGTGATGTGACGTCATGGTTTCTTGCACACAAGATTCCCAGCGAGTCCAGATTACACATGAATGAAATTCATCATGATTTTTTAAACATTCCAAAATGTTCAATCCTACAATATCGTAATCTATTAATTGATCGGACGTTTGGACCAACCAATCATCAACAAAATTGCTTAATTGCCTGATCAACAAGCTGAGTGCGAAATGCCGCTGCTCGGCTGGTGGTCCGCTGCAACAGATGGGACCACATCACACAGGTACTCAAGAAACTGCACTGGCTTCCCGTGAAGCTTACATAACTGACCTACCCCACGCACAACGAGTTACTCGTGTGATGCGTTTGGCTACAAACAATGATTTGTATGTGCCGCCATCTTGTAGCCGATTTGGTGACAGAATTTTTTCGGTTTCTGCTTCACGTATGTGGAATGCACTTCCAAGCGAGATGAAGGCAATCTCTTGCATTGTGCCTTTTAAGACGCCTAAAAATGCATCTCTTCCAGGTTGCATATGCATCATAAGCACCACCTATTGATTTTATTATTTTGCTTGTTTAATACTTAATTATATTTAATATTAATTTTGTATTATTATCTTTACATGTTTTTATATCAACTTTACACCATGTTTTTACTTATTTATTATCATATATCTTTAATAATTATCTTCTATATAACTTATTATTTTAATATAACATATTTTCTTCCATCTGAATTAATTATCATCATTTACATAACCTATAATTTTTTGGCATATAAATGTATTTTAAGTGTCTCCGAATGGATTTATCTAGATTTACGGTGCTATACAAATGTTCTTCTGATCTTACATCTTAATTGGACCAACACCAATAATTATACATCACAATAAGAATGATACATACCTTGGATCTGCCATATTTTTTCATCCATCATTCACCCACAATATGCGACAATATCAAACACGTCCAATCTACATGGGTCCACAGGTGGAAATAACTACACATTGCTATTAATTTCACAGAAAGCAATACCCAACTCCGGTGCCGATATCATACAATAAAACCGCAGCAGCCTGTCCGATATGTGCCACTGTTAACGTCGTGCTAGAAACCACTCATTCACCTCTCCAACCAGGTAAGAATCTCAAATTACCTGTGAAACGCGCAGGTAGGAGGGAATGATTTTAACTGATATGCAGCTAGTTGGAATTTATCGTATTATTACTATAATGCCAATATTCTCAGATTTTTTCTATCTCAAAGTTAGTCTAAATTACCAGTGTTATACTTCATGTTCTAACCTTTATTGCTCCAATAGTGGTATATTTATCTTCAGAAATTGTACATGTTGGGAATTTGACGGAACACTGAATCATCTGGTGAAAGACGTTATATTTCATCTTCAAAGATAAAGATGGTCCTTAAAGTGAAACAAAAGTTATGGTTTTGGGGCTATGCATCTAAAAGAGATAATAAAAACTAACCACGTGCTACTAAAATCAAGCATGTCATGCCAGTGGTTTACTCAGAATGTGTTCTAAAAGTGGGAGATTCCGGTAATTTCTCGGAATGACCGAAGACTGACATGTTAACCAGCAAGACTGATACGCGCACATGCAGTTCTATGGAATCGGGGTAATCAAGACTACAAGTGACGTATTAAGGGAGGCCAGCACACACAAATCAATGCAGTCTCAAACAAACATGTTATTTTGCCAGTTAATTTTACCTTTATAACTTAAATTCATATTTTTGGGTTGCACATCAGTGTTACTTCCACAGCCTGTGATGAAATGTGTGTAGCTCCACATTTATCCATCCTACGATGTATACATGATTGGTGGAAATCCCCAAAAATTAAATAATAACTATACTCATCCAGGAACTGTGAGATACCAACAGTCCTGGGCTTGAAAAACCACCTGCATAAAGCAGTGACGACTGGGTGTATATCATATGGGCCTTGACATAGACATCAAGGTCAATCATGAACTTAATTAATCTAAAGTAGGAGGAATTAATTAATAATAAAACAGACTTTGTTAATATGAAATCACATGCTGCTGTGCATTTGAGCATTTACTGAGTTAATTAAATCGTCTTGTGCACGGAAATTTAGAACAACAATTTGACAGTGTATTACTTTCAGATCTAACAGTCTAGCTACCTATCAGATCTAACAATCTAGCTACCTCTCAGATCTAACAATCTAGCTACCTCTCAGATCTAACAATCTAGCTACCTCTTAGATCTAACAATCTAGATACATCTCATATCTAACAATCTAGCTACCTCTCAGTTGCATCAGATTGTTCCAATTTAGTTTCCAAAATTCATCAACAACTGATAACCCCTTGAAGGGTATAACTGACTACCTGGATAGGGAGCCTAAATGTCTTGATGGGGAGGCTAAATGTCTTGCATTCCTTTATAGCTATGTTATAAATAAATAGTAAATAAATAATTTCTTATGTATGTTTGCATGTATGTTTATATATATATATATATATATACATATATATACATAATGTTATTATATACATAAATATATATATAAGCCCAATAAATAAATATATATATATTATATATATATATATATATATATATACATATATATATATATATATATATATATATATATATATATATATATATATATATATATATATATATATATATATATATATATATATATATATTCATATATATATTAATTGGGCTTATATATATTATATATATATATACTAAAATTGTAAGTATATATATATATATATAAAATATATATATATATACATATATATATCATGGACAATCTTGGATCTGGAACCATGTATAATAAAATTTATATTATATAAACCTATATTTAATAATAAAATTATATATATATATATATTATATTTATTATATATACATAAATATAGGTTTATATATTATATAATTTATTATATATTGTCCCAGATCCAAGATTGTCCATGATGCTTAGTGATATTTTATATATTATATATATATAATATATACATATAATATATATATATATATATATATATATATATATATATATATATATATATATATATATATATATATATTTATATATATATATATTTATAACCTATCACTAAGCATCATGAACAATCATGGATCTGGCACCATATATAATAAAATATATTATTATATATGTATACATGTATATATGTATATACACATGTCGCACATTATTAGTATTAATCCCCTTAGAATACTGGCCAACATTCCTAAGGAGTCAAATAATCAGGGATTTTTGTGGAATTACTGTGTACGTACAAGTGCTATACATAATACTGACACCAATCTTCAGAATCCTGCCTTTGTGACATGTGTTCAATAACGTGTACATGAACAAAGCCTTTGACCACTGCTCAGGTCATCATGTCAGTTCAGTACAGTGTTTACATACAAAAATAGATACACGCAAATTATACTCTTCACAACAGCTGCACAGCTGACCAACATGGACACAAGTATAGACCACACACAGTGCTTACTGCAGAGCAACTTGTGTAAACATGCCGCCCACTCTGCAAGCTGGGCTTGGCAGAACTGTTTGATTAGGTAACCAGTAAAGTCCAGTCATGATTCCAGTCTCTCCCTAGAGTTAAAGAAGGAAGATAAAATGAATGTAGGACAAAATCCCCATAGATGAAATTCCCCCAACCCCGCCCCATACACAATTTCCCTCCCTGGAAAAAAGCCCCCACCAAAATGGCCATCCTGACACATGTTGTTATACTTATATTTTGTTGTGCTCTGACAGTTTTGTTTACACAAAAAAAACAACACAGCAACTTGTATTTGGCATATCTGACCTGCAAGAACATGCACATTTTTTGATAAAAAAAACTGGTAAATGCATATCTACCTAACCTAACCACATTTTCACCCTTTAATGCAATCAAATCTGTACATTCTCATAATTGTGTAGACCTAAAATGCAAACAACACTTCTAACTTACACCAATAAAACTGTAGTTTAAAAACAACTAAAACTGTATTTTAAGTAAAATATTAAAGCAATAAAATAACTGTAATTTTTGTCCAGGGTGATTTTTTTTCCATGCACTGACAAGAGGAAGTTGAAATGGGAAGCCAAGGAAAATTACAGTGTTGAGTCACTGGGATTTATAAACATCCACACAAGATGTCTGATTGTTGATATATTATTCATTTATCTCTTGGAGTTCTGCAATTTTGATTACTAGCATCAACAATAGGGAGGTATCATAGCAAGCCGTCTACAGTCTTGGTAATTTAGATAGATCTGTGTACCACCATGGCATCAATATTATGAACTCCCACTGGTGGTAAATCAAAATGGGAGATAGTTAAATTGTTAATGTAAACTGCACGAATGTGCATATGTACACGAATGTGCATGCCCGTTCAAATGTGCATAGGTGCACAAATCACAACGGTGCACCAGTGCATGTATATTTAATTGTGTATGTAGCTTCAGATTCGAAACAAAGCTATATATATATACATATATATATATATATATATATACATATATATATAAGCCTTGTAATAACTTTCATTAGGCCTTTTATGTGGGTGTTTGACATAGATCATATAACTCGGGACAATAATAGAAAACACACGACATAGCACCACGAACAATTGTACGTAACTACGAACTACTATTGTCAAACGTCCACATAAGTAATTCATAAGACCCCACCCCCAAGGGAATTTAATTTTTTTTAATGTACGAACCATCCCCATATAGGCCCTTGAGCAGGCCTACAAAATGTCAGCCCCATATATGAGAAATTGACGGAAATATGAGGGAAGATATACAAACCACACAAACTGTTTTATAGTATAAATGTGGAATGAAACAGGAGCTGCATCGAAGGAGATGTTTTCTTACCACATCCCATGGTGCAGTCTGTTCTCGTGGTAGGCTGGTGCACTGTGGAGATGTGTCCACAGCAGTCAAACATTGCCATCCGATCTATGCTCACCCGTCCAACGCTGAACAGAAACATATATCTTCATCTTCTTATTGTTCCGACGTTTTCACGTTCATGATTGAAACAATGAAACTGCTACGATGGATGAAGGTAAACAGGTGTATGAGATAGCATCACAATGAAAGGGGAGAACAGAGATAAAGAAAAAGTGCAGATTGCAAGCCATTTGTTGCATGGAGTTCACAAGACCGTAATCTTTTTGTCATTTAGTATCTGGTTTCAAGAAACTGTTACTGGGCGTTGATAATAGGAGTAGAGTCTCCTCAGTAATATCTTTTTTGGTGTGTGCATACATGAACACATGTGACACACCCACCCATGCACACATTAATAAACATTAATTTAATTAAAAACTGAAATAATTTCATACAAAAATAGATTATACTACACATTTTTTTAACAACTGAAATAATTTCATACAAAAATACATTATACATTAAAAAAAAAAAGCGTTAAATTATTGGCAGCTATGGTTTGCACACTTTTTTCTCGCATAAAAATCTTGATGGAAACAACAGCAGTGCCTATGAGCAGGGCTGGGGTCAATTCCATTTAATCAATTCAAATTCAAATTCCTTTCAATTCAATTTAATCAATTACAATTCAATAAATTTTTTCAATTAATTTTTTTCAATTCAAATTCCACCTCAAATCTTTGAATTCCAATTCAATTCCAAATTAATTCTATGGGAGTTTTTCAAATGCAAATGCATGGGATAATAGTAATATGTAATTGAAATTTTTTCTGTAAGGGGCTATATATATATATATAGTATGTCACGTGTGTTCATATAATGGAGAAACTTTTTTAAAAAGTAATAGTAACAGATCCTAAAGTAATGGATAATAGTCTATTACTTTTCCTTTACATCTATTGCTGCAAACTTACAAAATATCAGGTTTGTTTACACGTTATTCCAGCTGCTAGTAATTGTAAACAATATACAGACAATGGCTGAGCCGTTATTCAAACAACATGAAAAGACCAGTAGGCTGATCATTTTATGGTTTCAGAAATACCTGCTCAATGAAACAATGCAGGAGTAGCAAGCCAATTACTAATTGTTGGGATGCCCCATTGGGGTGGATATGGTTTCACACATTCCTAGCACACACAAAGGGCATGGTTTCAGATATGTGCAGGCAGACAACAAATGTTATCTTAGAGCAGGAGATGCAACCTGTATTGAATTCAAAGTAAGCTCATCACACCCCACCATAGTTTGATTTGAGCAGAACTTCCAAGTTTTTTTTCCAATTTCCACATGGTAACATTGCCATACAAACCTTTCGTTCAAATTTGGGCAAATGTTCTCACATCACATCTTCAAATGGTGTACAAATGTATGTTTAGCTGCTACAAAGACTTTGAGTTCACATACAATTGTAGGGTTGGATTGAGGACGACTTTGGAAATAAAACCAGACCGCACCAGCACAAGTAACATGAGGTTCAATTCATTTTCTTTCAATTCCAATTCAACTTACTCAAAATCTTTCAATTCAAATTCAGGAACTGATTCGAATTAAATAATTCCAATTAATTTTTGAGTTCACCCCAGCCTTGGGTACGTAGTCATGAGTGTCTCCGGGGGGGGGGGGCAAGGAGGCACTTGGCCCCACGGATCTGGATGTGGAATTTTTTCGGACGTACTGTATATTCATGAACTCAAAGTATATATTAACTTTACATCTTATAATATATATATATATATATATATATATATATATATATATATATATATATATATATATATATATATATATATATATATATATATATAATATACATAGATAATTTGCTATTTGAACCCAGAACTTAGGTTTTACAGATGAGTCATGCTGATTAATACAATGCTGTATTCATGACACTTGGCAAGAAAGAAAATATATATATATATTATTTAATATATATATATTTCTTCTTTCTTGCCAAAGAAGATATATAATATATATAAGTATATATATATATATGAAGATATATTTATATATATATATTTCTTCTTTCTTGCCCCTCCCTGGAAAAATTCCTGCGAACGCTCCTGCGTACAGTATGTAGACTAGCTATTGTTTTTTCATCAAAACCAATACTAATTTAAGTCAGTCGGGTAACTCCAAAACTGCACAATTATGATTCAGTTTTAATAAAATCTGAACACTTTAATGGATGTCTTGTCACTGACCTACAATACCGTTTTTGTCAAATCGTACAATTTTGTTTTTGAGAAAATTAACATGGAAAATGATCCCTGACATTTGTTGCCCAAATAAATCTGGTTATGTCTTTAAACACCAGGGGTCCTCCCATTGCTGTTATGTGCTTATAAGCTGACTGCCAACTAGCAACTAGAAATTAAAACCCTGTGAATTTGTCTCATATTCTACATGGGTTCAGCCTACTGTTACGTTTCCCATTGGTGACTATGTTAACGTTTTGCATGATTATAAGAAAACGGGACCATCAAAAATTCTTAAACTTCTTTCCTGCCGTTGTCATCATCTCAATGACATGCTGGTCAAGTTTTGTCAAAATCACATACTTCTAACTCTTTTAAAATGACTGAACATGCCATACCCGTCAATGTTTACCAATTTCTGCATAAATTACTACGCACACGTGCTTTGTGGCGAAAAAATTGCCAAAAATCCTTCTGCCTATTGAAATCATCTAAAAATCCACGGTTACACTGCTAACATGTTCTACTGGCAAACTTGCCAATGTGTCTGCTCAAATGCAGTTATGTCAGTTGATGATTTTTTGAAAATTACACATCTAAAATTACTGTGCCTTACATTCGTCTGTAACACACCAGGAAGGTCAACAGTGGTCTTACCCCAAATAGGGAATTTTTGTTTGTTTGAGAAAGTGTCAAATTTTATATCAAGTTGTGGCACAATGTATATGTAGACACATTATGGAACACTCATGCTTATCAAGTCATTATTATTTGTTTGACAGCCAAGTCTAAACAATGCCTTGCCCGTATTATTAGCTGAAAACCAGTCACATAATTTAATTATAGGTTGACTTTGACACTTGATAAATCATAGATCATGTACACTAGATTTACAGAGCATTGCAAACAAATGAAGCCTGCTTACTGTCCCTTTAAATATTATGAGTTTATTTTCAAATTAGTATTCATATAATTGCTTGATTTTAACCCAAACATGGCATACCTTTTGTAAGAAAATTGAAAAATTTTCATATTTAAAAGGATTTAGGGTAAATTCCAATGTGTCAGGTTTGTCAAATGTTATTGTTTATGTGACTGCTTTCATGCTTGTAGTTGATAAGATACAAGGCGAACGGCTTGATTTCGATACGCCACCATAAAGGGGTATCACATGACCAGATGCCAGTCGCGGCCAGATTTGAAAATGCTGATCTACGCAGTGCTTCCAGTGGGTGTGACACAACCAAAATACAACTATTCTGTCCAAATTTGTTACACAATGTTGCTAATGCACTGGGCCACAACACAAATATCACCAATGACCGTTCTAGTGCAAAATGGCTACCTGTTCCATCACATACTGGTGTCATACCCCTAATTTTCGCCAAATTTCCATTTTGGCATCCAATCTGTACCATGCTGTTCATGATTGCTACTGCTGTCTGCCTTTTCCAAGCAAACTGTTCACTTTTCCTATTAACCTGTGCATATGGGATTGATTATATCTTATGTAAACCACTTCAGGGTTAGGGTTACTTAGGGATGGGGTTAGCTAGAGATGGGGTTAGCCAGGAATGTGGTTAGCTAGAGATGGGGTTAGCTATGGTTAGGGTTGAATATCTTCATCTCCTTGTGCCCAAGCACTTACAAAGTACTGCACACAACATGAAATTGGTATTGATATGTGGTGAATAGACATTTTGGAAAGGCAACAATTATTGTTGATATTAAAAATTGCTTATTGTATATTTTTAGCTTACCACAAGCTCTTTAATGCTATTTTAGCATACGAAAAATAAAACAACTGTATTTATTAACAATGAAATATCATATTAAACATCAAATTGCACAAAATATCAGCTCATGCACATCAAACGTTGTAGTACAAAACTAAAATGTACATTTATTTGACATTTTTTATATTTAATAGATCGGCTATAGGACACCTCCTGAGGGAGACTGATAAACAGTTTAAATAGTAGCGGCGTTTAACCAGTAATAATCTTGTTGACTAGATGGAATCAATAACATATATATAATAATAATATTATCCAGTCTGACCCCGACAATTTTCTAAGTCAAACACACACAACATGGGAAAGGTTAGCAACCGTTTTTATTTATTTATTTTCAAAAATATGAGCCCTAATTATATTATCAGAATTGCAAATTATAAGAAATTTGTTATAACAAACAAATAATTTCATCCAAATTACGTGTAATATCCACAATTAAGCTAACAACAACGACAACAAAACATAAGCATATCAACATTTTATAACCGTGTTTGTGACGACGACTTGTCTATTTGGAGTCAGACCACTGCAGAGAATTGCATTGGTGGCCATGTTAACATTTTGTGTGATTTAAAGAAAATGTGACCATAAAAAATTCTGAAATTTTTTCACAGCAACTGCCATCATCTAATTTTTCTAAACCACATACTTCCAGCTCTTTTAAAATGCCCCAACGTGCGATGCCCATAAATAAAAAAACTAGCCATGTCTTCATGCGCCCACGCGGCCCATAGCAAACAAATTTCCATAAATCCCTCCGCCTGTTAAACTCTCAAAAAATGCACCATTCACAGTCAATAGCTTCTGCAAACAAACCTGTGAATATGCCTGCTCAATTGCACTTATGTCACATCATATGAATTGTTTAAATTCACATATCACAATTTAATACGCCCTACACCAGTGGTCTTACCCCTTACCAACTTCTACTCGACGGCTGCGTGCGCGTGGCTCTCTCTGGTGGAATGAGAATTAAATCACCGGCGCCCAGAATGGCCCCAGTCTATGCAACTTCTTTCCAATGCAGCGTGGCTAATTTAGAACGATACGTGCATAGCCGTGTGGAACAAATTCAATAGATAACCGCCGTATCGACTCCACTTAATCTGAGCTTAATCCGAGTTCATTCGTCTGTGCAGAGCTTACGCTGTGGTGTGTCATCTTCCCGCTCCGGCGCTAGTGTCGCTGACAGATTTAGGCGCACTTTCCCGAATAAACTCAATTTGTTTCCAGTTCGACTCGAATTCACCCAGACCGATAAAAACAAGCTGCATACAATTACGCTATTGATTCACACCTGTTTAGCGTAACTAGGTCGGACGCAGCGACAGCAAGTCGTAATTAATTATTTCATTCACCGGCTCCGTGCATCCGTCCGAAGGCTGCCGCGAAGTATTTACCATTTCCAGCCGCCTATTCTTGTCGCTACCAGCGCGCACGCTGATCACCGGCGACCAAATGCGCTTGCCTACCTGAACCGCAACAATACTACAGTTTACATATACCTTTCATGTGTAGCAATTTCACTGACTAAATACATATACTCACGTTGCAACGTCCTTCGTTGCCAAGCCATCTACGTCAACTCGCCATTTATAAACAACGCTCGTAGAATGTTTTTATGCTATGGTCGACAGGTGGCGTTCGAACGGTATGTTGGTTAATTTCAATCGGCAGGTGGCGATACTATTATTTTGCCTCGGGAGCGTGGTCTCGTTGTCGAGTTACCAGACCAGATGTTTGCGCAGACTTCTAAACATCAAATTGAATGAATTCATCACCAACGAAGATGTCCATAAAAGAGCAAATGGGGAGCCAATCAAGTCAACAATGTTGAAAAGAAGTAGTCCAGCAGTCGAGGGGAGTAACCCCTTTTTGCCTGATATAGTTTTTCTTTGTTGATTATTCATCTCTAGCATGTATATAATGACATCCAGGGGGTGTGGAGTTCTCACCCTTGAGCATTTTTGGAGAAAAAAATGTAAAGAAAACAAGATGGCGACCATAAGTATGCTACAAATGGTTGCCGACTATGTAAAAAAAGACTATATGTCATGTTCCGCGAACAAAAAACATAAGAACATGACAAAATTTATTTCCATGTGTTATCATATGAGGAGAATTACATAAGATCAGCATTTCGTGAAATTCTTAACTTTCCAAGCACCAGTCCTCTTCATCTTCACCATGTAGGACGTACTTGCCGCTCTCATTTTGGCCTGTCCACCCTGGCATGCGCTAAATGTCAGAGCTGTTGCAGCTGCACTTGTTCGTGCTACATGGAATTTCACTCCGACATTTTGTTCGAACGCTTCACTTCGCTTTCGCCAATTCAAGGAAGTGTCCTAGATATCAACGCTGCTGCAGAAGAGCACAGCTCCATCGTCCCAGATCTACCAGCTGCTCACGGTCTCACAGGTTGTGATACTGTGGCGTCATACTTTGGCATTGGCAAGGTTGCAGCTCTGAAAGTTCTGAGACATGACCAACGTTCTCTCAACTTACTGGGAAACACAGGCGGACTACCGTTTTCGGAAGTAGTGGACCAGGCCACACACTTCATGTTGGTCTGCTATGATCAGCAAAGATGTCATTCGATGACGGAAGCACGCCAACAAATGTGGTTTTCTAAAGTAAGTATGAGCAAGGCTTCCGCACCAAAGCTGTGTTCATTACCCACAAGTGAAGCGTTCGAACAAAATGTAGCCAGAGCCCATCTACAAATAGCAATTTGGCTTCATTCTTTGGATCCCAACCCACCTGTACTAGACCCTACATCTTACGGTTGGTCACAGGAGGGGGGAGTACTGCGCCAAGTCCAACTAGTGTCCCCCAGACATATCGTTAGCCCCAACTGGGTTGCTAAAGCTGAGCAAGGTGCAGCTGCAACAGCTCTGACATGGCGTGCACACCATGTTGCGTATGCCAGGGTGGACAGGCCTGCCAAAATGAGAGCGGCAAGTACGTCCTACATGATGAAGATGAAGAGGACTGATGTTTAGAAAGGTAAGAATTTTACAAAATGCTGATCTTATGTAATTCTCCTCATATGATAACACATGGAAAATAAAAATGTTCATGTTCTTATGTTTTTTGTTCGCGGAACATGAAATATAGTCTTTTTTCGCATAGTCGGCAACCATTTGTAGCATACTTATGGTCGCCATCTTGTTTGAATGTTTTCACATCAATTATGGTGGAATCAAATTCATCATGTCTGGAAACATATAAAATAACATTTCAATCATGTCTGTATCTTGTCTGGTTGCGAAGATATGATAAAAAGTAGATTTTGGCTGCCATTTTGGATTTTTTTCCTCAAAAAGACTCAAGGGTGAGAACTCCACACCCCTGGATGTCATTATATACATGCTAGAGATGAATAATCAACAAAGAAAACACTATATCAGACAAAAAGGTGTTATGTAAAAAAATGCCCTTTGGCTGCCGGACTAAAGATGGCGATATTTGGGCCATGTCCTTAGAATGCCGCCAACAAGAACACAAAAGCAGGCGTCGCACCGGAAAACAGATGGAAAACGGAAAACAGGACGAAAAAGAACAGCTGCCAAATAAGACCGGTTTCGTGGTGAACCGAACTCCAAATTGTCTTTAATTAAATGTGCAATTAAACCTAGTATATCATTGCACTAGTGCACTCTCGCCGTATTTACAAGTTCAACTGCGGTAGTTATTAATTTTCCTCACTGCTAGATCTATATACAGATTGTTATGATTACAGTAGTAATAACATTAGCATCAAAATGGCACACGCGCACCTTGTTTGTACAACAAAGAACACGCGTGCTGTCTTATTGAAGAGAGTTTCTTATTACAAGGCAAGGCGACGTTCTATGAAGTATAATACTACCAGCAACTGGACCCGTGTACCGACTCAATGCTTCACACATGCTTATTGTTTGCATCGACACAATTCATAGTTGTTTAGTTATTGTACTGTGAGCCTGAAATAGTCTGTGGTTATATTTCTTTGTTATAACAACAAACGATACGCTGTCTCGTCTGACTAAGTTCCCCGCCATTCCGTGGTTAGCGAAGCGTGAAACCTGTGCTACTTAGTCCTTAATATCGTTCTTTGTAGCATTAATCTGCTTGAAGCGGTGACGCACTCACGTGGTTGGTTGGTGACGCCGTAACGAACGCGTCAATTTATACACAAAGACCTATATTTCGGGCGAAGCCTGCTTAGTACTTCAGGCGAAGCGCAGACGACGAACTTTATTGAGAACGGAACCACACAAGCGATCAATTAATGACTTGAAGGACCGTAGCACAGGCGACGGCCATGCGATCAACGATAGCGGACGTTCAATACATCGATGGTCTTTTCAGGAGGTGGCAATGATTTGTGACTCACGGAACTATCCTTAAACGGCCGCAGCAAGAATTAACCAGCCATTAAACGTGGAGTTGTTCCCTGTCGTCAAAGTAACTAGAGTAGCTAGACACGAGTAGATAGACACGACACAGGTAAGGTTGTAATATATCACATTTGCCACCGTCAAGTTAAATTTAAATTGTCACCCAAGTCTCGCGTAGTTAGAGTGGACTATAACAGGCAGGCGGTCTAGACAAAGCTCGTCGATAAGGTAAAGGTGCTCTATATAACATTATTATTATTATTGTCGCCACTGTAGAAAAATCTTGGATTTATATTATATATTTATAAAAAAAATTATGAATTGCTTGTTTTACGTGGGTTTAATTACTGTTTTGTCAGCATTACATTCTCGTAGATATGACTTCAATTGTTGATTTATGTGCGTGTAGCTTTCGTCAGCGATACGACCTCTTTGTCAGTGCACATGACGACATATAATGGTTAATGAACTCCAGACCACTGGAATGTTTCGTAGGCGGAAACCATTACAAATACGTACACTCTCAATTCACTGGGTGCTCAATAATTATGTATACCGCATAATTTATTACATGTTTGTGAGTGTCCCTGTATTATTGTACAGTGGAGTGCGCTTAATATATTCACCTCTGCGCTTAATATATTCACTTCTGCGCTTAATATATTCACTTCAGGCCAGAGCAACTTAAAGGCGGTTAATCAATTCGATTTTTTTGCTACTCTCATTTCAAATTAATTTTGCGAAAAATCAAACCTACCTAGCATCCACTGCAACATGCATGCTTTTCTTCCTTGATGAAATTTCGTAACTTTGTCATGTGATCGGCGAGAGGATGGAGGTCACGTCCATGATCAACATTGGCCCACACAGTGTTTACTATTTTGGATGTCCACTATTTTGATCCTTACAACATCTAACGACTAAAGTAAATTCTTTCGATGATTTAAAAAAAATAGGCATATTCTATTAAATCGACTGCGGATGTTACATAAACTATTCACACACTACATAATTATTTGGACACCAATGAACCGGATTTGCGATATGTTAAATCAGTTGAGGAAGCAGTTTTAATTGTATTAAAGGTTCCTCCTCAATTCGCTAGTCTCATTTCAAATTCATTTTCCGAACAAATAAAGCTACATTCTATCCACTGCAATATGCCACCTCGTTTGTGCAACAGTTGTTTGTTGTTTCTGTGAGACAAACTATTACAGACAAACTATTAAATTACTTGGTCAAACATTAATTGAAGTAAAAATGGAAACGCTGAAAACACGATTTTCACCCTTGTTGAAATTTCGTAACTTTGTCATGTGATCTGCGAGACGATGGAAGTGAATTATATCCAAACCGGATCTTCGTTCGTGTTGCAACTGGTAGTCAGACAGCTGCCTGTGACAAAGCGAAGCATGTAAAAATATCACGTGGAGGCGTGGATTGCAACTGCAGACCACTGTTCTGTGACTCACATGCCAGTTGTTGACTAACTGCCATTGACTTGTAGTTTCCTACGTTTCACGACAGCGGTCCTACGACTATTCATATTGTAAAATAGGCCCTACACTAGATAACATTCCGTAACAGTGGGAATTTGGTGGGCATAGCCATATGTAAAATATACAATTAATATGTTTCGCCATCGCTGCAGTTGTAAACACTTGTAGGACTTATAAAAATACTCATTTGCTTATATATATTTTAAACTTTCTGTTTACGTGTGTGTTCCTAAAAGGTTGAGCTATTACATTCGCGTCGGCGTTCGACACTTAAATGTGGTTGTCTAGTGTTCTTGCCGTGTGTCTCTCCAGTGAGTAGAGTGTACTGGAAAAACGACGAACAGTGACCGTGGAAGGAAAGTCAGTGACCAAACCAGTGACTATGAAGCAGGGTGATTACAGTACGGGAAGGAATCACAGTCGAAAGCAAGGAACTGAGAATGGTTGAAGAAGTTCTAATAGACATATAGCGCGTTACGTCGAGGTGGCCGGGGCTCTGCCACTGACTCGGTCTCTGCTAGCAATGTTCACAACGCGTCGAGGTGGCCGGGGCTCTGCCACTGACTCGGTCTCTGCTAGCAATGTTCACAACGCGTCCAGCATTCTTTGCACGGTCACCATTGTATTTCGGGTTTACTCTACTCAATAGAGAGACACCGGAAAAGGAAAATGTATAAATGGAAACTCTTTGATTTTGGCTACAAGATGGTGCAGACTGTACATCATGTTTGTGTACATTCGTTTTTATTTATTTACATTTAAAATTGGAAACATAATTTATGAACATCATAATACTGTGATATAGACATAATTTGTTGATATACGGTGATAGCTTCTTCCAAAATATATTAATCAGACGTTCTTATTTTTGTATTGTTATGTTAGTTAGTTAGTTAGTTAGTTAGTTACAATTTTACATAATATTTTTATTGTACATTGTTTCGTACAGTATCTGCTGTAACCAAGTACGTGTTGTCCTGTTTGAATAGCGTATACAAAACATACCCGACCACTGGACCTGAAACTTTGCAAGACGGACTAAGTCGCAATGCCTAACACGTCAGCTCGTCCTGCGCTAAGGCTACGACAGTCGCCCGAATTTATTCTCAGGTAAGACTCTGCACTGTGTTTCTGGTACTACAGTTTTTATTTAGTCTTGGAGATTGCGAAGGTGTCGCATACTGGACCAATCATTTAAAGTCGGTTGTTCTCATGTATATGTTTCTAGGTATGACTGCGAGCATTTCATTTTCTTAGAGCGACACATAGCACATTATAAATGGAATGCATAACGAGTTTAATTGTTTAACTGATACGTTTTTTTTCGCATAATTAAAATGCCCCGAATCTCTTACTTTTTTTATCTCAAAGTTCATATAAATCAACAATATTACTTAATGCTTTAATATTTGTTGCTGTAGCAGGCCTAGTATATTTACTGGCAACTATTATATAAGATTGGAATTGGACTGACCAATCAATCATTCCATGAAAAATATCAAATTTAAATTCCTTTTATTTAAAGATGAAGATCTAGTGGTCTGGCTGTGCCGTATAGCGATCTCTATTATATTATATAAACGTCGTAAAAGTGGCATATTTGACATCATTGCCAACTCGTATGTTTTCTACAATATGAACACGTGAATGATAACGGTACTGGTAATACGTTTTGCATGGAAATTGTTTTTAAACCATCGAAATGTTATACACACTAATAAATCCATTGACGCAATGTTCCAACCTCAGTGGCTATGCCCCGTGGAGCGCTGTGGCGATATACGGACCGTTTCGAAACTTTGGCAATTTCATTCATTCCACGTTGCCTTAGTGCATTCAGCTGTGTAAACGAGTACCTGGCTGTAGGCAGTGATGGATATGTACATGAGTAGTCTTCGCGCAGTAATGGCAGCGTGGCTGAATGCTTCCCATATAAATGGGGTCGGGATGAACAGGTCTGCCAGGGGTGGAGTGCATATTGCTTTGAGCGGTCCTGGAACCTGTTTCCAACAATTTCTGACTTCCAATACTACGCTCGACGTTTGATCTGGTGGTTTCGCATGCACATTTAGAATATAAACTCTTAGCCACTTTGATTAAAACCAAAAGCATTTACAAAGTTCCCTCCTTATGAACTATACGACTAATTTCCCCAGTAAAAATGCGATAGTCTAATTTCCTTAACACGTCCAAATGATACATTTTAGGGGTTCATGTTGTTATATATTGTTCGACCACGGACCGGTTGTTTTAGGGTCAGAGAGTACGATCTCGGTTAGTGGCACCACAAGGAATTGATTTGTCATTTTCCTATTTCACAGTCCATCTCGCGGTACTAGCAGCGCCGCCTTCTGGTCAAACCAGAGATCGGATTGTTGCCATGACAACGGACATGAACTCAGAAGTCCGAGCTGTGTCGCGCCGAGCTTCACACCTGAACTGGACGTTGGACGCAGGTAAGGAAGCTGTACGTCAGTGTACTGGCGATGACACTGCCGCCGTCTACAATACCATACGACACCAAGCGGATATAAATGTACTATATTCACCTGGCGGAGAATAGTCGCAAGAACACTCGCTGTCCAAGCAGTTATTTCATCAATATTAACGTGTCTCCCCTTTATTGTTAATATATGCCAATCATGACTACTTCTTACAAATTGTATCTTCAAAATAGTTCACCCTAATTTAACTCCATCGTACTAATTAACTCCAATATAACTAAACTAAATAATGTGTGGCCATTTGCACCATTCGCAGCCAACCTGTTTGGGCAGGGCAACTTGAACAGCCACTTTTACGGACAGTCTTAATTTAGATTAATTAAATCAGTCTCTCCAGTGAGGCCGTCTCTCATTGCAAGATGACCGAACAATGTCATTATCGATGATCATTATTATATTCTAGCCTATATGATTTTTGATTTCGTTGTGTTCTCACCAGCCATGGGACGACTGATTTACTATATTAACTATTTAAGTTAACGATTGATATACTATTTTCACTAGTTAAGTTAATGTTGGATTATTTTCAATTAAGTAAGTTAAGCTAACTTGCATTTTTAAAGAAACCTAGTTAAGTTAAGTTAATTTATGAAGTTAACTAATGCAGTTAATGATTAAGTTAAGAGGAATTTCAAACTCACTACGCACTGAACTCTTTCTCATTATACCTTCACATTAACATTAACGCAAAACAAATATATTATTAGTCTCGTGTCAAATAAGAATGTTCAGCTGGTCAACTATTTTACAGACGACAAGAGGGTAAACCAATTGACCGGCTGCACATCATATGAGCCTAGTGGGGCGCGGTGGTCGTGGGGCGCGGTGGTCGTGGGGCGCGGTGGTCGTGGGGCGCGGTGGTCGTGAGACGCGGTGGTCGTGGGACGCGGTGGTCGTGGGGCGCGGTGGTCGTGGGACGCGGTGGTAGTGAGACGCGGTGGTCGTGGGGCGCGGTGGTCGTGGGGCGCGGTGGTCGTGGGACGCGGTGGTCGTGGGGCGCGGTGGTCGTGGGACGCGGTGGTCGTGGGGCGCGGTGGTCGTGGGACGCGGTGGTAGTGAGACGCGGTGGTCGTGGGGCGCGGTGGTCGTGGGGCGCGGTGGTCGTGGGACGCGGTGGTCGTGGGGCGCGGTGGTCGTGGGACGCGGTGGTCGTGGGGCGCGGTGGTCGTGGGGCGCGGTGGTCGTGGGGCGCGGTGGTCGTGGGACGCGGTGGTCGTGGGGCGCGGTGGTCGTGGGGCGCGGTGGTCGTGGGGCGCGGTGGTCGTGGGGCGCGGTGGTCGTGGGGCGCGGTGGTCGTGGGGCGCGGTGGTCGTGGGGCGCGGTGGTCGTGGGGCGCGGTGGTCGTGGGGCGCGGTGGTCGTGGGGCGCGGTGGTCGTGGGACGCGGTGGTCGTGGGGCGCGGTGGTCGTGGGGCGCGGTGGTCGTGGGACGCGGTGGTCGTGGGACGCGGTGGTCGTGGGGCGCGGTGGTCGTGGGGCGCGGTGGTCGTGGGACGCGGTGGTCGTGGGGCGCGGTGGTCGTGGGGCGCGGTGGTCGTGGGGCGCGGTGGTCGTGGGGCGCGGTGGTCGTGGGGCGCGGTGGTCGTGGGGCGCGGTGGTCGTGGGGCGCGGTGGTCGTGGGACGCGGTGGTCGTGGGACGCGGTGGTCGTGGGACGCGGTGGTCGTGGGGCGCGGTGGTCGTGGGACGCGGTGGTCGTGAGACGCGGTGGTCGTGAGACGCGGTGGTCGTGGGACGCGGTGGTCGTGAGACGCGGTGGTCGTGGGACGCGGTGGTCGTGGGATGCGGTGGTCGTGGGGCGCAGTGTTTGTAGAGCGTCGGACTGTCGGTCGAAGGGACCAGGGTTCAAAACCACCTCCGCCGTTTCGAAGCTTGGGCAACTTTGTTTACCCCACTTTGCCTGTGTCTTTTGGAAGAGACAGTCAAAGCCGTTGGTCTATTCTATCTGGTGCCTATGCCATCGGAAGTAAAAGACCCCACACAAAGAAATTGAAAATACCTGCTACCTCACTAATTCTAAGGAAGGAAAACTCCGAAAATAAACCACTCCTATGTTAGCTCATGACAGGGCTGTTTGGAGTTAAATGCCATAAGTCATAAGTAAGTCCAACTGTTACCAACTGAGCCAATGTCCCTTTACCTGTATATATATATATATATATATATATATATATATATATATACATGTGGATGACATTAATCTAATGACTTTGTAAAACATAAGTTATCTGAAAATGACCTGAAGTTAATAAGTTAATCTCACTACTGGTTAACTTAACTAGTTAACCATCAAATGTGAACTAGTTAAGTTAACGTTAACTTAACGTTTGCAAGTTAATGATTAAGTTAAGTTAACCGCTTCATGCCTGGTTCCAACAGCCTTCGGACCTCTACTCCCGTGGTGCCGCCGTCGTCTCCCGACTGTAGCGCTGACAGCAGCCTAACAGCAGACGAAAGACAACCTCCCGATGAATGGAAACTTCTCGCGCGTTCTCGACTCAGGTGGAACACGGCCTCTCGACACATCCAGGCGAGGCGAATCACGAACGTTCGCCAAACCCAGGCAATGTCACTTCCTAAGGTATAAAAATCGATAGAAATCTATAGAAATCTATATCATTTTACGGAATATAGTACAATCGTGTATATACATCTATATAATACTACAAATTCTGTAGAAAGCTGTTCTTCCTCCTTGTTCCCTGCTGTACGGGGGTGAGGGTCAGGTAAAGTATTGTCGAGCCACTCTTTCTGTTCTTTCTTTCCATAGTTTTCTATCGGCCACCCCTCTCTCCATCTTTCATCCTCCCCCGATATTTTCATGTCCCTCCTCACGCAGTCCTCCCATTTCAGCGGTGGCCTTCCCCTTTTCCTGCGTCCTTGAAGTTTTTCCACCTCTGCTTTCTTTGCAAGTTTGCCAGCATCCATCCTTACCAAGTGGCCTGCCCATCTCGTCCTGCTTCTCGCCAATCTTCCTGGTAGGCTGCATTGCATCCCAACCTCTTTCCTCAAGTCGTTCATCCTTCTTCTGTCCACCCTCTTTGCTCTTGTTATTCGAAGAACCCAGTTGTTCTCACAAACATGCAGCTTCTGTTGTTGTTCTCTCATCGCCACTGTCTCCAGACCATACAGGCATGCCGGTGTAACACACGCTCTCATGACTCCCTTTCAACTTTTTCAAATTTTTTTCTGTCCAGCATGACTCCCTCTACCTTTCTCCAAGCATCCGTTCCTGCTTGTATCCGACGTCGCACCTCCTCCGTAACCAATCCTCCAAGGTACACAAAGCCATCCACTTGCTTGATCTCCTTACCATCCAACCTGATGTCCAACTCCTCTCTCTGGTGTCAAACCCACACCACTTCTGTCCGTGCTTCTTGAACACCCCCTTCCATTCCTCCAACACGTCCTCTGTAGTTCTTCTTTGTTCTCTGCTATTATGTCTATGTTCTCTGCTATTATGTCTTTGTTCTCTGCTATTATGTCTAATTCTATATATGTTTTTATAATGGTCATATACTCTTTTTCGTACCAATATATTAAATAACGCTTGAAAACACGAGAACGTAGCTAGTATTCCACAGATGAGGCGAAGAAATCAACAGCGCAGGGTGTTTGGTGGATTCGGGACTCCACCGTTGGACAATTTCGAAGGTTAAAACTGTTTTTGTGTGAGGTGCTGCCCTCTTTCGCACAGAAATGCATTCAATGGCGTAGACAGGGAGCCATGAGCAATGAGCCATGAGCCATGAGGGGCGGACAATGGAGTGTAGGAAAAGTGTGGCAAAGAATGCAGAGAGGGACTGTGGAAATTATGCGGGATGTTTACGTATCGGGCGCAGGGAATCGTCTTACACGGGGAGGAGAGTTGGGGTGAGATACTGAATAAAAGAAAGGGCGGTAGGGAAACGGAGAGAAAATCGTAAGGATGCAGGTAGAAAGAGACGGTGTTGGGGGAAAGGAGAGGAAGTGAAATATAGAGGATGAACAGACAGGGGAGAAAGAGGCAGTGATGGTGGAATAGAACCAAGGAGACTACCAATGGCGTAACGAGGCAAAGTGGCGCTGGAGGCAAGTGGAACATGCCGCCGAACAATCCCCGAACAAAGATGGCAGTAATGAAATAGAGATGCCGAGGTATTATGCGTTATCACTGAATGATTCAGTGCAGTCACACGTCCAATGTGTTTTTCCACTGGCCCCTTCTACACAAGTCCGTGTTAGACAATTATGGGGAAAGAGAGAATATGGCGAACGAGACGTAGGGGTGAACTGAAGAAAATGAAGAGGGATAAAAGAAATTAGGAAAGATGGCGGCGAGGTCTGTGATTGGATACCAGATTCCAAAATGCTATGTCATATTAATTTTTTCTTTTACAACTACTCAAATACGCGTACTCATGTATCTACACACTTTCGTTACTGGATGATCGTGCATTTGTGCACTTGCTAAATGCCGAATAAACGTCGTTTATTAACATAAATATACGTCAACAACATTGCAAGACTTTTGTAAGTGTCGAACTCCACAGGCCAGGGTTCAGGATTCGGGCAGTGGCTGCGGCGAGGGTTCGGGAAAGACAAGGGGAAGGAGTCGCGCCCTGATTGTTATTCCAACAGATCCTCCTTCTACGATAACACTGTCAGCGTTTGAGGAACACAGCGCTCCGTCGGAGGAAGACGCCAATACGAGTCGACGAGGGGCACGCCCAGCAAACAACAGGTTTGTTGCGTTTTATAATGCATGTTGGTGTTTTAGTGAAAATTTTCGTCAAGTTAGTAGATAATAATGTTCACAAAGTTGGTAGATACTAACGTTCATCAAGTTGGCAGATACTAATGTTCATCAAGTTGGTAGATAATAATGAAGTAAAGCTTTTCTTTTAACCATAACACTTGAGATATACTTACGCAACGTTTTGACTTCATCAGGAACTGAATTCTGGGACAGCTAGTTCTTCTTCTGCTCGCCAGTTGGAATAGCAAGCATGCGACTCATCCACATATGAGACTGTCTGTTTGCCAGGCCAACTGGCGAGCATCAGAGGAACTAGTGTCGATGATTTTTTTTATTGCAGTACAGTACAGTACTATCAACGGCGCCATAACAATAGTGACAAGGATAATAAGCTTTTATTAAATTATCATCCACAGCGTCCGCCGCACCGGAAAACTCATTATGAACAACAGCTTCAACGACCCCAAAACGAGAACGAACAAAAGCTTCAGCGACCCGAAAGCGACAGCGAAAAAAGAATCCAGCTACTCTAAAGCAACAACGAACAAAGACTCCACAGTATCAAAAGTGACAACAGAAAAAAGCTCCAACGACCCGAAAGCGTCAACGAACAGCGGATTCAGGATTCCAAAAGTGACAATTAGTCGAACCAACAGTGACCCAAATGCGTATGCAAACATCTGCTACAATGATTCGGAAGCGAAGGATTGCCTTTGTGACCCCAAAAACGGAGAACACAGCGATCCAAAATTGACTCCCGAACTATGCTGCCTTAACACAAAAGGGAGCAAAAACAACGACTTCATCGATTATGAAAAATTGGCTGACAAAACCAGAGCAAATTCTGCAGTATTCGGCTGCGAATGCATGGACAACTTCGCTGAAGCGATCGTTCAACCGAAAATCGCCCGGCGTTGTCAGTCAGCGCGACCCGCCAAAGTTCAACGCTGCTTCGCAGCACCGTTTGTTAAACCGAATAGCTCTCGGCGTTGCCAGTCAGCGCGACCCGTCGGTGTCTGGTGCATCCACACAGAACCATTCGTCGAACCGAAGAGTTCTCCTCGGCGTTGCCAGTCAGCGCGACCCGTCGGTGTCCGGTGCATCCACACAGAACCATTCGTCGAACCGAAGAGTTCTCCTCGGCGCTGTCAGTCAGCGCGACCAGCCGTCAACCAGAACCGCCGCCCGGAACGATCAGCCAGCGCCGTAAACGTGCTCACTTGTCAGGTCGAGCAACAGCAGAAGAACAGGAACATATACGGCAACGAAAAAGAGTTCGCGAAGTGGGTTGAAGAGCGCATGGATGCGGTAAGACACCTCGCTTTTGTTCTCGCTCTCTCGCTATCTTACGCTCTTGCTCTTTCGCTCCCTCGTTTCATCGCTCCCTCGCTTCCTCGCTCTCTCGCCCCCTCACTGTGTCTTGCAAAGTGGGATGCCCTGCTCTTGCAGCTGGTAGATTCGTGTCTGTCTCTGCGTTTCCCGCTGGGTGGGGTAACTATCTTGACTCACAGAGAATCTGCAGATCAGTAACTTGATATTAGCTGACGCAAATTCTTGGCACATTTCTTTATGCGCAATAAAACATGACGTTTCCCTGAAACATTAATTTATGATCAATTACAGTTTTACTGTGTATGTCAATCGACGAGCTAAAACAACGTGGCATTGAAAAGATAAAAGATAATGAAAATGTATTTTCAGGAACGTAATTACATTGTCACATTATATATCAATTCATATTTAGTTCGTAGTACATACAAATTCATTCGCCGTCATTAGGTTTGAAAATGTATATCTAAACATGTTGTTTTTAATAACCCGGAAAATACTATTACAAACGACAGGGAATATATAGTGTTGTTTTATGTAATATCGATGACAGTTATCTTAGCGGTAACTAAAAACGTCTAATCTAGACTGCCTCTGCCCAGTCAATCAGTTAGTAAGAGTTTTTGTATCGATTTTTATTGTAGTCAGAAAAAATATTGGCGATCTGACCGCATCTAAAAAATTAATGGAATCGATTGAGATGTG
Source organism: Lamellibrachia columna (assembly GCA_963662155.1). Lineage (NCBI taxonomy): Eukaryota > Metazoa > Annelida > Polychaeta > Sabellida > Siboglinidae > Lamellibrachia > Lamellibrachia columna. Next base: position 17,658,799 of record OY759269.1, read on the forward strand.
ATGCTACTGAAGCGTCTGTCGCATTCTGTCTAGACGGGAAGTGTCACCAATGTCACCAATATCACCAACAAGGATGTCCTCAAGATAACCAGCTAAAACCTGCGGCGACACGAAGATGTCCTGTCAGCAGTAAATTGAGATGGTATGGCTGTGTTATGAGTTATACTGACCCAATAAATTCCATTCTCAAAGGCACAGTGAGAAGCAAGAGAAAAAGAGGCAGACAGAAACAGAATTGGACAGGAAACATCAAGAAATAGACAAGACTTGGAGGGAATCTCAAGAGACAGATTGCCAGATCATCTGAGGAGATACCCCAACGACCACCCGAGGTTATGGGATGCGTGAAGGGGAACATTAGTACTGCGCGAAGAAACCACGTTTCGCCGCACACAAGACTAAACATTTATGTAACCAATCTAACCACTTGAAAGATTGGCTTCCTCTCCCGTGGACGTCAAACGTCAACGCACCGTGCGCGCCACACCACAAACGGACAGATGATCTGGAAACGACGTATTATTGATGAAATACGTGGTCAGACGATAACAAAATATGCCAGCCCGAAAAAGTTTCCTTCGTCGAGAGTTTGGTTATGTTAAATGGCGGCAAAAAACAAACGCTATTATTTGCGTTATCGTATCTACATGGTTTCCCGTAATGCAGTGCGTGTCTGACCTTCCAGTTGTGCTCCCACAGTGCGCTGCGCCGTGATTCTTACAGTACATTGGATGTCTGAACTATAAACTGGCGAAGAAGAAAGATATTCACATTTCGTGAAGACGAAACTGTGTGTAAGTAGATGTAGTTTGGCTCAGGTATAAACGATTGAAACAATTATAGCAGACGCACGGTATTTACCGATACTTACGTTATAATTCTATATTTTGAGAATGATCCTTAATGCGTAGGTGTGGCGAGGAGAATAATCATCTTTAGGGCTCCGCAGTAGCACTGGGTAAAGCGGGATACATATGAGAAGTTTATACATGTCTAAGTTACAAACCATTGCAGCGTGTATATCTGTGAACACGGTAGCCACCAACCAGTTCCACATAGCCACAGGTTTCCCATGTCATACGTTATTAGAACTATTGTCAGCCACATATACTGATGGCCAATATAGCCACAGACAGGGCACAAACCACAACTTATCAGAGGTATTGGTGGAACTTCCAATGGGGCATTGAAAGATTGGATAGCTCTTTAGTCGGTGCCCGAATGGCGTGATTTTTCCCACATACACTTTCCCAACCGCCTTTCTCGCGCATCGTTGCCGGTGTGTTCAAATTCAACATGTCCACCATGGTTGCTACCGACGCCAACAGCAAGATGGCTGACTCGACTAAGGACCGCAAGGCACGCCAGGAGGAAGCACTGCGAAGGTTTCTCAACATCGGCTGCAGACTCGCCGACTTTCACCAGAAGAGCACGTCGAAGCGATGGACGACTCCCATCTCGCCGTTCCTATACCAGAACATCTACCCGACAGCAGCGCCATGCGGCTTTGCCTGTTACGGTCGGCATGCCCGGTGCTTCGACATGTATCACATGCACCTGCAGACGATGCACAAGAAAGCGTGGATCCAGTCATGCGAGAACCGTAACAAAGCCAAGACGCTCGAGTTGACGTTCTTCAGGGAGAATCTCAGGAAGGAGTCTGACGGCAACTTGGTGGTGGATATGAAGAAGCGCCCCCGTACTGCCCCAATGACGGTAGGAAAAGCTACGTTCAAATGAGCGATTAGGTAAAGGAACCTGTATGTTTTACACAGTGGCGTATCTAAGATACGGCACAGGGGGATGCCAAAGGGGCGAACTTAGTAACCCGTTAGTTTACCAGCAGCGACGCAACAGGTTACATACGAAAACAAAGTAACCGAATGGGGGGCCATGTCCCAATGACTGTCATCTACGCTGTGGTCTGTTGTCTTCATATTCCAAAGCGCCATTTACTCAAAACTCAATACAAGAACAACAGGAAAGCATGGCTGGATGTGGGACGCACCGTTATAGCGTCAGTAAATTCCAAGTGTAACAGAAAATAAAAAACAGTGGCATGGACATGCCAACAAATAAACATTACTTATCTACCAACAAGTTGTAGCAACAATAACGTCGAGTTGGCAACAATTTCGAATCTGTGTGCAAATAATTGGTCGATTCGTTGATCTGTAATAAGTTAATAGATTAAGCTTTATTCGTAGCCTGACATACTTTGATCGTAAGATCGAGTAACTTGCGAAAGTGTGAAATGTGAATAGCTTTACTAGTGAATACTAGACAGGAGTGATTTTTCGCAAAATGATTTTAATCTGATTCTAAAATGATTCTAAAATGGTTCTAAATTTATTCTAAAATAATTTAAAAACGATTCTAAAATTATTTTAAAATGAGACGAGCGGAGCGCTAAATTAGGGCTCCATTAATATGAAGCCCTGTATGCTGGATATGATATTGTAAAACATTATTTACAGCTGACTTTTTCCTCAATAGGCAAAGCTTACTTTATACTATTATATATAATTATATATATATAAATATATATATATATATATATATATATATATATATATATATATATATATATATATATATATATATATATATATATATATATATATATATATATATATATTTATATATATATATATATAAATAAATATATATATATATATATATATATTTTAATATGAAGCCCTGTATGCTGGATATGATATTGTAAAACAATATTTCCAGCTGATTTTTTCCTCAATAGGAAAAGCTTACTTTATACTATTATATATAATTATATATATATATATATATATATATATATATATATATATATATATATATATATATATATATATATATATATATATATATATATATATATATATATATATATATATATATATATATATATATATATATATATATATATATATATATATATATACATATATATATATATATATATATATATATATATATATATATATATATATATATATATATATATACATATATATATATATATATATATATATATATATATATATATATATATATATATATATATACTACGTAGACATTAGCTGCTTGTATATGTAGAGATTAACACCTATGTATACGAGTATATACATAACACCTATGTATACGAGTGTACACATAACTCCTATGTATACGAGTGTACACGTCATTGTAAACAGTCATATGCATCACATCTTAACCAGTTTCCTAGCATATAATGTTCGTGTTTGTCTAACAATTGCGAATATCGACACGCTATTTTGCAGCATAGGTCTGTTTTAAAATGTTCGACCTAATGGAAATCTTTATCAACCGTTTTCTGGTTGTTATCTATTCTGATGACTTCATTCAGGAAAGCCTGAATGATTCCTGTTCCGTCTAGTGTATTGCTGAACAACTGACTGTTTAAACATTTTATTCTTGCCGAAGTTATTTTATTTTATAATACATTTTAATTAATTAATTAACTGTTTATAAAAACCGTTATTGAATTAGTGTTTGTACATTATTAGTAGTTGCTAGCTAGTGTTATCACATATACGTGCGGCTATTCTCGCTCTATTGTTAACATAAAATCATCTAATTGCATCACGTGGCGTTTTTTTGCAGAAGCGAGATTTGATCGTGTTCCGATCCGACCCTCCTGTAAGTACGAACACGGCACTAATCAGTGAATTAAGTTTCTGTCCTTAAAATGTCAGATGAGCTGGAAATTGTTGTTCAGCATACATCGTTTTACCAGAGAGCAGTGTATTTTATTAGGACACACACACACTCACATACAAACGCACGCACGCACACACGCACGCACGCACGCACGCACGCACGCTCGCACGCACGCACGCACGCACGCACGCACGCACGCACGCACGCACACACACACACACACACACACACACACACACACACACACACACACACACACACACACACACACACATACATATATATATATATATATATATATATATATATATATATATATATATATATATATATATATATATATATATATATATATATATATATATATATATGTGGTAAAATGATAATGTTATTCTTATTCATGATATCATTTTTATTATTTATATCATTCTTATTCAATGGTTGTCCTCGTCTTTATTCCTGTAGTCCGGATTGAGGTTAGCTCCGATGTCAGTCGTCGATTGTTTTTCACTTCTTCTTTGTTACTGATCCCCTTTCACTGCCGTCTCCACCACCCGTCTTCAGTCCCCCATCCCTAGCTCTCGTTCTCCATTCCCCTCCCACTCCCCCACCCCTCGCTCTCCTTCTCCACTCCCCTCCCACTCCCCCATCCCTCGCTCTCCTTCTCCACTCCCCTCCCACTCCCCCACCCCTCGCTCTTCTTCTCCACTCCCCTCCCACTCCCCCACCCCTCGCTCTCCTTCTCCACTCCCCTCCCACTCCCGCCGCATCTCTTTCCCATCTCATTCTCGGTCTTCCTCTTGTAATTCTAGCCTCCACTCTGAGCGTATCCGCTTTCTTCGCCAACCGTCCCCGTCCATTTTTTCCATGTGTCCAGCCCACTTTAGCCGACTCCTCATCCTCATCAGCGTCGTCTCGGGACTCTCTTCCAAAATAACCTCCTCCCTCAACTCCTCTATTCTTCGCTTTTCTACTGTTTTCACTCCCGCAAATTTTCTCACCCACTTTTTTCCTTCGTTGTTCAATATGTTGTTCTTATTCAATATAGATAAGATTATTATTATCATGTGTTTTATTATCTTCATATCCATTGTTTATGGTTGAACGTTTTATATTCAAACATACCTTGTGTGAAAATTGTAACTATGATATCGCCTTGGCAGGGTGCCCTCGGCATGTTTCCCCAATACACCAACTTTGTGAGACCCATGCGTCTGATACCCCGAGGTGGCATGCAAGCAGCCGACAAGTCGGTCCATGATGCACACGTCGACTTCGACAATTGGGACGAAATGGATGAACTGTTTAGCGACTCGGAGTTGCAGTTCAGCGATGACTTAGACATTGAAGACGAACATCATTCAATCGTGATTGATCGTATGAACCATTGTTCTTATTACCATGCAAAATTGTGATCGTCTTTCCTCGATTTTTTTTCGCTCCTTTTGGAATAATTTCGCGAAAAATAGAACCTCTCTAAGATCATCTATGACATGTTTGCTCGTGTGTGCAAATGTGCTATTAGTTTTGGTGAAATAATCGGTTAAACTGTTAAATTACTTTTCACCGTATCCGGTAAAAATTCGGCTAGAAAGGGGCAGGAGTACGGTGCGTAAACCTATTCAAGTTACTCTATCTAGCGATCAAAGTCAATATTGTCGATGATATAAACACTCTTTAGCTAATCCGATTGCATATTGTTACTTATAATATTCACACACTACATACGCGAATATCAAGTAATATAATTCGCGATGGTTTAACCAATTGAGGAGGGAGATTTATCTGTTTAACATTACCTTGGCGCTCTCATTTTCCTTTCTGTCTTTTAATCTGTGTGTGTGTGTGTGTGTGTATGTGTACATGTGTGCGTGCGTGTATGGATGCACACACGCACGCACGTACGCTCAATAACTAAAATAAAATAGATAAAAACAACTATTACTATAAGCATGACAACTACAATCATCCTGTTTCTCATCGTCATTGTCACCACCCTGTCCACCAAGATCATCATCGTCGCTCTCTATACGACAGCCACA